>VZSV01000022.1:7110917-7148871 GCA_013398735.1 Nothocercus julius | reverse complement strand
TACTCAGCAGTAGACTCTAAAACTTTCCTCTGAATACTGACTTACGGTATTATCTCCAGGCAAACAGCAGCAAGTTTTGATAGGCCTATTACATTCTCAGTGTCTTTGGAGTGATCATTTAAACAGCAGCTAACTGGATGAAAAATATTTTAGTTAAAATGACAATGATATAAACTATAGTATTTATGTTTAAATAATCTTACTCTAAAGACTTTTGTTCCTAAGCGGAAAAATATATTCTTTATATTACATTGCATGGTGCTTATGGGTCATATTTAAACCAGAAGAAACAACATCCTGTGCTTCCTAAGCCCTGAACACAGCAGAAAATTAACAGCTCTGCAAATCAATCACTAGCTCCACACCAGCTAGTGACAATTGCTTTAAAGGTCACCAACTAGGCTCTTCCCTCTGGACCTTGTGTGTGCCAGGATAGAGGAAGAGTCCCTCAGCACTTCAAGTGTACTGAGAACTGATGAGACAGGCTCATCACAATGTTATACTAGTGAAACAGCCTGCTCTGAGGTGGTAGCTCTTCTCCTAACTCAAATCTTGCGGTCCGGAGATCTTCCCAAAAATGTGCGTACCAAATGAAGGGGTTATGGCTTGCTGTGTTATGCTATCTCTGCACAAAAAAAGACACAGAAATTCATGGATTTATAGGTTTTTAAGACAAAGTGTGGTTGCGATTATCTTGTCTGACCTCTGAAGTAGGATAATATGGAACTTTTTCTTCTTCTTCATAAATCACTCATTAATCAAATACCAGTGATTTTTCATTACTTTTTTTATGCTAAATTAAGGCAAAGCTATTAGCTATCTTCTGCTAGTCCAGTTTCAATTTTCATGACTACTGTATTGTTTGCTTCTCTTCCAACAAATCAATACACTCAAGTGTGTAAAGTTGATTTCTCCATTAACACTTTGGCCTGAGTATTTCAACATGACAGCTTTTATGCAAAATTTAAATACCTAAATAAATATGATTCAATTTTCTGAAGTGCTTAACATTCACAACATTGCTGAAGGGACAAGCAAAAACTCCATCACCCTAAAAGATGTTTTATATATAGTCAAATAGACTGTGTGCCTGCCTTGTTGATCTAATCCACACACATATATATATATATAAAATCCATTTACAAAATTATACTTTTAGGTTATAAACACAATAGACAGGAAATCTTGAAGGAAAAACAGATCTAGATTGCATAGGTCCCCCCACACACTCCTTGAACATTAAAATGATATTTGACCAGATAATCCATCTGTTATGATGTAATTTATTTATGTAGAAGTTCTGGGTGATATCACCACATATCTGGCAAGCTTGGAACTGTGGAACAGATTCCCTAGTGTAAAGAGATGTTCAGTAGTCTGCACATGGCTTCCTGAGGACAATTTAAAGGAATTTAAAGGAAACCATGGGAACACAAATATAAATGCATACTGTAGCAGCTCCTTTTTTTGTATTTTTGGCAACTCCATGTGGTATTTTTGTCAGCACAAGCCATAATCTAGAGAAATCAGAGTTATACTTGAAAAGCAACCCTGAGTATGCTGGCCTTGGGATCTGGAAAGGAATGTACCTTTTTGTACATCCTTTAGGGCTGAAGAGCCTATGGTTGGTATCTCTTATGTCCACCTAGTCTCCAGAATTCTTCTATTGTAGCATACATACATATAAATGTAATGTCTTGCTTGCAGGAATGTATAAAGTAGACATTCTGATATTCATAACATAGACCCAAATAGTATGTTCCTATATACAATCTCTTTAAAATGCATGCCTGAAGTAAGACTATGCTAATTGAAATATAGAGGCACTGAACACCTACCGAGAACTCTAAATTTTTAAAAATGTTATCATGGTAGCAATGTGTTCCTTGTAATTGTAGATAATATGTTTCTAATTACCGGTTTGCTTCTGAGCTCCAAAACGTGAAAACAAATGCAAATGTAAGCCTCTATGTATTCTTACGGTCATATGTCATGCTATCCAATTGGGCAATAAAACAGCAGGACCATGCTGCTGTTAAATAATACAAAATATGATGCATCAATATGGAGGTGAATATGTGCTAGTATAAGTTATGCCTACCCAATATTGTTCTGCCTGCATTTTTGAGGTAAAAGATGAACTTAATGAATAGAATAAGAAGGCCTACAGCTGACATAAGTCAGCATTCTTTGTGACATTTTAAATTTATGGACAGTTTCTCTGTGTCTTCCAGAATTAACTTCAATGTTTGCCACATTAGTGGTTTTATGATAGACAATGTGGCTGACATAAATCAAGCAGAACATCACAAAGTCAGAGCTAGCTATAACAGGGAGTTTGTCAATACTGTATTATATATTTGTATAAATATACACGAGCATATGCATTATACACACTTAAAAGCTATACACACATACCTCTTTAAAGAAGGCACTGGACCCATTTTCCTACACTTCATCGTCATATATATGTTTATATAAATATATGTTGTGAGTTTATTCACTCAGGTTACTTTGTTTTCTCAGAAGCTTAGGTGAATTAAATTTTTAACTTAACTTTCAGACAGAAAAATCTACTCTATGAAACTCCTGATGTTGAACAAAACATTCAGTGTATACAGTGAACATTGAAATTACGCTTTAAAATACAGTAAACAGAGTAGCCATGTTTTAAGTGTTGAGGATATATCATAAGAAAAATCATTGAAACTGTCTTCTGGATTTACTCATACAAACTTGAACACTTTTCATATACAGGCTTTTAAATAAACATTTGTTTATTTATGACATATATGAAATCATCACAGACTTATCTTTGTTCAGGGATGGTGTCCCATCCTCTATGGAAGACAGCATAATATATAGGAGCAAGGGAGAAGTAGAAGAAATTGTCCCCTTACACCTAGTTTTAGGTCCCTTATACCTATGGAACTCTTGCAAATTATAATTATTAGGAAAAGTTTACTGGATCTCCTCATGTAAACTTATTTCTTTCTTGATGATTTTATAAGGATTTAATTTTTATAATGATTATTTAAGTAATTAAGGCAGAATGAAGGGTAATTAAGGCAGAATACCAAACCAGAATAGGTTAATCTGAACTTACTTGATGTCCTTGCACATCAAATTCAATCCAAGAAGTATGATTAGAAACCAATATGCAATACATACTCTATCTTAGTACTACTAAGCTACAAATCAGAAGGGAATCTATACGGGTATGAAGGCCATAGATTTGCAAACACTTTTGAATACGGTGAGTTTCATTTCCAGCACTTCTTCCAACACCTAATGGTTCTTTGACAATTGTCAAATGGATTTATAAAACTAGGATTAGCTGAAGGTCACCAAAGGCTTCACCCATTTCAGTGGTTTTGAAATGTGTTATTTCATGGAGGTGACTCCACAAGGCAAAATATAGGAAGGAATACTGCTAATTTGAAAGTGACTATAAAATGCGAAATAGCAAATTCTTGATGTAAAAGTATATTCCCTTCTGTCTATGAATTCCCTCTTATGCCTTATGTAAAAGGTGTAGGTAAAGAATGTAAAATCCAGTCCAGAGAATGTGTACATTGATCATCTGACCTTCAGACTCCCATTATACTTCTTCAGGAATGTATGTTCTATTTTGTTCTTGATGAGCTGCTGGTGAAGTTTTCTCTGATTATGTAACCAAGAGAGGCAGCAACAGAAAAATTTTCCTTATGTCTCACACTTAAAAGATTTTTTTCCTCTTTTGACAGCAGCACTAACAACTCTTGAACATTTTGGAGTGGGTTCAGATATCCTTAATAAGTAGGGATTTGTGTATTTTTTACTGGTAAAGTTATACATATAGTAAGTAGGTAGAATATAAGACAATTTGGTCATTTAGATGTCAAGTTAGTAAGACTATAAACAATAAACAAATCCAGAAGTTACATGTATTTAAACTGAATATTCCAAGAACTATACTGTAAGTATATTAGTGTAGTAGTGATGTTTTTAAAGCCTCTGCCTCTTCTTTAGTATCAGACAAACAAAATGTCCTCAGCTGCCTACAAGTTTGGACACATACCATATTTGTTGAATCCATAGGTTTGGCTCATTTGTAGTTTCTGCAGCAACGGATTGTAAACTGCAGTAAAGTGTAGCAATTTAAATAGGACAAAATATTGGCCCAAGCATCCTGTCTTTCTCATTAAACTGACGAATTAAGCTTCTCCAGATTTAATACTGTTTACTGTTTACTTATCTAAATAAGTGTTTTCATCTTCTACATATGGCTGTCAAACTGTATAGAGACAGACCTAACGCACAATGTTTGCATGGCATCCAGAAGGATACATAAGAAAATAATATTGTCTGACATGAGTATTTACAACTATATCTTGCATTATCTTCTTGGGCTAGTCTGTGGAACAGACCATCAGACTTAGTGGTATCTTAAGGACTGTATTATTTCACCTTCCCACAAGGTTAAGGTGCATCTTTCCCTGTAGTCTGTCTCCAAACAGCCTACTAGTCTGGTCTAGTCAATGTGCAAAAGTCCCATTTTTTTTTACAGTAGTATTCAAACGCTTCTACTTCTCCAAAATTCCAAAAGGGACTGAAGATGCAATACTTTACACATTATACTACACTCGTACCTCAGAGTAGGCAAAATGTCCATCTGATTTTGCAAAAAAAAAAAAAAAAAAAAAAAAAAAAAAAAAAAAAAAAATTCCCTGTATATTTCAAGACTTGCCTAAGCAGAAAAGATACCTCTGCATTGAATTAAATAATTTCCTATTAGAGAGGTTTCATGTCTACCTCCGAAACATCTGTTTTGAGCCACTAGAGGATATCATTCCAGATTGATTATTGGACTAATCTCATGTGGCATTTTCTCTACCTGAATTGTACAGATGGGCTTACTCATATACAGCTATTTATCATAAGCAGAAATTAAGAGTATAATGGCTGTGGAACCCCAAGGTGAACATGTTTCATCCTCTTTGAACAGGACATTTCACTCCAAAAGACCTTGGTCTTTCTTTAAGTGAACTTATCAGAAATTGACTCAGAAATTACTGAGGCCTTTGGCATCCAGAGGTCTTTTTTCATGCTGATTGGTCCTTTCCCCTTCAGTGCTTCACTAAATTATGGTCTTTTACGCTTCTACTCTCCATCTTTGAAAAGCATCAGTTTATCTCTCTCAGACCATTCAGGGATACAAGTAGAAACAAGGTCTGAGAGAGTAGACACACTGTGAGGTACACGTGGAGATACTTTTAAATTACTTCACTTTAGTACAGCACATTGAGGGAGAAATTCCCAAATTTAGGCAATTAACTTGAATTCCTAGATTTTCATCATAGTTAATGAGTATGATAGGTACCTGCAGCACTAAGGCTAATGTCTCAAGTCCCCCTCAAAGAGTCCCACTGCCTGGTCAGGAAGATTAACCATCCTCATCTAAGTGCTTCTGAGTTGCTCTAGTATTATCCTATGTAAGCAGCTATCTGGCACTTAAATACTAACTTGGGTTTAGGGAAGGGAAACAAATGGAAACAGAAAGAACAGTTGATCCTTGAATAAAATAAAGCAAGATGTTTTTTGTACCACTTTTTCAACTTTGGGAAGTGTTTTTTTCACTGTTTTCATCTGATTTTCCCTTTAAGTATTATGAATGTTTCTCCCTATTTCTTTTTAAATTGCAGTGCTAATTCATACCATTTTTTGTACACTTCACTTGTTCTTATTTCATTTTATTCTTCTTAAAAACTGTCCTAATTTTGTCCTAATAAATTCTATAACTATAGCTACCCATATAATTATAAAAAGCACACCAACAATAGCTGAAAATAAGATACTCCTGCTCTTAAATTATCTCTGATTTATAACACTGTTCTTTTGCTAGTGTTACTACTTCAGTAAATTCACTGTTACCTAGATTTCAATCAGAAAGTCATGTTAAAAAGCTGTCAGGCTTACATCACTGTTGTAACGTAGTAAGGCTTCCATCAGTGTTATAATGACAGCTTTCACTATTATTTGTATAATTTCCTGATAGCCAGTCAGACAGTGCAAATTGCATTATGATTCTTGACTTCTGAATCTGAATCATCTCTTCCAAGTGTGATATTCAGTTTCATGTGTAGCACCCATAAAAGCACCGTGCATAATGTGAATGGTCTGTGCGTTGTCATTCCACAAGTGATTACTTCTTTGATCACAGTGTGGCTATGCCAACCTGTTTAAACCTCTTGTCAATAGGAATAAACAAGCTCAGAGTGTTTGTCTTAGAGCGACAGAACAAAGCAGCCTGCAATCAAGCCTGCATGTTCAGAAGTCAGAGCAGTAAACAATAAAAGGTTAACACATAACCTTCAGTAATACGATAAAATGCTGTTTTGGTAAAAACATGCAATTAAATTCAAATCCAACTTTTCATTACACAAAGACCCTATTCAATGCAGATTTACTGCATCCCTAAATTGTAAGACTTTTGGATATTAGGTGATCATTTTCTTCAAATATGTTTTTCAGACAAAATTTGAAGCTAACTCCAGAAATGATTAGTTTTAAATGACAAGGAGTAACATACATGAGTTAATCTTTTATCAGTTCTAAGCCTTTTGAAAGTCTGCAAGTAAACTCAGTATCAAATCAGTAAAATTGTGTTAACACATCTTGGAAAACTGAATGCAACTTCCCGGTGGCATTTTTACAATAAGTTAAGATCTTGATAAGAGCTAAAAGAAAAACAAAAGCCACAACAACTTTTGGACTCGTTAAGATATGTTGAGAAGGTTGTTACTATCCTATAATGAGATTTGTATTATCCAAGGAGACTATTCTAACCATGCAAAGCCGCTTGTAATGCATCTTGGAAATAGATGGTCACCAAGGTACTGAACTTAAGCCTTCCTCCAGTGATCCAACCATGCGGACTGACAAGCACACACAAAAGAGGTCTTCAGTGAACTTTACTCCACAGCAGAAGTAAAAGTCCATAGGGCACTCTATGCCCTTCTGCTGAGAATTGGCCGCTGACTCTGTGCATAAATAAATGGAATAATTTATGGTGTCATTAAGTGGTACTTTAATCTAACTGAACTATTTCCTCGATTAAGTTATTTGGAGCCACTAAGTCGTTAGTTTCTGATTTGGGCCAAAAGACAGTGACTTCTTGAATCGCTCTGGTTCAGTCACACACCTGTACTCCACTGCTGAGGATCTGTCTTCCTTTACTGCTTCTAAGTGCCCTTATTCTCCTCTGTGCTGGAACTCTCTCTTCTAAATTTATTAGCAAAGGGTACTTTCGCTTTCCAAACATTAAGCCCCAAATGGTTTTATTTCTAAAAAATCTATTAATCTGTCAGATAAATATGTCAAATGCCTGCACAGCACTACATCTGCACAGATTTCTCAAATAAAACCACTATATTAAGTTCTCTGTGACTTACAGTGTTACTATATTCACTTGAAAATTTCCACACTTCCAGGATCTTTACTTACATCTTTGACTGACAAGTGATATGGAAATCCTGCTTGTTGAATATTTGCTAATAATTACTTGACTATTTGAGGTTCCAAAAGCAGAATATAGACTTGGTGTAGGATGTTCTGATTGTGTTTTGTATCTAAACCAGAAAACAGTTAAAAATAAATGATTTCATAGATTTAAATTCCTAACATGCAATAATAATAATGCAAAGTTAAGCAAGCGGACCGTAAACAGTCAATGAATTCTTTCTTTCTTACAGTTGCTGAATAGTTATGAATATGGCCTGCTATTGAATTCAACCAGTAGAAGGATCAAATGAGTCTGCTAACATATATGTAATTAATATGTATTATCATGACACAATAATACTAATTAATTGATCAACCTGTTCACTTCTTATATTGAATAAATATTTTACCTTTCTTTAAAATAAAAAATGGTGGGAAGGACTATTGTCACTGTACATATACGTATGTACACACAAGTCACAGACATTGGATTTCTGTGTATTAAATCTCTTTCAGTGTCAGAGAATTAATCACAACATTTGATCATTTTTTCTAGGTGTTCATTACAACCCCTGTGAAGTGTTTGCTCTAATTATGCTCTTTTATTTCCAGTCAATGGGTATTTTGATGGTCTTTTTTTTTTTCCTGATATGTCCAAGAGCCTTCTGCTTATATTATGTCTGTTCTTCACGTACCATATAACTAACTCAGTTCTAACTCATCTCTAGGATCTTAGATGCCTGAAGCCCCCTCTTATAAAGGATATCTTTTCCAACCATCTATAAATTTTCTCTGAAGCCTCTCCAAATCTTCAGCATATTTTTGAACTATATGAAAAGTATTTTCAGCAATGCTAAATAATAAATCAACACTCCAACATCTAACTTGTAAACTCATCAGAAATAAGTAGCATGTTGTTTAGGCAAGTTTTGATAAATAAGTATTAGAGTTAGCTATTTTCTCTTTATTATGTTATAGAAATCAAGTCACACTTAAAATATTCCATTAGTTTACTCAGAATCAATTTCAGACTTACATTAATGGAATCATCATATCTTCTTTAAATAAAAGCACAGTCTTAGCTTTCCTTTACTTGTGTTTCAGACCTCTCAAATGTCCTAATAGTTCAAAGATACATTATAAAACCACAGGGAGAATCTAGGAAACTTCCCACTCTTTTCTTTTTCTTCACTCTTTGGGGCAGGAAGTTGGCCAGATCCAATGTTATAAAAAATATCTATCTTTAGGAGCTGCAGCTTCTGATTTACTTTTAGTGTGTAAAGTACTTCATCAGCAGCCTGTGAAATGACTGTATTTTCTATTTCATTTCTCAAATAGAGAGTAGAATTATTTATTCAATAGAAATGGGAAAATGTATTATTTACAATATATCATTTCCAACTAATAAGGGCAAGTAATATTATTAGGATTTCTTTTCTTCTTGGTGTAGTTAAAAATCTATTGTGGGTTATAAGCTTTTCTTTACTTTTTTTTTTCTTTATTAACTTTCTACCATTCTTTATTTCTAATCCATATGCATGGTTAATTTTTCATGGAGTCCCTCTTTTCTATTTGCTTTAAAACATTTTTAACTGAATATCATAGAATCATCGAATGCTTAAGGTTGGAAGGGACCTCTAGAGATCATCTAGTCCAACCCCCCTGCACACGCAGGGTCACCTAGAGCATGTGGCACAGGACTGTGTCCAAGGGGTTTGGAAGATCTCCAGAGAAGGAGACTCCACAACAAATATAGGACAATTCTGTTCAAACACCAATTTACAATTGTTTTTTTTTTATTTTGAATTGATTTTTGGAGAACAAGGTATGAACTCAAAATATAAGATAACACAGTTCTAGTTCTTCCCCATGTCTCCATTTATGATACCTCCTCACCTCTTCTAGTCAAGGCTTTCTTCTAACCTCCTTCTCCAACATTTTTTCCTGCAGTGCTCTGTGCCTATTTTCTAAATCACTTGAGTCTTAAACCCTTAGGTTTTAAATGTAAAGGTCTCAAATGCAAGACAAAAGGCTCCAGCAATTACATTCTTCTATATGCTAGTTGCTGCTTCTCAGCACTTTAATCTCCAAGTGTTTGGGGCAACTGCCTCGTCTGACCAGGGGGCTCAGAACAACAGGTCTAAGTTGCCCTTCCTCCATGCAATCTTTACTTTTCACCTTATTTTAAGAATAAACTGTGAGTATACCTGAGACATGTTAAGCCTCTTCTACAGTCTCTGTACAACAGTGAGCTGAATGTGGATGCAATCCCGAGAAATAGTCTTTTTCTTTGTGACTTCTACTTTTATTGAATATTTTTGGATGGATATACTCACATTTTTAATGTTAATCAAATATTAATTTCATCAATATTAATTTTTTTAAAATAATTCTGATTTATTATTCACATCTGCACTGATGCTTCTAATGGGTCAGAAATCTGCATGACTTTATGACATTGTATCTATTAAAGCTTTTACCTTGCACATGTATTGGCATAAAGGACCTCTTTGTTCACACAATTCTCTGTCCAGGTAAGATTTATAATTATATGAAACACATAAATTATTAAGGTAAAGAGGACTTTTTAGTAATGCTAAGAACGTTTAGAAAGCTTTTCATCATGAGAATGCAACTCTGTCACTCAGACTAAACTATTTGATGATACCGTGTAATATAAATATAAAGGACAGATGCTTAAGAAACTAATGATCCTCTTCTCATGTAGGACATAACAGTTTGTAGCCATTACTGACTACTAATCCATCTTCACTCATTTATATGAACATTTAGATGTTCCGGAGTCATTCAGTGCCAACTAATAACCGATTCAGAAATAGTTAGATTTTACAGTGTGTCAATTTTCTTCTTTTACCTATCCAATTTTTCCCAGTTTATGTAGAGCTGTTTATATGGATATTCTAATCATGTCTGTCATTCTCCTAGCTTCCATTAAGATAAAAAATATTTTCAATTTTTTTTTCTTTATACTTCATATCGGATTCTTTTTTCTGCATTGTCTTCTCTTTCTATTAACATTTACAAAACTTTTGAAAAAATTTAAAGATTATTCTTTAAGAAAATATAGAAAAATTAATAAGTCACCTCAGAAGAAAATAGTTTAAAAAATTTTCTAATAAATAGTAATGGATAAGTCTCCAAAAATCCTCAATTTTAGAAATGAAGTTATGCAAATTTTCACCTCTTCAGTAAAACAAGGCATTTTGAAATAATAGCAAATAAGTACACAAAACAAAAAAGATTCAAAAGACAACAAAAGTCAAGCATTGTTACTGAAGGACCAAAGACATGTATTATAATTTCCCAGACTCATTCTTTTTCTCCTGGAAGTGAATTATTTTCTTTTAAGTAATTATTAGTCTGTGAGAATTGGGGTAGAGGGGGACAGGTAATAAAGAAGTTCTTTGTATTATTGGAGTCAGAAAACCATAACATCTCTGATTCTGAAAGGTTTATTTAACAGGAAAATGCACATCTCAAAATGTAGGGATACAACTCAGATGTTGATGTTTGGCATCAGTTATGGCTTATTTTAAAATTATCCAGAAAAAAAATGTTTATCAACCGCAACTTATTTCTTCATTGCAGACCATGACACTAATTTCATGTTTTTGCATATCATGTAATAAAACAACCACAAATGTTCTTGCAACTAAAGCTGGCTGAAAAGAAAGCCAGCTGAAAAGAAATTTAAGAACACTCACCACAGCACCTCAATTTACTAAAGAATTTTAACATAACTATAAACTTACTCACAGGAGTATTCGTACAATATTCCAGTGGATTACTCATGCTTAAAGTCATTGCTTCACTGCTTTGCTGAATAAAGTTCCAGGTATAGTAAAAAGATATTTTCCGTTCAGCTTTGAACATCGAGTAGAACATAATATCACTTAGATAAGTGCCTTGGGAAAAAAAACTGAGAATGGAGCCATCTGTTTAGTACTTCAAAAAGCGAGGAAGTTAGATGGTCCCTGCCTCAGAAAGCTTATAATATAAATAGAAAAGAGAGAATAATGTTGAAAAAGAATCATTCATGCAGGCTGAAAGTGCAGAGATAATTGGCAAGGACTATCTTAGTGCCGCATTTTGCTTTGGCAGACTTTGTTTTCTTTTCATGTGGATATTGCCTATTGGAATAACAAAGGGAGGAGGGGAAAAGTAGAAAATAGAGAGGACAAGAAAAAAAAAGTGTGAAGAAGGCCTGTATCATAAAACAAGAGACGGGAGTTAGGTGAAGTTTAGGGAACTCTCCTAATCATGGTAAAGAGTGGAATATACAGTGAAAGAACGGTGGAAAATATGTGCTAAATTAGCTGTTCTTAATTTTTTTTCATTTCTGTACCATTTTACTGTTTTTGTTTTGTTTTGTTTTGTTTTCCTATTCTTCAAGTTTACAAGTCAAGGAAAAGGAAACATAAAAGCATGAAAATACATGGTTACAAAACAGCTAGCTCTTGCACAGTTCTACATTTAGGAGAGTGTTTGACTTTTTTAATTACAGTGTTGATGACACAAGTGCTAATCTTTATCTTGGGATGGTTCCTCTTGATATTGCTTTTTCATCATAAATAGGGCACACAAGAACAACCATTATTTGAGAATACAACATTTCTCAGATGAGTAGTACTATTACCCATTATACGGAAAAAAAAAAAAAAAGAAAAAAGAAAGAGAATATTAAATTAGAAGTGTCTAATTTAAAGCCAAATGCATCAAATTTTATTTTAAGGATATTTATTGTAAGGAAAAAAATCTCCAGTGAGATTTTGGTAAGAAAAATAGTGCCAAACCGGAATCAGATTTTACTCTCTTACTTCAGGCGTTCATTTAAACACCGTGATAAAGGAAAGAGTCTGGAAAGAGTGAGTACGTATTTGTTCTCTCATATATGTATAAAGTCACCAGGAGGCAATTATTCAGATATAATTGGATCCAAGCATAATTTAAATCAACTATGAGTTTTCTAAGAAAAATGCCATTGCACAGGCTTTTTTCAGGGTAGTGCTGAATCAGTCAGTAGGCCTGACTCAGTCTTTGCTAGGATGAAAATTAGAATGCTCTTGGTCGAATGCTGTTTGTTTACAAGAGCTGCAGGCAAAGTTTGGTTTTGTTGAAGACTGAAGACAGAAAGCAAAATGGTAATTTTCCTGATCAGTAATCTCCTGCACTGCCTCTACAATAAATTAAATACTTGAGAAATTCTCCCTGCCTCCCTTCAAAACCACTTTCACAACTGTCTCCTGCCTTTCCCACACTAATTCATGTTAAAATATAGCAAACCCCCTACAATAAAAGATGCTTTTAGTGATCTGATTTTATCTGAATTAAGCCTCCACTGGCCCAGACATTTGTTTCAATGCTTTCAGTGGCAATATTTCACCACCTACAGATATTTCATTAGATAAAGGTGCTTAATCAGTTCTGCATTCAGTTCCCCAAAGAGAACAGGGCACACTTGCTGACATTAACAAGATCTGTGAGTCTTTCAGGATCAATGACCCCTTTCAGCATGGTTTTCTATTGTGATAGATACCATATTACACAAGCATGTCAAAAAGAAAGTGGACAGTGGTTCTGTTCTAGCACAGAATTGCCACCTGTTTTTCCCTCTAGAACCTTGTATTCATTCATCTTTCTTCCAAATTCTTTGGAATTCTAAATCAGATCCTATATTCATCAGCCTTTTATCCTATTAGTTAAGTGATGTTGAAGTTCTAGACATTTTTTTCCCTTTCCTTTCTCTGCATCCTAAAAAGAGAGAACAAAAAAAAAAACAAAACAAAAAGCAAAATATACCGTTGCTCTTAAAACTAACACAGGTTAATATAAAGCAGATGATTTGCTTTTTTCCTGTCAACTTATAATTCGTAATTGGACTTCTCAGTGTGACAAAAGACCATTTGAAAAGTACACTGCACTTCAGTTTATCTGTGAATATGGATTTTACAGTGATGCCTTGCAATTATGGTCCTATCACTGTTTGTCTTATAAACCCATTTCATGAAAGAGTTATTTCAAAATGCATTAAGTGAACTAAAAGATAAATTTAAATTTTTAAAAATACTCCCCAAAATCCTTTGCTAGATTTCTTTCTAGATTTTGCTAGATTTTAGAGCGACAAAGATGATTAAAGAACTGGAACATCTATCCTATGAGTAAAGACTAAGGGAGCTGGACCTGTTTAGCCTAGAGAAGGGAAGACTGAGAGGAGATCTGATCAACATGTACAAGTACCTGAGGGGAGAATGTAGGGAGGATGGGGCCAAACTCTTCTCAGTGGTGGCCAATGACAGGACAAGGGGTAGTGAGTACAAGTAGAAATATAGGAAGTTCCATCTCCATGTGAGGAAGAACTTCTTTCCTGTGAGGGTGACAGAGCCCTGGAAGAGGCTGCCCAGAGAAGTTGTGGAGTCTCCTTCTCTGGAGATCTTCCAAACCTGCAAACCTGCCTGGTTGCCCCCCTGTGCCGTGTGCTCCAGGTGTGTCTACTTGAGCAGGGGGCTGGACTAGATGTTCTCCAGATGCCCCTTCCAACCTTAACCATTATGTGATTCTGTGTGATTCTGTGATTTATTAATTTAACAGCAAACACAAAATTTTAATAACTAATGTAGCTGGGAAATATGATTAATTACAAAATATTTCCTATTTTAATGAAAAAAATACTTCTCAAGATAAAATACTGATTAAAATGACTGCAAAGTGTGCAAAGTATATCAGTAAAATATAAAATCATGTATAGCACATGTAATACAAAGTGATGCACTAAGTGGAAAACTACAAGTGTTTTAAAATAACATTTGAAAAAAGACACATTGCGGGAAGATACTAACAGAGAGTAAAATGAACTGCATGACCTTTTCTTTCCTCTTTTCAAGGTATTTCAGTCTAACCTCATTCTAGGTAAAATGGGAATCTCTATTTGTGATCTGCTTTACAAGCACAGCCATAATTATAAGTATATATATATATATATAAAAATACACGATGTGCAAGTAGTATATCACCTCTGTATTTTCCCATGATTTATCAACATTTTGTTCATTCTCTTGTCATGATGCTTTTTTTTAAGACAGTCCTTTCCTTCCAAGCCATTTGACCTAACTTGGCTTCATTCCATCAAACATTTCCCAGGTGGCAAAATTTTCCTAATCTAGGAATTAAATCTTCAAAAGTCAGGATAAGACTTTCTTCTAAAGGCACTACTTGGGGGTAGAGGGGGTTTCTGGCTCCAGCCAAGCTTCACTAAAGTATCAGTTTTGTGAAGCAAAAATATGAAGGCATAAGAACTCATTGAAGCATTCATGTTCTTGTTCTCATTTCAGAGCGCATGATATTAATGGTATTACCAAGAACAAACAACCATTTCTGGATATCTTTTTGTTTGGGCAGTATTTATACTTCAGAGTACTGCTCCCAGTCCATGCCTAAGAGTTTTCTTCAAGAAATGAAGTGCAAGTCTTTGGATCTGAGAGTTGAGGTTTCTCAACCATACCATTTGCTGGATATATTAAGTAAAACCAGCTGAAGTGGAAAAGACTAATGGCCCTCTGTTCTAGCAGCAGATACTTATCAATGAAGTCCTGCTGTCTGTGTTTGGGCACCAGAGGGTGAGCCTAGAGAGCATCAGTGCTGCCAGCACTGTTGGACTACATGTGGGTGTTAACAACAATCAAGGCTCTTCTCACACCCCAACCAAGTGTTGTTCATCTAGAGTGACAGTCAAGCGTTCGCCCCTGCTGTCTCTATTTCACTTCTGCCAGCTAAAATGCCACTTGTAAATATGTCTGCATGTAGTGAGCAAGGCTCTTTCCTCGAGGGACTCCTCTCATCCTGCAGAGAATAACCTGAGCTGGGCAGGGCTGTTGGGAAGGCTCCCTTCCCATCTCTGATTAGATGCATTTCCTTCAGTCACAGTGTGAAAATGACAGGACTGGATGAACTGCAACACAACTATTTGAGTAGCAAAATTCAAGAGAGAGGAGTAAGTGGAAACTGTTGTGAGGCTACTGGAGATACTAGAAAACTAATTGAAATACCAAGGTCCATATTTTACTGTATTATGATGATTAAAAACTGAATAAAAGTATTGCTGTTTTGGTTCACATCTTTGGCAAATGTTCCTAAAACTTGATGAAATGACCAGATCTTTCCAAAGTTCTTTTCCAGGCAATGATTTCAAACCTCACAGGAAAAAAAAAAAAAAAAAAAAAAAAAATCCAGTGTTTCGGGGGTTTTGAAAGGGTAGAAATAAAGACTGAGAACTTCCAACAGAACAGAAAATCAAAATTTCTGTCGGGAGTGCCATGTGGCATTCCAAGAGCCATGCTGTGCTTGTAAACAGAAGAGACTTTAAACTTTTTTTTTTTTTTAGGTATATTTATTCATTCTCATCTACAGTGACCACCAGAGTCTGAATAGTTGTGTCTGTAGACACGTTCTGTGATGTTTCATCTTCTAGTGATGATCTCACAAAAGAAGCTTCAGAGGACAATAATGTGTTATTATGGCTATTGAGAAGGTAATTTCTTTGCTCCTATGCACGCTGTAACATGGGCAACCAAATGTGTTCTTATTTCCCACCCCTCCTCAGTGACCCTGCACATTCCAGGGGCTGTTCAGAGCCCGTTCACCCTTTTTGTTCACGACTGCAAGCTTTACATGCCATGTGAAGGGGACCCAGCTAATCTTGTTTCTATCCTGTGTCTGAACTGCTTCAAAGAGGCAGGGTGCTGCCTAAACTAGAGTGAGCAGAAGCAGAATATTCTTCCAAATATGCTTTGTGCCTTGTTCCAGAAATACATAAATTATGATAATTATATGGGTCTTCAACTGAGCACGACAATAAGACAGTAGTAATGATTAAAGATTTCTAGATTATACTCAATTAGCTTTTGTCCATAATAAAGCTCTGGCTAGCAGGTCAATTTAAAGCACGTCTCTGGGGGTACTGGGAAATAAATGTTTTCATTACACCATAATAGTTGCAGCAAAAAGCACGGAAATAGCGTAAATCTACTGTGGATGTTAATGATATTAGAACATTATCCAAGGAAATTAGACATATGAGTGAGGAAAAGCATGAGACCAGGAGAAAAAAAAATAAAATAAAAAGGCACAAAATTAACAGTAAACATTTAAAGCACTGTGATTCTATTATCTGCCTCTTATTTTATGAGTTCAGAAAAATTGTCAGCAGCCGCAAAGCACCTAGACTATAAATTACTGTGTGTTAAACTGTGTTTATGTTCTTGTAAAGCTGTCCAACCTTGATACTGGTTTTTAAAAAATGTCTTTGCAAATAAGGTCCATGAAGCTCTTTCTTATGTATGAGGAAAGCCTTTTACATCCAACTTTGTGTCTTTTTTATACATACATACATACCTGCATGTACATTATATACATATACATCCAATACAAAGAGATACCTTTCTGAAAAAGGGATCTCTTTAAGGGGCATAATTATGGGAGGATAACAGAGATCTCTCTTTGAACATTCAGTTACAAATCTGAATTGTCCATTATTTTGTAGGATTTCCTAAGCGTGACGGGTGTGCATCTTCCCCAGCTCTACCTGATTTTTCACATGAAGCCCTATTCAGGTGTTAACCACCAGTGACATTATCTGATCCTGGTGGTGGCCTCCCGGATTTCTTCCCCCATTCAGACAATAACCTTCTATAACAGTCCTGATGGCTGCATTTTGATGGGGATATAAGGCTAACTGAGCATGCACCAGCCCAAAGACCTCTGAAATAAAAGAATGACTATAAGTCAATCATCTTATCCCATAAATACATGGACAGTATGAGAGCCCATTGAGCTCTCCTTGCATGGCAGAGGGCTGCACGCCAGGATCTCCCCTTGAGCAGGGACGCCTCTCAAGGATCTTCCTTGGGGTTAAGAGATCCTTGCCACAACAGATCTGTGGTAAGTGACTATAGTGCACTCTTTTTGGAACTTGTAATCTTTACTGACTGTGACAGTGTAAATTGTGCACAAAATTCCTTAGTCATAAACCGTTGACCAGGACTGGGACGAGGATTGGATCCAGCTGCACCTAGGCTCCTCTCAAAAGGAGTTTGGAAAGCAAGGGAGTCCAATTTGAATCCCGTGACTCAATGGGAGGGTGTGTTTGATAATTCTGTGTATATCTTGTACCCCATGCAATAAATAATAAATGACCATAGAATCTCGTGAAACCATTATCCATATCTATAAAACCCATTACTATTTCTTTCCCACAAGTGAAGTGCATTGTCACTCACCCCCGGCACCACTTGTTCCATGACACTAAGCTACTTGAAATATCAGTCTTTTTCATTTAGTTCCATTGAGTCAGAATATGTGTTTGCACATGTTTAGTAAGACCACCTCTGTTAATTACTCATCTAGCCTCTGTTCCTCTGAAAGAGGCTAAATTGAAAGACCTTTTGCTAAAATTTATTGTCTTAAAGTAGCTTCTATCACAGTGACTATTAAATCATCTGCCATTCATCGCATCTTCAAAATATCACTTTTAATCAGAATTTTGTGATATTAAAACAATCATTCATTTAAAATGCTATATGGCTTGCAGGAATAAAACAAGTTGTCATTTAAAATAATTATATTTTCTCTTCGCTTTGTTTCATGTTAGTACTGTTAATAACAGCTTTTAGAAACACTCGCAATAACAACTTTCTGGAGCACACTGATGACACAACTTTACAATGTCCCACGCTATAGCACTATATCACAGTTTATGATTTTACTGTAGAATCAAGATATTGTTCCTCTAAAATAAAGACAGTTTATTTTCTTATATCAAGGATTTGTACACATGTTGCTGATCTCAATGTGACTTTGGAGACAACTTTAAACAACTCTTTTAGCACTACTGTAACATTGCTTTCATATTATGGAGGAGGCTGTATTAGTCATATTTCTCTGGAGTTTATAGTTGAGCTTTAAACTGAGCTCCAAAATGAAAAATTTGCACCAAAAAATCAAAGTTACTCTCTTTCATAAAAATCTGAAAATATCCATACTGTTCATTTTTCTACTCTTGCTACAAAAAGTAGAGGGCATATACATATATATATATATATATGTATGCATATACATGAATATATATCACAGAATCACAAAATCACAGAATGACTGAAGTTTGAAGGCATCTATTCCAATCATGCCCCTCAAAGCAGGCCCAGCTACAGCCAGTCACCAGGACCACATCCAGAAAGCTTTTATATATCTCCAAGGACGGAAACATAACATTTCTGGGCAACTTGTTCCAGTGCTCAGTCAGCTCCACAGTAAAAGGATATTTCTTTTGTTCAGACAGAATTTCCTATATTTCAGATGATGCCCTTTGCCTCTCTTCCTGTTACTGGGCACCACTGAGAAGATTGTGGCTTCATCCTCTCTACACTCTCCCTTCAGATATTTAAATGCATTGATAAAATCCCTTCTCAATCTCTTCTCCAGGCTGAAGAGTTCTAGGTCTCTCACCCTTTCCTCATAAAAGAGATGCCCCAGGTCCTTCATCATCTTAGTAGCCATTTACTGGCCTCATTCCAGTGGCTCCATCTCTCTTTGGGGAGCCGGACACCAGAACCAGCACTCCTGATGCTACCTCACCAGAGCATTTTCAGCAAGCTTGCTGAGGGTGCATTCTGTCCTATCATTAGCCTCTAGAGTATACCACTAGTTACTAGCCTCTGACCAAAACATTCTAAGCTCTGCCATTCAGCCAATTTTTAATGCACGTCACTGTCCGTTCATCCAGCCTGTGCTTGCCTATGAGGATGTTATAGGAGACAGTGTCAAAAGTCTCAGTGAAATCAAGATAGACAACATCCACTGTTCTCTCCTCATCTACCCAGCCAGTCATTCTATCACAGAAGTCTGTCAGGTTGGTTAAGCATGTTTTCCCCTTTGAGAATTCATGCTGACTGCTACCGATCTCTTTCTTTTCCTTCATGTTCCATGAAAATGATATCCATGATTAGCAGTTCCATCACCTTTCCAGGGATCAAGGTGAAGGTGACTGGTATTGCCATTGCCCCTGTGGTGCTGCAGACAGCCTTTGCTCAAAAACAGATCTAACCTGTGAGTATCTAATGAGCCAAGGCAAGGTTTTAAGTTTTCAGTAGAGCTCTTCTGGTTCTTGAGTAAGGCTCTAGTAAACTCAATTAAGCCAGGAATCTTAGTGCTCTGGCCAAGGTCTGATGGTTTCCTGATATTCATTTATCACATACTGTTCTGTGTAAAATTTCTAGTGCTCACATTGTCTTAGGGTATTTCCAGAGCATAAGAGCTGTTCCGTCAAATGGAAGCCATGAAGAAGGCAAGAAAAAACAGGGTTATGGCTACATTCAGATACTGAACACGTAATACTGAGTGCAATCTTAATGTTGTTTCCAGGAGATAAGCCATTATTCCATGATCTCCTGTTCAGTGTATATTTCAATTAACTAATCTTAACAACAAGGTTTGCCTGACAGAATTCTACTGTCTGAAGACACAGTATGTGAAAGTAAAATCAAATGCTGTATTCATTCCTTTGTCTTGCTTAATGTAAATGATACAGAAGCATGCAGTTCATTTTTTAAAGCTTTGAAACACTGCATGAGTTTTTTTTTAATTAGCCAACCTTTTCCCAATATTTTTCAACAGAATTATTGCATATGTTTATGTTTCAGACATAATTTGGTTTCTGAGATGCCAAAATTAGGCAATTAGTTTGTGCATGATCCTTCTGCCTTTCTCCCCAGTAGATTGGCAAAAAAAAAAAAAAAAAAAAAAAAAAAAAAAAAAAAAAAAAACTATTAAAAGGGGAGAAATGGACTTTTTTCACATTTCTGTGGGTTGTTGCATTCTTTTACCTTGTTCACTACCATGCACAGTTTCCTAATATTCATTTTAAGAAATGGAGAATATTTTTTGGAGAAGTAAAGAAATGCATGGCTTCTGAATTGTACTGGACATATTTTGTCCTTGGTTACATTTGCACCTAAATTACTCAGAGCCAGTTTCACTCACCTGTTTCTGGACCACAACATCAGTAATTGTTTGTTTTGTCAATAAAAACGCAAGCTCGAAACACCATGTCTCCCAAAGTGGTTAGCCCTTGAAACCTATTAATACAGAAATGAGTCTCTTAATGCAGAATGTCACTTGAACAGACAGCAAGAACTGGTATTGATCCTCAGGATTTCTTCATATGTAGTAATAGGTGTAGAGTTTAAAGTTATTAATGCAATTTTTTTCCCAAACTGATTTTTGGGACATTAATTTTAACAATTAATTAATTGTTTGCATATGGTGAATGTAATACTGTCTTCTCAAAATTAGGCAATAATGAAGGAAACATGATCAGTTTCTTAGCTGACAAAATTGTCACCGAATTATCGATTTTATGCATTTCCAGCAGCTGTTCCAACTTTTGTTATAATCAGAGAGGCACTTAATGGAACCTGCTCAAAAATACTATTTTTTCTTAACCTATAGTTAAACTTGAGCCAATATTTTAAAGTAAAACCAAATCCAAATTTCTTCATTAGCACCTTTTTTCATTCCTCAGCTGAAATCTGAATTGTATCAAGAAATGTTTTGATTGTGGTATGTATTTTAATTTCCTTGGGTGTTAAATACCTTATGAATCTTCTAAATAGTGTATGTCTTAGCGTGTTTATGTCAAATATGTTTTCCTATTGATGCATATCTACCCTGTTAACCTTTTCTCTGGGGCTATAAATCTACATGTAAGACAAATGTGGCTAATAATAATTATCATTATCTTTACTCATTGGTTAACAGGTCTGGACAACACAAACTTCTTCAAACATTTTCGTATTTGTAGACTGCTAAGATCATTCTGGCTGCTTATTCATGTTCCTAATTAAGAAATTTGAAATTGAGGGAAATGTTTTTCCTTAGATATAATTAAAACAGTATTTCACTGAATAATGCTTGAATTTCTTATCTCTCTCTGTGCCAATTAACTTGGTCCAATTTGCTAAATGCCCAGGCCAATTTAATCAGTCTGACTTAACTCTCTGATTCTGTATCTGAGTACTAGAGAGCTGCTGCATAGTGACCATAATAAATCTGTGAGCATTTGGGGAGTAATTGCTTTAGGAATGACAATGGACAAAACAACAGTCCAGACGCATGTTGGGTTTTAAGCAGACTTTCTTGTTTTGGGTCAGTTGTATAGTACAGCCTCTAGTCTTCCTGTATTATTAGGTTTTGTGAACAATACTGGTATGTGAGAGAAACCCCAACAGGAAAGCAAAGTGACAAAGGGATAGGTGTCATTGCTCATAAAACTAAATCAATATTTTAAAATAATCTATAAAGTATTGCTAAAAATGCTTTACACTTTGAGTAAAATAAAATCGTTAATTTTTAGCATTAGAATTAGAATTTTAGCATTAAAAACAGTACAAAGGAGGGAGGAAGGGTTGTGGCAATAAAAATAAAACTAAGAGAAGAAAAATAAACTTGAAATAAAAATTCCTTGTATTAGAAAACTTAGAACTTATTTAGTTTGTTTTACCTTCCATGTGTTTTATAAGTATTTAATCCTCATAAGATCCTAACATTGATGTTATTATTCTTATTGATAACCCATTTATGTATTTATTTATTTTTTCCAAAAGACAAAATTAAGGAGGAATATTCAAGAGCTTTTAAGAGCCTTAATGTTGTAATGCTAAAATCCGGGTGATACGGGAATCTTGGAACCAAAAACATTTGGTAGTCTATTTCTTGATACTTCAGTTAAAATGTTTTATTATCATTAGGCAAATCAGATTATAAAAGCTCATTTTTCATAATATTTTGCAAATGAAAGAGGAAAGAGGAGCTTGCTAAAACAGAACACAAGAGATTTATGCATTACTACATTTATTCTACAATAAATAAATAAATAAATAGGATATTCCCTTAATTTTCCCTTACTAAACTTTGTTATAATGCACAAAAATCAGCATCTTACAGATAATATCATCTCAGCTAGAACGCACATGCTGACGTTCTTAATGGATATCAGCACAGGATGAGCATGTCTATGTGTGCACAGCCACAACAGTCACTAGTTCTTTGTAGCTATTGTTTCTTTTTGTAAGTATTGTAGTCTACTTATATAGACTATATTGTTTAGTATATATACTTCATTAATTAATTGAAGCCTAAAATATTTGTCATCAGTAACTTCCATAATTTGATTAGTTCCTACAGTTTTGCATTTTGATCACTTATTTTATTCACTTTAATTATTATACTTATTTGTGCTGCCATTCAGAGGGACCTTAAAAGGTTGGAGAGTTGGGCAGAAGGGAACCTCATGAGGTTCAACAAGGACAAGTGCAGGGTCCTGCACCTGGGGAGGAATAACTTGGCACCAGGATAGATTAGAGATTGGCTTGCTGGCAAGCAGCTCTACGGAGAGGCTTTTGGGGGTCCTGATGGACAACAAGCTAACCATGAGTCAGCAATGTGCCCTCGTGTCCAAGAAGGCCAATGGGATCCTGGCCTACATCAAGAGTGTTGACAGCAGGCTGAGGGAGATGATCCTTCCACTCTCCTCAGCTCTGGTGAGACCGCACCTGGAGTATCGTGTGCAGTTGTGGGCTCCCCAGTACAAGAGAGACATGGAGCTTCTAGAGAGGGTCCAGCATAGGGCCACGAAGATGGTTAAGGGACTGGAGCATTCATCTTAGGAGGAAAGACGAAGCGAGCTGGACCTGTCTAGCCTAGAGAAGAGAAGACTGAGAAGAGATCTAATCAATATGTACAAGTACCTAAGGGGAGAATGTAGGGAAGATGGGGCCAAAATCTTCTTGGTGGTGGCCAGTGACAGGGTGATGGGTACAAGCTGAAACACAGAAAGTTCCATCTCCATGTGAGAAAGAACTTCTTTCCCGTTAGGGTGACAGAGCCCTGGAAGAGGCTGCCCAGAGAGGATATGGAGGCTCGTTCTCTAGGGGATCTTCCAAACCCGCCTGGATGTGAGGCTGTGCCCCGTGCTCTAGGTGTCCCTGCTGGAGCAGGGGATTTAGACTAGATGATCTCTAGAGGTCCCTTCCAACCTCAACCTTTCTGTAATTCTGTGATTCAAATATTTGGGTTGAGTGTTACAATTCTAATGTTAAAAATTATAACAAAAATATTTGTATGTGTATCTATTTCTGCAATGTACCATCTGGCTACTCTAGCCCATAATTTCTGACCACAAATATAAAGTTTACTACATGGTGCAGGGTGTAATTAAATTAGTTTATAAATTTATTAGAAAGAACAAATATTATTTCCCATTAGTACTGCTCTTTATCTGTTTGCCAAGTATTGCATGCAAATTAGGCCTTGTCTTACATTTCTGTGATGACATGAGAAAGAAAATTCTTAACTGAGTTAATATGAATTAAGAGAAATGAATAGCTCACTGGCTGGTGAGCAACTGAGGTTACACCTAGGTCATGCATGAATACATGGTCAGATAGCTAGAAAGTGAAAACTTTCCAACTTTTATATTCAAAATGCACACTGTGGAAGCACCATTCAGAGCTTTGAACAGATAATAAAGATACATTTTTCCATGCATGTGTTTAAAACTGGACTAGCATTTCCATGGTTGACTTGATAAACTATCCTTTGAATAGGGAAGGCAAAAAATGGCAGCTAATGCAAAGAAAAAGAGGAGTTTGAGGAGAGCAAAGAAGCAAAATGGTTCTGTTCTTAATGAGAATAGTAATCAGTGAAGAGCTTTTAAAACCAGAAGATTAGCAAAATTATTTTATAAAGAACACACATGTAACTGAGGCCAAAAGCAATAAAAAAAAATTTGTTCTGTCTTGCAATTCTGTCTTCCTAATTTTCTTAATATTAAATGACTCTAAAGATAATATTTTATTTTAAACTGCAAAAATAGGTGAAGAATCTCCTGTGCTTATCCACACACGTATATTACTCCTGTTATCAGAGTAAAAGAATCAAACAAAAACTTCAGCGGTTAGTTCTGCAAAATGTTCGGTCCTCCTTGTGAGGATCTGTGTGGTCTCAGTTCTACACACTTTCAATGAATCATTTACAGAAAGTTTTGTGCAGGGTTATTCTAAAACATGGTTAAATTCTGGATCTGACTATTTTGCCTTATGTCTCACTTTAGGTGTTTGATAGCACTTTGCACAATTTCTGTGGAAAACAGTAGCATTTTCAGCAAAGATGTCACATAACTAGACCCTTGGCAAGGCTGGTGGACTGAAATTCTAAAGATACCTAACAGCTGAATGCTGCTGAAATCTCATATCTCACATTGTTGATTAGAGTCATTTAAGAGGAAAAATTCCACTAACAATTCCCATGTCAGTAAAACTACTATGGAGAGCATATTAAACCAGATTTTGCTCAAAATACTAACAGCAGATTATTGTATGCCTTGTATAAACTTAGAGAAATTCTCTTTTCACCAGTCATCTACCCAGTTAGCAACCTTCATCTTTCAAATTGTCCCCCTTTTACATTTAAATGTTTTTATAAGCTCATTTTGAATTCACAGTGATTCAGGCTCAATAGACTAGAACTTGTCTTCTGCTACATATTAGCCTTTCATCTCCTTCCCCTCCTCCACAAATAGTCATAAAAATAGCTCAGTTTAAAATATATTAGAGCATGTAGTATTTGAAATACATTTAGTCTACTTCATCCCAAAGCACTCCATTTTTTTTTCTACAGAATCAGGACTTTAATGACATTTGATAGCGTTTCAAAGGAGGGATCAGTATTTGAAGAAGATTTAAACCTTTTGTTTCTTACTAAAGTGATATAAAAGATCATTTTATACACTGCTGCTCTTTTTTTCCCCTCTTCCTTGAGGTTAGATTTCACCCTAAGGTGAAAAGAGTGGTGTTCAAAACAGACTGTGATTGTCTGGGTTATTACTGTAAATGATTTTAAGATCTACATTGATCTGAATAGTTCAGCAGCATGATTTTGTGTGCTAGGGACATCTCTTGAGTAATGGTGGGCGGTATTGGGTTCTATTCAGATCATTTAAGGGCAAAAGTCCAACCTGCCTCAGCACTGAGAAGTCAAAAACTGAGATGTTCTTCTAGTGATATTGCTAGAAAAACAGGGTATTTTTATGGACTGCGCAATTGCAAGGATCTTCATGCGAGACTGAGCTCCAGGACTATGTCTCATAATGGTTGCATTATACTTGAAGCTGTACTGCAAACCATACTTGGAGTTCATTTGTATTAGGATAACTTTCTGTGCTTTTTTGTGTGTCTTTTTCTCTTTTTTTAATGAATTCTTTCTTCCCAGATTTCAGATGATGCTGAATTTTAGTTTAAATTTTATAGGTGTTTTAGAAATATTCAGCTGACTTCTGTCTGATGTTTTAATTTTTAAAAAGATACATTTTCATATGACCATTTTTTAGCATGCAAGAGCTATCTATTTTTAAAATATGTTAATTTTAAAGAAAAAGATTATCAATACTGAAAATAACTTTAAAAAGTAGAAAATAAAGAAATTTTAATAATTTTGCATTGCAGATCACTGTAGCTATAGTTTAATCCAAACTGGATCATCTGCTGGTGACTATATCCTACTGCAATAATAAGAGTTCCTTATCTCCAACTACCTCTGTCTATAATTGCCAGATAAACACTCAGTTTGCCAAACTCCTCTGACCAGCAACTATTTTATTGTCATATATTTGTGGAAGAAAATCACATAAAAATTAATATACATCTGCTTCCCAAGTGAGTAAGGTCTTTACATTGAAGTTTAGGCCACATCAATATGCATAAGTTTTAAGATGCTTTAGCATCCTAACCAGAATGTATCTTATAACATAATATCTCTGCAACACTGGAAATTTAAAGTAGCTGATCAGAAGATGTAGCTTCTAACCAGTATTTTCCCTTTCTAGTGACTTGTTAGTAATTGGGGATGCAAAGAATGTAGCAAGAACGTACAATGAGACAAGCAGAGTTTGCTTAACACCAATTATCTTCATGGATGTGACACTAGGCACACTTTAGACTGTAGTATAGACTGGCATCTAATTTCTTTAAGGTATCAAGGCAGCTGAGACCTGACCTTTTCAGAGGATATACTAATCTCCTGCCCCATCTGAATATTAGCTCTTTGTGAATCACTGTGTTTCGAGCTGAAAAAGTTAGAATGAAATAATAATTTATGTATATTAAAAGTTAATTCTGATTTCATGAAGAGAAATATTTATTTTCAGGCCTTTAGTCTAAAATGTGTAATATTGTGTAAACTTCTAACCTAAACAAGTGGGAAATTTTTATCTATCTGGTGGAGGTACACATGGGGAGAGATATTGCAATATTGATCTTCATGAAAAATTTCTAACTCTCTATAGAGAGTCCCTGTCATTGAGTCTTGATCAAAGCAATTAGCTGAATGGTACTTCAAACTCAATTATTTCTTTCAATTGATGCATCTACAGAAAATATGAAATACATCTTCTATAAAAAAGACATGTGAAATGGAACAATCTCATAAACTAAGACGTTTCCTAAGATATAAATTTCTTTTTTTTAACATCATTAATGCAGGGTTAGCACCCTGAATTAGCAAAAAATTCTTCCAGAAATGAAGTGTTTGCAGTCATGAACCATATAACAGAATGGCTAAATCTATATACTGTAGCAGTGTTCAAGCGATCAAGCAATAAGAAATTATTGACATACCCCAGGAGGTTTTACATAATTTTAGCTTAATTAAATTCAATACACGAAAGAAAAGATACACCAGGGAGCTTATGATCCCAAACATTATTCAGATTTCAGTTAAGACTTAATTTTTTTCTTTCTGTCTTTGTTCTACTTGTGGAAGTTACATAAGGGTATAGTGTATACTATGAGAAAACACACACTATATATACTAAATACTTAGAGAAAAGTTGTACTTAAGTATTGAAAATTTTTCTATTATGCTATGGAAGTACTTATTAGATTTCTTGCAGCAAGGTTCATTCCTGACTACGGACAAAAATAAAACAAGCAAACAGAAAGGGTGAAAGTTTTGATTATGGGATAATTTCCTGTCTTTCTGAAACATTATTCATTCCTTAACCCCCCAGGTTTTGTTTTTTCTATTTAAAATGTAATTCAAGACTGTTATAATAATATTTAGCTGGCATTCCACACCACAAAAGAATGCACAGTTTTATTTCAAAACACTGTTTAATAGCACATTAATGTTCTTCTCCTGTGTTCCCTCTCTAAACAAATCTCCCACTGACGTACGGGGCAGATGAGTGCAAAAGGGCAATGAGATTGGGAATCTGGTTAATTAGTTGATGTGTGTTACAATGAGTTCATTTTAGAATAATTGTAGTGTTTGGGGAAGTAATTAAATTACAAGAAAACACATCTTACTGACACGTTTGTAGCTATACAATTATGTACATTAAGGGTATCCTTATTGAATCTGATGCAAAAAAAATCAGTTTTAATATGAACGATAGAAGTGCCCGTGCAAACAACTAAATACATTAAAGTTACCACACGATTTCTTTCATGAACCAAATAATTTATTGTATTAAACTTTGCAATGCATGAACATGAAGAAATTAGAAAAATTACCCATATTCTACTTCCTTTCTTCATATTTCTTGCATCAGCGCTATGCTATCTCCTAAACTGCATTTGAAACTGAGGTGAAATATCATGTAAGGTGTTTGAGGGAAGGTTTCTCTCCTTCCCCTCCCTTTAGGAATGTTATTCTCATTTAAATCTTTTAACCTCTTCTACAAGACCATAACCAACACCACATCTATGTCTACAATGCAGCTCAACTGCTAAACCCTATGTTGACATAACAGTTCCTTAAAGGCTCCTGTGAAAATATTTTATCTTTCAACAGAGCATAATTTCCTGATGACATTTGCTACTTTTAGAATCTCACTCATAGTAAGCACAAAAATCAGATTTTTGAAAGCATTTTGCATCAGGATTGTTGTGTCCAAACCATCAGGCCAAATTCTGACAGCTGTTGGTGTTGAAATGTGCATATTTAATTTTTCTGGGGATTGAAATTCCACATTTGAGTCAGAGAAAACTTTATGAGTGCTTTGTGTGGGACTGTATTTTCTGCAGAAGTCTTTAGTTTGAGCACTGAAATCATGACTTGTCAGGTTATATTCAGTTAACCAATGTTGGGTCACTGAGCTGGAAACAATGCTCTGTGGTGTTTATACTTGACTTTTTCTTCATGATTGCATCGATGAACAATAGTTTTAGTGATGTGGATTTTATAGCATAAAACGACCTCCAGTCACAGTGAACATAAACCAAGTGCAAAACACTGAATGTTATGACTAGAACAACTACATTGGGGAAGAATGAAGCTCCATTTCATCTTCTGGTGCTACAGGGATCACCGTCCTTCTTCATGAATTATCTCTTCAAGAGAGTGGCCATGTGGTGGTGAAGTGTAACCTGACTTCTGTGTTTATAACTGAGTCTATAAAAATGCCATGAAAAGCTCATATGCAGGGAGAAATGAACTGGAAACAACCTGAAGCAACAAAGAGCATCTTAGCAGCATTCTGATGCGAAGGTCACAAATTTCAGCTTTTAGAGAGTGTTTCTCTGTGACGCTGAGCAGGACAGCATAGCTGCTGTCACTGCTGTGGTAAACTGAGACCAAAGTTTGGACCGTTTGTTTCTCTCAGTCTGCAGTTATCAAGGTTGGCAAACACTAGACGGGAAGTACGGTGGTTTGGGTGATCTATTTGTTTTGTTTTTTTCCTTATTTAATTTTTTTTTTTCAGTAGAAAAAAAGCACTGCTTCATCATATTGTCCATCTCCTTTTCCTTTTTTATTGGCAATGCAAACAAGACCACATACTAGAAGACAGCTAAACTGTCACAAGTCTGCATCTACATAGCTATAAATGATGGTTCATAGTCCTTTCCTTATGTGAATCCTATAAAAAACACTTAGCTTCAGATCTGTAAAGGTGCAGCTCTGGTGATTACCACAGCATCTACAAGTAGCAGCCACACAGTAATGCAATATTGTTATTTTGGTATATTGTAGTAGTTATATTGGCAAGTGTTAAAATTTTGTCTCAAGTTTTATAATAGTGCTTGTCTTAAAACCTGGCAGCTGACATTAAATTGTTACATGAAAATCTCAAATCCTTGAAAAACATCATCTTTAAGACACTGTGGCTATGTAAAGAAGCAAATAAATGGGCAATACACTTTAAAAAATCTTATCATTTGGGATATCTGATGTGATTTTTATATATTTGTAGACTGTCATCTTCAGTGATACAGATATAGCTGGCTACCATACTTAAAAATACAGTAGAATAATTTATGTTTAGTGGTTTAGTAGAGTTACTGGATCAAGATTCTAATTTATCCATAGTCTAAAAATTTGTTATGCTATGAATATATCCAAGACACATGTAAGAGATTGTAATTTAAAATATGTTTTCTTTAAATGCCCAGCGTTCACAGAAACTTTACACCATTCGTGAACATTTTGCTCTGTTAAGTAAACTGCTAGAAGATATTGGGAAAGTGAATATGCGTGCAGAATGAGCACAGGCAAAATGGTATATTAAAATCAGTAAAACTGCTGCAACCTATTTTGAGCAAAGACTTCACCTATACTGCACAAGAGTTAATGGAAGTGTTCTACTGTTGCCACTGAACTGACAGAATCATAGCGCAGTATCAACCAGCAGTGGTAAAACTGCATTTGCCATATTCATTCATGCCTTGGGCTATGTAAACCTGCTTTATATGTCTGCATGTCTGTCTAAGAAACTTAAATGTCTGATCTCAAGACAAAGACTAATACCACTGAGACCTCATGGGTAAATATATTTCTTTGCAAATATCAAAATAAATGTTAGGAAAATATTGAATTACTAAGGATATGATATTTCATGATATTTCTGGGGAAAAGAAAAAAAAAAAAAAAGGTCTTTTACAGTCACCCTACATCAGCCTACTTAGACTGATTCACTTATTGGTGAATTTGTGTGCTATTTATAATCAGACCAACACTGAATAATGACATCAACCTTCACATGAGTCAGGAATCAGAGCAGCACTGTCATGCCCTATTGTTCTTTCAGCACACTATGACTTTATCTTGACACAAAATAAACTTAACAGACTGACACTTTCAGGACATGTTCAAAAAGGAGAACACAGCAGCCCAAAATTACTTCTTTCTTGCCTGATATAGTTGTTTTGTACATGTGACTCTGCAATCATGGAAAGAAATAAGAACAAAAAAGAGATGTGATTAGTGAGGGTCTGATCTCTTACTATGAACATTTTAACCATTGAAGGATATTCTTGAAAGGAGTATTACAATCTCACTGAATACTTCAGCAGCATCACTGATGTATTTCAAATGCATTCCTTACTGTGCACATCTATAATTTACAGTAATCTAAGTATCATCATATAGTTTAGAAGATTGACAAAGGTCTCCAGAAGAAAAATTATTGTCAGCTGAACATAAAAAAAAAAACTAAGATGTCCTAAAAAGCTAGATTGAATGATTTCTTATGGATTTCTTTTTTTTCTGAACATTTCCCCTCTTCCTTTTTCCCGTAATAACAACAGATGTCCTTTTCTGAGGTGTTCCTAACTCAGAAAGAAATGAAGTGTTATTAATTAAGACTGCTGTTAAGACTGGGTGGGCAATTTTTGACAAACAGAATATGCCGCAACTATGTTCTGCCTTCTCTTCCTCCAGTATCAATTCTCAATTATGTCTCCTCTCTTTTATAGAGCAGACAGATGAACTGGAAGTTCATAATCTGTTATTATCTTTGAGACATCTATACTTTTAAACACTACTTAAGTTAATCATTGGGCAGGTAGCAATATTGCAGAAGACAGCATAAGGCTGCAATCTTAAAGAAGGCAAAAAAAATATAGATTGAATAGATTAATTAAAACTATCCATCCTGTACTTTCTTTTTTTTTCTGATTTCATTTCTATTTTAGTTAATAAATTACACAACAAATCCACTTGGCCTAGATTTTGTTTCTGATCTTGATCAGAACAGGTGAAATGCAAGACTGAGCAGGTGAAATCTGCCAAGACTAGAAGTTATGAGACAAGTTTTCACCATACTTGTCTGCCCACTGGAGAACCGAAAGCAAACTAGATCCCAGTATAAGCCAGGAAACCGAAAGAATCTGGTAAAAAGGTCCAGAAAATATAGCCAGCTTCACATGCTGGTAGAATAACCTTATCAGGTTGTATATCTAACATTTGACCTTCAAGAAAGCAGTGGTAATCTCACTTCTATTTTCACTTCTCATGAATTATCTTGGTGCAAGTGCATTTGTGGATGCAGTCTGGTGCCTCCAGTGCTGAATCCAGTTCTTGGTTTCCAAAAGAAAAGGCAAGCAATGGGTCCAACGTTTAGCAATTTGTCATGTAGTTTTGTGAGCAAGATGCTGCCTTCGTTGCTCCCTTTCCCCACCAGTGACAACTTGCAGAAAACATAAATGAATGCAGACAATCACTGATCCATGAGTGCAGCAAGAAATTCAAGAAAGTATTGGAAGTAAATCCAAATTACCTGCTGGGATGAAGCTCATACATTTTAGAGGCATCTGGGGCCTGTCAAGCTACTAGAAGTTCAAATATGATAGAGGAAGAGAATGTCAATAATGTATTTTGAGATGGTATTCATTTTTGATTATTCTCAGTAGGAAATAGGAAACTAAGAAAGAGATTCTGGCTCTGACATGGTAGTCCTTAAACCAAACCCATAACAGAAAAAAGATACACTGTGTCAAAATAATTAACAGTCCATGTGATCTTGGTTTCTATTTAAAGCTGACTGAAACTGAGTTGACTCTACATTCCAATTTTCTGTTGTTTTTTATATATATATATAATATGTTCTGAAATAAATCAGTAGCCATATGTTTATAAAAATGTAGTTTTCTAAAGCTATTTTCTTCCTTTTACTCAAGACAAACATCCTTCTGCATGGTTTATACTGCTTCTATGTTTGGATATACATATGTTTTGAGTAGTAGTTATAGTCTATATTTCTGAGAGGAAGTGATTAGGATCCTTTCATCTTTTTTTTTTTCTCCTTCCTGAATAGAATATGTTAAAACTGAGTCTTTATTTAACATTTTGCTTCTTCTGCAATTAAAAAAGAAACATTAATACAACTCATTAGTAATAAACCATATGGCACTTAAATGTCCAGAATTCACATTTCTTATCCTAAGCATTCTACAGGCACAAGGATAAATATATGCAGTCCCCTTCCTCACTATTTCAGTTGAGAAAAAAAGAACTTCTAAAGGATAGGGGACAAGGGTGCATGTATACATATACCTATATACATTTTTAGAGAGAAAGAGTGCATATATACATATAAATTTATATATATATACACACACCACATATAAAGTTGTTATTATAGCCATTCGTTCAATGCAGTTATTCATAATGACATTTAATTACATAAATTATAATTCCCCGTTGAATTTATAGAGGTTAAGCCTGAAAGTATGGAAAGATTCTGTTATATTTCACATTGAAAGGCTGGAGAAAAGATAAGTCAGCAGTGGAGGCCTGAGCATTTTCACATGTAGGTGTGTGTTGGAATTGTGTCTTACTAAGTCAGTGGCCTTTGTTAAACACACAGAGTACAGGAAGCTAGCTGTTAGGTGTCAGTATGTGATATTTAAAGGAATAAGGTCATAAATTCTTCTTTATCCACCTCTAGCATTCTTACACATATAATAAGACCAAGAATAGACCTATGTGTAGCAAGTATTGAAAATCTGATTTAATAAATGAAATATTGTTAAATTCATATCTACCTTTCCTTTTGTAAACTCTTTATGTTACATGTTCAAAACTTTCCTTTTAACTATGTAGAAGGAGAGTGATTTCTGTTTAAAATATGTTGTGATTATAAAAAAATAAAATAAATAAATAAAAACAGGGAATATGTGAGAACTGAGCACTGTTCACGAATTTTTATACCTAATCTGACACTTGGAATTTGCATTTATTAGATAATCTTAAACTGTATTTTTTTTAACACCATTTGGTTTTGATACCCAAAGTATTAAAGTTAATAAAACAATAAGAAATCTGACTCAATGTGTCAGAAATCTGACACTTTAAAAGTTGTGCTTCAGAATGCATAGAAATAAAGAAGCCAAACAGAAATAAAAATCATGACAAAGCACATTTTTATCCTGTGTTTTTGTACACAGTATTAGGTAGCTGCGTAGAGCTGTACAGCACATAAGGATACAATCAGACTTGTGCAGAGCATGTCTTCTGGAAGTCACTATATATTAAGCCTTTTCAAAAGTGCATGCAGGATCCAGGTGCCTCAGGTGCCTTCTAAAAAGTCATAGTGTCTGGATTTGATTAGAATTTAAGCATTAGCTAAGCACCATTTGCTCAGCCTTCTCAACCATAAGATATCTCCAGGGAGACAGAGAGGCAAAATTCTGGGTAGCTGGGAGTCTCTCAAATGGAAACCAAAATGTTTATGGAATCTAAAACTAAGCTGCATGCAAAGACTGATCTGGGATTTCCTGAAGTGTGAGTTTTGGTACCTAATCTTCATCTAAACCATGCTCTGATACTTATGTCCTCTGGACTTGCGCTTGGATACAAAGATGAGGAGCACAGTGTTAAAACAGAGTAGAGCAGACTATTGGGGGTTAACTCATTCTGTTCCTCGTTACCATCGTGACATATAAGATGTTATATGACTAGCTCAAGTTAATGCTGGAGTCAATGGTAACAATGCAGCATGATCTGTACACAGAAGTGTACATATATATATATATATTTTATCTGAAAGCATATTTAGAACACATGGCATAGGAGTGAAAATAAATGGAATATTAGCATACCTTATGTTTCAGATTAATATCCTGGTCATGTTGACAAAGTGCAATTTGTAGATGCTACATGCAAACAAAGCCTGAAGAAAAACTTGTCATTGATATTTAAGATGAATATGGCTTCAAATAACCTCAGTAATACTGTTAACAGCTGACAATATAATTAAGATAGCATATCCCTTTACTTATAGTGGAGAGGGGTCATAAATTACTAAATGTGCCCAAATAACCACTCTCAATTAATACGAAATTCTGACTATGTTATACAAAATATTTATTGAATGCAAGCGTTAAAGTATTAGAAATGCAAGCTGACGTTATTTAGATATATTTACCAACTATTCCCATAGACAACTCACCTTCAGTAAATGCAAAACTCACTACGGCCCTTTCATATTGGCTCTTCTGGGTTCTTTGGGGACTTTTTTGATTTAGCTGCTGTTTTACGAAACATTTATTTTGTTTTACCCAATACTAGGAGACCCTTCCCTAATAGGGGATTAAGAAAAATTTCCATTTCTGAAACTTGCTGCTGTTTTTTTTTTTCTTTTTAATGTAAGTGCTGCTTTGTAGTTGGCAGCTTTCTCCTAACAAAATTACTTGCAGCAACTTTTCATGTGATTGTCATCTGCCTTGTCCTTTCACTTAGCAATGCACTTTGGATTATTGCAGTCCAACTGTGAATCTGCAACAGTTTCAACATGGCAGCATGATGAAAGGTTGCACTTCAGCCAAATTCTTTCATGCTTCCATAGTGAACCTTCAAAAGAGCAATATATGAAATTGTGGTGACAAAAACAAAAACAAAAAAATGGATAAAAAGTTAAATAGAAAAGTAATGTGTATAAACTGGGAGAAAAATATGAAGACTGTATGGCTTTTACTGAATATCACTCCCAGAAGTTTCTTACATGAACTTTAGTTTAACCAATAGTTCCTAGTTGTCAGACACTCCGACACAAAGGTTTAACTAATATTTTAAAGCATACAGGAAGGTGGTACTTAACTTTTGCATTTCAAGTACTTTATTTTAAATTGCAACCTAAACAGTCTTGTTTAGTGCTGCTTCACAAAAAGAATTCAAAACCAAAAAATATCATTTACAATGATTGTCCATTTGGCAGTCATTGCAAAATGAAAACTCACATGCAAATAGTCATAGTATTAAGTATTAACATCTCTCTGAGAGACGTGACAAATAAAGTCACAAATCAGGTGGAAACAGCTGAACTTTAAAACTGCTCAGAACAAGCTAAGAATTTTGCAGACACAAAAGGAGAAGGTACATGAGAAAAAACGGGGCTGGATGTTGCTCTGTTCTGGCAGGTCTCTTCACTGAAATGGATCCAGGAACTAGAGCAGCCTATGACAACTCAGATCATCTGGCAGTGACATTTTCAGCAGTATTTTCGAGAAGAGTGTGCATCAACAAAGATACATTATGAGCAAGAGAAAGGTGCAGAGTTAAGTTTTGAAGAAAAGATCAAAAGCACCTAATGCCAGCCTCAAAGAGCAAATGGGGAAGAAAGATAAATATTTATAGAGTTTAGGAAGCTCCAGCTTCCAAAATCTAGATCTAGATTTACTATAGACAGTTAATGCTCAGGAGAAAGAACAGCAGTTTTCATATTGCACAGAGGCTGACCTGGAAATCTAGGACTTCTGGCAGGACTGCCTAGTCGGCTTGCTGCCTCTGTGTCTCATCATCCTGAATTTTGTATTCCATGAGCAACTGTGGCAAAGCTACCTCCTATCAGTTTTTACTTACCTATGTGAGTATGCCATTTGGCAGTCTCTAATGCTTTCTCCACCCCCGCATCTAATCCACTTACTTTGAGTAATCTTTTTCAATTTATTGACCTATGATTTGTTAATCATTTCTTATATTATTATACACGAACTTAAAAAGATTACAGATGTGTAAATGTAATAATAACAAGAAAAAATAACTACTAGTATAGCAGAGGATGCACCATGTCCACTGAACATGAAGGCAGCTGTCAATCCTTGTATTTTTTTTCAGGTGTACAGCTTGGTTTATAATATTATGGGTTAAAAAAAAAAAAAAAAAAAGTAAGTTAATGATAGAAAGAGGAAGTTTGTGCATATATTATGCAAACCAATTAGTGAGAAGATGAAAACAAGAGATTATTTAAAGTTCAGGATTACTGCCTCCATTCTATACAGATTTAGATAGTGTTATCACTGCTCTGTGTAAGAAACTTCCAATCAGCAATGTCACATCTGTCATATTTTTTTTTGTGTCTTATCTCCTGCCCCAGGGGAGTGCCACAGTGTGTCTTGCCACAGGACCTTTGGAGGGAATGGGGGGTTAGCTGTGAACACATACATTGCTCTTTGAGAAATGGCAAGATCAGAGAGTGAAGCAAACTATAGGGGATAGAAAACTGTGAGGGCAGCTCCTGGAAGAATTAATTTCATGGCTTGGGACTAACAGCTGAGGTCGATCTCCATAACAAACAGCACTTTTGGAGTCTAAAGGTCTGCTGCATCAGGAACGGGAAGCTGTCTTTTTTCTTTTTTCTTTTTTTTTTCCAAAGAGCTTAATGGAAACAGCAGGGAACAGCCCGGGAAAAGGTTTAGAATTCTGGATTTGTTTCAGGGTCCTATCAGAAGCGTTAGGGAAGTATGGCAGCAACTGTGAAAACAGAGCAAGAAACAAATGATTCAAGGAGAAAATGAGCAAGCTACAGGAAAAAATGATTATTTAAGAAATGTCGCAGTGTTGTTCAGAGATAACCTTGCAGTATGTGTGGTTTCTTGTAACAGATTTCTTGTAACAGATGACAGTGAAAGAAGCAGGATATGGAAAAGGACATGGTAAAATGGAACAGCAATACAATACAGCATGCAAGGCAGTTAGTTAAGCCTAATACTTCTCTCTAAACCCTAAATAGGTTGTGTTACATTCATAGTATTTTAACACATTCAGTGTATGTGTTACATACATTCATAAACATCCCACACTGAACCACTGTATGGGACTCCTCTGAGGTTTTTGAAACAGAACTACCACAGTCCTCTAAGAAAATACATATTAGGCCTCACATTTAGCTGTCTGAGGATGCTATGACTTCTTAAAAGTAATGAATTTTATTTCTCTTGTTAGTTTTTCATACATGGCTATCTACATAGCTATTGTGCATGACGTTTTCCTTCTAGCTCCGTTATAGAGTTTAACTTTCATGGAAGAACCTGGCAAGCTTTATTTTTGATGGATTTTGTCACAATAGGAAAAAGGTCATTGTTTTGTTGTTCTCTTTTTCACAAAGTCATTTCCCTTTTTTCCCATTGGTCAGTGTAGGAATGAGATTACTACACATCCAATCTGTATATATCCTCTGTTGTTTGACATCTACCTATGCACCTCCTGACTTGCACCTATGTGCAGGGTAAAATAATAGATGGTGAGGGAAGGGTTTATACATTCTGTATGTTGCATACTTTAATAGATATACATACATATATATATATATATATATACAAATCAAAATTAAGTAGTTCATTGTATATTGCTC
>VZSV01000022.1:7095072-7110318 GCA_013398735.1 Nothocercus julius | reverse complement strand
TAAGCCAAGTAATTTGCATGTTTACAGACGATGCATTGTGTTGAAGATAGGCTTAGTGTGCATCTGTGCCAAAAAAAAAAAAAAAAAAAAAATCCAAGAACTCTTTATATGTTAAAGACACTTTGTGCAGTAATGCAAGCTACTGATGTATCCTGAATTCTCGAAACCCCATTCTGTATATTTAAAGCTACATGGATAGATTTACTTCTAAGATGATGGTTTCAACTGCATAATATTTTATGCAAACAGGCTTGAATAGCTACTGTGTTGTTGTTTTTTCAAGAATATATTTGTACGTCATACCTATGAGAATACTCTAATACTCTTCAATGGATTTGTATTTAAAAACTTAAATCAGACGTGGTATAAATGACACTGGTTTATATTCAATTACTGAATACACCAGAAGAAGAACAGGTAGATCACTCTGTTTCTGTATAGTTCCCTTCATTTTCTTCAAACACAACAGAAAGCACCTGAACATGGCAAGAATTTTAACTTTCATTCCTGATACTGATACTTTTAAGCATACAGCCTTGGCTGTGTAACAAAATGACAAAGATCTCTTAACCTGCCCCATAGAGCACTACCTGCTAACAGGGGACATTAGCTCTACAGCACCAAAGCACTCACAGATTATTGCTAGCTCTTTATGGTATCTGTTCCTTCTTCCTAACTCCATTCTGGCTTTAAAGGAGGTAAGAGGAACTGTTCTGTAGGCAATAATGTTGTTCTAAGGGATCTTTTCTTAGGGAAAGCTTAATATTAGTTCTTCGGGGAAGAGATAAAGAAGGTCAGACTTCTTGTTATCATTAGCTGAATGACCAAAGTGTAGTAGCAACAGGTAGAGCATAACACAATACTCAATGCTTTGCTCAGAGCAAGGCAATAATTTTAGCTAGACTTAATCCCCTGCAGGCTGGCGCAGGCTGCTCCTGCAAATTCCTTAAGGGTTTGCTGGAAAAAAAAAAAAAAAAAATCACAGGAACCATTTTTCATCCACCAAAAAAAGGGCGTCTTTTCAAAGGTCTAAANTTTTTTTTTTTTTTTTTTCAGCTTTTGAGAACAAAACTGTTGGCTTCTTAGAGTCATAGACAACATGACTATATGGCTTGAGAAGCTACATACACTTCCTCATTCGAGGACATTTTTATTATTATTTTCATTAAGGATATTTCATCACTGATGCTTTTGTTGTGTTAGTGACCCTGATTTTTAAAGAACAGTCAATTTTATTCAAGGAAATTTGCCTCTTCTACAGAGAACAGTTAATGTAACATGATTTTAAATACTTCAAGCAAAAATAAGTGGTAGCCTGATTTTTAGGATCTAATGGTATCTTTCTATTGCCACAAATGGTCTTCTGCAGTGAGTTCTCATTTTGTCACTAATAGAAAATATTCCTATTTTTACCTCATAATCATAGCTTTTCTTTGCTGCTGGTACTGGTTGGGGCAGCAGGGCATGTTAATGACTCCTGATTAGTTTCAGCAGCCCATATGTGTTTTCCTTTGAAATTTTTCCAGATATTTCTCATAATCACTTCTTCTTTTAGTGACCCAGTTCAATGAAGTATGGGTACGTCCTCCTATTAATCAGGCTGAGAGACCTGGCTACTGCACAAGCTGTGGGAAGAGTGAAATTTCTTTCAGGCTCTAACCTCTGTGCATTTCTGCTAATGGTTGTCAAAACATCATTATTTCCTCCTGCAGTCTAAACCTGTCTCTCATAATTTCTGTCACCCAGGCCTGGAGTAGGAATGATATAACATGGCTGTGACGCTAGCCATGGATTTTGTCACCATAGTGAATCTTTATTCTTTTAGACATATCTAACCTTTTAATAAGCAATTGTGAATACACCAATCAGTTTTCAGTAGACCTTAACATATTTCAGAAGTCTTCAACAAATGCTGCTTAAGATCACATTACTTTCTAGTGTCAGCTAATATTAGCAGTGTTAACAGTGCAGTGCTTTAACGCATTTTGTCAAAACGTTTCTGAAAAATTAAACATTACTTAAGGACCAGATCAAACAGAAGGCTTATCAGAATTCTAATGAAAGACTTGGAGCTTCTTTTCTGAAGACTTTTTCTAGTTTCTTTCAATGGCATGAGTATCAAATCTGCTGCTCTCCTTCCCCCTGCAGCCAAATTCTCCTTCACTGGGCTATGCAGCCAGTCTGCTTCTGGATTTCTTTCCTTTTAGATCGAAGAGTATATTGCGTTCTGTGATAAGCAGAGGCTGCAAGAAGTGAGCATGGTACCCTCAGCTGGTCTAAATATTAGAAAACCCTTCTGGGAATGTAAATTCCTTCAGAATATTGAATGTTATGAACATAGATCTTAGCAGCAGGTCTGGTTGGCAGCCCTTTTATCCACCAAAATATTTTGTGTGCTGAATTAGGCACCTTGGCTTGTGGTGGACATGTTTGGGCTATGTGCAAGAGTGAGAGAAATTTCTGATTGAGTTCTGGGTCCCAGCAAGACCTAGGTAAGAGCTGGAGTTCTGTTTGCTGATGTTGAGTCTGTTCTTTCTTAAAAGAAATTTTAATGGCCTGTGAAATATTTAGGGCAAGTAGGTAATATCTAGTAAATTTAGTATCTCTAAAAGAGGCAATAGGGGTTGGAGGGGTCTCCACAAAAAAAATCTGGGCAAGATAGTCCACCCTGTGTGGTCATTTCCCAAAGAGTGGATGAATTCCAGACTTTTTAGTCAAGCCAAGGATGTCCTCTGAAAAAGGTCTGACCTGATAAAACACCTTTGTCCATTATCAAAATCACTATCTAGAAAGTCCATAAACCCCACTTCATTAATGTGGATTTTGCAGTTAGGTTCATAAACTTTACTTGAAATTCAAGTTGCCTATACTTCCTTTAGAAAATCTGGCTGAAGATGCAAGGCAGTTGACCTTGAAGGTAATACATCCTTTCATGCCACAGTAAGCCTTCAATAGCCGGGACACACTGGCGAGACACAGACATGTGAAAGATTTTGGATGCCTTTGAGTGTCCTAACAGGTAGCTGAAAAGATATACACGTACATATCCGTAATGGCTAGTAGCTGAATTTCAAAGATTACATGCTAGAATGTAAATATCATGTCTACAAACAGTGAATAGATGACAGATCAGATTCCTAGTTCCAGTCATCTAAATGGTTATTTCACCATCCCCTGTAACAGACCAGAGATTCACAGCCCTGAGAGCTTATTGTCCAAACTTCTTTTAAAACAGAAAGTATAAAATCTTGAGTAATGCCAATACCCACAAAAATAATTTGATTTACATTTGCATTTGATTTACAGAACTACTAATTAGTATATAAAGGAAATACATCTTTAAGAAAGGTTTCAGCAAATGCAGTAGTCATGTCATGTTCCAGCTTACCCCAGAAAACTTCTGTCTACATCCCTTCACTTCCAATACAGGCAATGCATCTTGTTTGTATGAACTACAATTTCCTGGCGTACCTGATATCAGTACATACGACGAGTCAAGCCTGATGCCTTCTTTTCAATATTAAGTCTGTTACAGTACATTCCCACAGAGCAGACCTGGAGGCAGGATTCTTGATCTGCTTGTATTTACCACTCTTGTTACAGTTTAACTATGGTTGGCTTCACCTTGGACAAATGCTGCAGCAATGGAATCATGTGTATATTTTTAAATCCCTTCAAGTTTGTGCTTACTTATAGGATCATACAAAAATTCATAATATTAGTATTCCCATAAAAGAAAAAAAAAAAAAAAAAAAAAAAAGTGCTATACAGGGCTAAGAAGTTCTTCTAATGCTGATATGAGTCCTGAGAAGACTCATAGATCTTTGAGACTCAAAGATCTTTACTCAAAGATATATAGTGCTCACTATGTAAGATGATTTCTAGTGTACAGACCAATCAGAGAAGGCTTATTTTAGCGGCACTTCAGTTATGACCCAAATAAAACATTTATCATTGTAGCCCTGTTGTTATCTTCATAATAGTTGCCGCTGGTTACTTTGTATGAATGCAATTTGTTACAATGAAACTCCATTATATCCTGAGACCATTTGCACGCTGAGGTTTTTGGCAGCACGCATTTGCTTTTCCTTGTAATATCATGTTCCTGGATGAAGCATGGGGCATCAGCTACAAACCTAATATCTTTGGGTCTAACCTCATGAACTTTTATTGCATTAACAAAGATTTAGCCAATACTTAGATACAATCAAACTCCAAGAGTCCAGCTATGAGGGTCATACAAACTATGACTTTGCCCCCATCTTTCAGCTTTCTAAAACTCCAATGCAGACCACAGACAATTGGTGGTGTTTCATCATATCTCATCCCTATATTCTTTCTTGTATTTCAGTAAAGATGCAAGATGTCATTGTCAAAATTTTAATCATTCCCTTATTACTAACAGAAAAGTTGAGTTTAAGTTGTCAGGAAAACATTGGTTTATTTTACAACAAGTTCTCAGCTGGTGCAAATTTGTAGTGAATTATGCCAATTTATAGCCCCAGAAAATCTGCTTCCTCACATATGTGTAAAGTTCAGGACATTTCTTTAGAATTTCTCTCAGATTAAAACCTTTTTAGGAGTGAATAAAAATCTCTCATAGAAACAAACAAACAAAAAAATCTTTTCAATTTTATGTCTCATGGGAAAGTCTGTGCATATACCAAAGGCAATTTCACTGCACCACTGCACTAGTGGAGAATGAAGAATTAAAAATTCTTCAAGTCACATTCATTAGACTTCTTGGGCACAAATTTTCAGTGCAATATTAGTAACAGAAGAGAAGAAAATCTACAATTAATAATGAAATAGTTAGTCTCAAGCAATTCTGGTCTCCCATGATGTTTGAATTATTCATTAGAAATTATCACATAATAAACCAGGAGAGGAAAAAAAAAAAAAAAAAAAAAAAAAAAAAAAGCCTCCAAACAGTAAAATCTCCAAAGCCAAAAACAACAACAAAAAAAAACAGCCTTTGCCATTTCTTCAGCAGGGGTAGTGGCAGTGAATCTCCATTAACTAGGAAGATTGCTTTCCATTCAGAGATAATTCCTCCATCTGGCAAAGGGAATCTCCTCTCTTATTTTGTACGTAAATTAAATGTCCTGGTGTTACAGAATTAACAGGATGTACATTAGACTCTGTAAATTATTCATGGAGAACTGAGGTGAAAGCAAAGGCTAGCAGATACAATGAAAAGAAACGCTATTAATTCCCTTTCAAACTAATGTGCAAAAAGGTGTATATATGAGTAAATGAAAAAAAAAAAAAAAAAGCCTATGATAAATATCTCAATGGGAAGGATTCATAGCCTAGGAGACTAGAAATTTCTTTTATGATATCTNAAAAAAAAAAAAAAAAAAGCCTATGATAAATATCTCAATGGGAAGGATTCATAGCCTAGGAGACTAGAAATTTCTTTTATGATATCTTTCATGCCAAGGAGGGAAGTCTTTTTCCGTCTTTATCTCTTCCCTAAATTGGAATCACTATGCAGTTAGAGTAACACCAGAAATTCTATATTGAGTTTTGCTCGTATAAAGCAAAGGGTTTGAGCACACCAACCATTTACATAGTCACAGATACCTCTGCTCACCAAAAGATGAGAGCTTTGACCCCATAATTTCAAGCCATAAAGCTTAGATTATAAACACATTTTCTATTCATTCATTTACAGAATGTATAGCAATATTCATATATGCTCAGGATTCATGCATCTTGTATGTCATATGCCAAAGAACACCACGGCTGAGTTCAATGTTGCATAGAAACACACACAAAAAAAAGAGCTATCCTAACTAAAAAGTAATTTAAGAAAATTTCTCTCTTATCTTGTATAAGGAATAATTGTCAATGTATTGGTTTGGGCCTTAAATAGAAAATAAGTGACTGAAACTAAAGATCATGGCTGTTCTTAAGATCCTTAAAGGACACAGAGTAGACAAAACTAGGTGGAAGAGCTCAATGAGATAATAACCATTACATTGATTAACAATATAGAGATACCATTTTCCAGTGTTGTTGTTTTCTAGATGCATCTATGTTACATGTAAAAGTACTTGCTTTACAGCCTAATTTTCACTTCAGTATAACACATTAATCATTGCAGTGCTGTTTATTACTTATTTTTAGGAGAAATAAGAGCAATGGCACTCATTAACAGTGTAGAGAAAAAGTACAAATTAGGTCATCCATGGCTGTAAATGCACAATGAGTAATAGTGAGTTAAGAAGAGCAGAGCTGCACAAAGATGTAAGAAAGCTAGACCAGCTGATATCTGATCACTAACACCAGCTAATATCTGATCCACAACACAAGAAAAAGTTAGACAAAGCAGCAAGGTAAGAGAAAAAAAATACTTTACAATGAGTAAAAAACATGTAAGTAAAAATCAAATATCCAAAGGAATTCAACCCAGTGTAGAGCTTGATCTTCCACAGTTAAAGCCAACTAGACCTAAAACGGATTTTTGATTTGCTTACATTGCTGACAGATTTTCTCATTTCAGTGAAAATATGTTTCTGGCTTATGATTATTTGATGTATGTCTGATTTGCATACTCAAGCAAAATGTGTTTTATGACATCATTTGCATTTTGAGGATATATTGGAAAGTCTCCTAAAGGACTGGTATAGCTGGCTGAAATGCAGAATATTCACGCTGTTCAGAATGTCAGCAGTTAGGGAGAAAAAACTTTGGATTTTACAAATCAAGATGAAAAATAAAATATTCCATTTTGCAAAAAAAAAAAAAAAAAGGGGGGGGGGATGTTTTCCCACTGTATTCTCTCTAGCATTCTTTTCTATATGTAGTCTGAATAAGCTAGATGCCTGAGGTATTCTTCTGACACAGCTTAAAATGTAAGAAGTTAATATGTTAGCTAGGAGAAAATTCTTTTATGCTCTAACTCCTTACTGGATGAGTGTAATATTATTTACTGGCATTCTCATTTCTCCTCAGCTAAAATTTTGGTCAGCCCTGGCTCTCCAGGCCCATTGTTTTAGTCTTGGTTTTGGAAAGAGAATGGGTCCCTATATGCTTTCAAACCTCTGTACCTGGGGAATGTGATGCCAAAATTACATAAAAAGGTAGGTCTAAGATCCCTCAGTCACTTAGGCCAATTTTAAAATACATCCCAAGTCAAATTTAAACACTGATTAATCGCTTTCCTTTCCACAGACAAGAGTCTTACATTCTGTCGCAACAGAATTAGCAAAGCACTTTCTGTGAGAAGGACTGCAGTCTCATAGACTTAGAACATAAGCCAAAAGTAGTGTTTTATATATCTAGTGAAATGGTCTTTGTCTCTTAAGGCATGCGCTGCTGTGCAGGAAGATTTTTTAATATTCTTTTTCTAATTTTGCAAAATGTTATTACAGTAGATCAGTGTGTTTTTTCAAGATGTTCAGAATTTTTCCATTTTCATAGCATTCAGAAACCCAAGTTTTAAACAACAGAAAAACAGAATCAGATTCTGAGGACTGAAGACCTCTGTGTATGATACTCCTCAATAAAAATGCATGTAGATCAGGTGTGTATCACTTGTCAGTGTTTTAAACATCTCATCTCAGCTCTCTGGTAGATGAAAAAAACAAAACATTTAAATTTGGCTTCAGCTCATGGATTCCCTATCTATTCCTCTTTTGCCTCACACACAACAGCACTTAAGAGCTAGGTTTTATATATTTATCTCACTTTTTAAAAATAATGTTGTGAAGACACATGCATGCAAATAAGGGCATAAGAATAAGAAGTGACCAGCAACAGGTTCCCTCAGCAACTGAATACAGGGTGAAAAACCTAACAAGTAAAACTTGTTTTCAGTTGAATTTCTTTAGACTCATCCTGAGACAAGGAAATTTAAATATAAAGAGCTAGAGAAAGAACATAATAACATTGCCATAATTTGGAAGTTGAGTTTGTAAGTAAGAAGGGAAAGCAAAATGGGATATAATCCAAAGAGTCTAGACAAAGAGAGACTTTTATAAACTCATCAGACCTCCCAAACCCGTTTATACCTAGCACACTTATTGCTGGCTATCATACTCCAAATTTCTGATAAGTATCTGCACTAGCGTCCGAAAAAATGCTTTTTCCATCCAGTAAACCACAAAGGAATTAAGATTTGTACAAATGATGGTTGTTCTATGGGTTTTCACAACTATATCTTTTAGTGTTTCTGGTTACCATCTGCTTTAAACATCTATTTAGGGTCTTTAGCCTCATCTTTTTTTCTTCCATTCTGCAAGGACACAATAACTTAGATTTACAGTGTAGTGTTTCATTACATGACTTTAAAGAAAAATAAATTGCAAAAGTGTCATATCATGTAGCAGCACAATAAACCATTGGTAAATTATTAAGTGCCAGGTAGTACATTTTTATCATTTTTATTAAGTATTAACTGCCTAGTCTAATGGGTGTTGGGAGAAGGTGGGGCTGTCATGAATGGTAATTTTTGTTCTTTGCTTATAATGGTGCTTTATACACTAGGAAGTTCTCTGGGACAGAGCTTTTAGTGTTTGTCATGCACACACATGCTGCTGCTGCTTTGCATCTGTATCTTGTTAGAGCCTATCAACATAACAACTTGCTTCTGAACGTTATAAATAAGTCATGAAGATGGCAAGGGTCAGGATCTATGCTCTTGTTTTATCCCAAGTTACAGCACTCAACAGAGGCACCAGCTGTACAGCTGTTTCCTCCGTGCTTAGGATAATCTGAGAACACTTTTCAGATTGCGTCACACACCTCTGCACTCCCCAGCTCCCTCCTCCCTGCAGCTTGGCTCATGATCTAGTGCAACATAATTCAGTGTGAACTGGCAAAGTATGTCGAGAAAGTGAAAGAGTGTTCTCTTCAGATCAGATATTTGTTATCAATTTGAGCAAAGAAACCAGTTCCAAATGTATTGTAGACATTGGATTGCTGTCAAAGAATCCTCATCTATCATGCCAAAGCTATTTTATTTTCAGATGTGGTGAATAATAAGAATGTAAATTGGTCCTGGGTGATGAGGGTTTTTTGGGTTTTTTTTTTTTGCTTTTTGTTTTTTTTTTCAATTTCAAACACAAACATTAACACCACTCTAATCCTGCTTAATTAGGATGAATTTATGATGCACAGGATAAAAATATTGTAAGCATCCATTCACCATTTAGTATACTCCTTGGCCATGCACTGAGCAGACAAACTGCCATTATGAAATAAAAAAAGGTGTATACATACAAATGTCATTGCATTAAGTATCATCTAGCCATATTTTGCCAAATAAAGATGTACAGAAATTTGTATTTTAAAGATGCTATTTCATGTCATGTGTAACTCACATAACCATCTTTTAAAACTGAATCGTCTCAGAACCCTATAGTGCTTTTGCATGGCCAAGATACTGACTCTGGTATATCATTTAAAATGGCATTTTTGTGTGATGTTGTAAGGGATAGTATTCATTTTCCTGGTGATAAAACATTTTTTGGCCACACCTGTTCATTATTTTACACAAGTAATCTAATTTGGGTGGGTGGAGGGGTGTCATGCATATGTTATTTGGGTAATTTCGTGGTTGGCATATTGTCCAATATGATTGAAAATAACTGAAGAGCCAGGAAACTTTCAACAAATGCTTGTTATGTATAAAAGAGAAAACTAGAAAACAATTTAGAACACGCAGTGAGACAATAATTTATTTATGCTATGATTGCAAATTAATTATGTTAATCAAATTTCCTCTTTGTTTTAATCCGTTTAGCATTGGAGTTAATAACATAAAGTTTTTTAAGGTGACAAAAGACCTCTTTCTCTGTAAAATTTGAAGCCCTCTACAAGGCTTTACAAAACTTGATAAGATCCATTTTTAAGCTTGTTTGGCATTTGTTTTTGACTTTGCAAAGAACTTGTCTGTCTCCCTACCTGTTACCAACACAGGCTAGTCACATTTCTTTGGAAATTGGTAGGCAGACCATATTTGGAGGAATGCACAGTGATTAGAGGCCATTGCAATGATTTGTTATGTTTCTTATATTTATGAGTGAATGAGCATCCTGAAGTACCCAGTGTATTCTAACTGCTTTGAGTGAAGTTCGAGGCCATGATTTTCTTGGTGCTGTTTTTGAATCACAACAGCTTGAACAGTTGGCCTGAGCTATAGCCGTGCCAAGCTGCAAATCTTTAAAATCTGAATTTCTGTACATCTTTATTTGGCGTAATATGGCCACATGAAACTTAACACAATCACATCTGTGTGCCTTATTCCTTTGCCATATAATGACAGAGGAGATGGAGCCCCCTTTGTCCAGGAACATTCCCCAGTACAACTGAGTGAACTAGGACATACACAGGCTGCAGCATATGCTATCTGCAGCACCTTTCCAGAAATACTGTGCTGAACATATGTTTCAGGAAGGGGCAGTAAGATATTTTAAGCAAACACCTTTATTTTTGTGACTGTCTGAATTTGAATATAGTTATTTTGAATAGCTATCTTCCTTTAAATACCATTTACGCTACACCAAATGACTTCAGCAAATGTTCTTCCTTGTGAAAACCTGCAGTAAAGCAAAGAATTAGCAAGAGAAATAAACTTTGTTCTAATTAGATTTACATGCTACATTCCTCATCTCAGGAGCTGAACACTACAGTAAGTGACTGGAATAAAGCACAACCTTTTTCTTCTTTCCTTTCTGTTGAGAGAAACTTGTGTTGTGTATTAATCATTTTATTTTTAAGGCACCTCTTTGATTTAACTTAAGCTTCAGTGAAATTTGGCCTGGGCTGGCAAGTTACCTATCTTTCCATTTGTACCATTTGCTCCATCTAATAGGAAAAAGGTGGCATCTTTCAGCAAGCATTTTTTTTTTATTTTTTGGAGCACTTTTCAGATGGGAGAGACCTAACATTGTACTCATTTTGTCATGGGAGACAGATGAGAAATAGCTCCTTTAGTGTTGGAAAAAGCATTGTTTGATTTACTGATGCAGGCACTACCTAATTGCATGAGCAAGCCAAGCAGGAATCAACCAGGCACTTTTATGGCATCTCTCTATCATAGCATTCAATGCAGTTTGCAAAGTTATTAGGTATACAGAAGATGAAAGGGAAATGCCTACAGTCTGGCTTAGAGAATTTCAGGAGAACAATATATATAATATGCATATAACTACACAAGCACAAAAATATTTTAAATTTCCTAAGCTTGATTTCCTAAGTGTTCAACAGTTCAAAAGCTCTCCTTCAGTCACTTACATCTAATGTGTTTATTTGTTTCAGTGCTCTGAGATGCTCACTAAAATAAATATCCAATCACTTAAAGAAACTCTTAACTGAGAATGGCAACTGCAGGAGAAGCTATTATTTTACAGTCTCTCTTTCCTGACTTTCAAATACCTTGAAGACACTGAATTGAAAGAGAAGTAGGATATACTGAATGGTAAAAGGTAGATAACAGGAAAATCTAAGAACTGGTAGCTCTAGGCACCTTTCATCAGGGAAAGATTGTCACTGGAACAATTTAGTCATCCATTCAACTAACCTGTTTTAACACTTGGCTTGAAGTCTGTGGGGTCTTAGGCACACTTGTAGCACAGTATTGCTAATGAGGTACTTAGTGTTTTTTTGGCTTGGGGCTTTGTTCTCTAAGAGATATTCCACAGCTCTTTGCCTTGCAGAATAACAAAGGAATTGCTGTGGGCACCAATTAAGAGTCTTGAATACCATTTACATTTCTTTATCTTTCAGGTCAGTGAGGCACTAGCGCAAGGCAGTGTAAATTTAAATACTCCTTTGATTCATGCTTTTAAAGGTGTATTAACTTCAACCAGAAAATAGATGGCACCTGAAGTCACATCTATCCTCTGGTCTTATAGTGATATTCTGTATCTATTCTTCTTCTGTTAATTTAGTCTGAAACTCTTCTGTGTGGAGACATCCTCTATCCTTTCCATGTGTTCTTTGTGTGGTTCTGATTGCATGTCAGCTATTTAGGGGAGGAAGCCAATATTCACTAATAAATCCAGACTTCAGGCCATTTGAATGTACCCTGAACCCTACATCTCTCCCTCACCACTCTCTCCTCCCATTTGAAGAACAGGGACCTGATAAAAATGATACTATGCGACCATCTAATCCATGGAAACCTAAGAGCTTCAAGGACAATGCACCCAAATTTAGTTTTGGGGTGAGTAAGGAAGAAGTCTCAAGGACACTCAAGAAATGCTGTTGCAGAAATGGTCACGTAATTATCCTCTGTTCCCACTGAATGAGCAGGCATGATGAACTAGGAATTCTCTTCCAACAAATGTTTGAAACAGGCGATTGGTCTTTGCAACATGATGACCATGGTGAAAGAGGCTTTTGAACTGAATCCTGGTTAAGACAGTAACTGAGCCTTTAAGCCCACCTCTGGTGCACTTTCCAAACCCAAGCACAGAACTAGCATTAAGCTTTGTGAGGGCTCTGCAGAGGATGCAGACCTAGGAATTGGTTTCTCCTGCCTGTGACCTGCGTGTGGAGCTCTCCAGATTATTGCCAACGAGATGAAAGTGACCAGGGAGGAAGAAGGGGAGACAAGGGTGTGCTTTGACTATACCACAACCTACTGCAATTGCAACCTACTGCAATTACACTAATTAGACAATAGCAAATCTGCTCATGCCATGGCAAATTGCAATATTCTCATGCTCCTAAGATTGTTGTACATATCAGTAATGAAAAGCAGTAGAGAAGATCTAGTGAATTCAGAAATCTTATTACTATAGCAAGAAATTCTGTGAATATCTTCATCCTCCAAATGCAGCCCAAAATGAAAGCCTAAAAACGAAAGGTCATCCAGTCATGGGAAGCAGAAATAGAAGGGGATGGTGAAACTAGTGACAAAAAAAAAAAAAAAAAAAAAATCAAGATTTTTCAAGAAGTTGTTTCTCGGCTTTTTTTTTTTCTCGAATAAAACAGGGATTCACATAGAAGATGTAGGAGCAATAGGAGGATTCAGTCAGACTCTGGTGCCTTGCAGTGTTGTGATCCCAAAGGATTCACAAAGCTTGCAATACTCACATTTATTTTTAATATATTTAGTATTCAAATATTTACAGTAAAATAGACTACAAATTTACAGGAAAATAGTTATATACATATGACTATAGTTAAATTCTTTATACTCCTGTTTTAGAGTAAAACAAAAAAAAAAGAGAAAAAAAAAAAGAGAGAGAGAAAATTTCTTATATATCAGCTAGAAGAAAGACGGCCAAATTTACTTCAGAGCTTGCTTATACACAGGACTAGATAGCAGTCTGAAATGGCAGAATGGTTAAATCTAGATGGCTGCCAGTTCTTTATCTTCTTTATCACTAGCAGTGTTGTCTTCACACTAGAGATACAGAAGGAAGAAATGTCCTATAAATAAGATGTGAAGTTAAAGATAGGACATACAATCATTTCCTTAACACATACCCCTGCTTGACCTTGAATAACTCAAGATCAGTTTCTCTAAAAATTATATGGACATAATATGTCTTCATCTATCAAAGGGATTAAGAAGCTGAAATTATTAAGGGCGCAGTTATAAATCTCTTTTTCTCATTGTTGGCCATTAACACCCTGAAAAATTTCCAACATTCTCTGTGTCCATCAGGATGTAAGGCCTTACAGATAGATCATAACGTTTACAACTAATAGCCTTTGAGAGTTAAAATGGTGCTGAGCACTGATATTCATAGTCCTGGCCATGCTCATTATTCACAGCAGATACAATGATGTGAATAAATGTATAAAAATATATATATAATATGACCAGTTCATGTTAGTAGGAAACAGGATATGTGACGGGAAATTACATATTTAGAGGAAAGCTGACTTCTTTTTATATTGATATATATATATATAGTTATATTTTTATATCTCTATTGGTAAAAGTACCTTCTGGATGAGGTTCATCAGCAGTTGGGTTGAAAGACTGGAAGACATTTGGCAGACCAGGGCAAACCAGGAGATCCTAACAATCATAGGAGAAACTGGTTGAGAAAGGATAAAGGAGGACCAAAAAAGACACAAGTATAGGTATAAGAAGTAGAAAGAAATATGCAGGTACGAAATCGTTGGGCAAAGCTAAAAGGCAAGAGGAGGCACTTGGTAACAAAGATGAGAGGAAAACAGAACAGGAGTTAGGCTAGAGCCTAACTGAAAAAAAAAGAGAATTTGGTAAAGTACTCAAATAATTTTGGATATGTGACAGGGTAGGTGAAATGTCCAGGGGGGCAAAGCTAGTAGCAAACACGAAAACATCAGAGATATGAATACGAATGTTAAGTGTTTGACTGAAGAAGAGAGTAGGAGTTTGAGGCTATTTCTTGGCTCTGCAGAAGCAGAGCTCATTGAAAAACTTTGCAGACAAGCTTCAAGCATTTAAAACATGAAGACAGGTAATTATCACAATAGCCAGATATTATATGTTCCTGCTTAGCACTGCAGACATGACTGGCTCAAGAAATGTGGCTGAGATTCATAACTGTAATTTTCTCTTCTTTTTGGAGTTCAATTTCTGAAGCATTTTGAAACTCTGAATGAACATTTATAATATATTTTTATCTTTTCAGAGCAAAATTTACACTTCCAGTCTCTATTCTGTATAAGAAAAATATTTTCTATTGAACATTTACTTTCTCCTTTGAAGCCTAACTTCAACTCAAAACACATCTGTTTCAAAGATAAATCAAAGATGCAGCAGCAGCTTGCGTTCTAATGAAAACACATGTATACACTTTTTTTTTTTTAGACCAGACTTTAGGATCTTTAGGGTTTTAAGGCCTCTAGTATTTAAAATAACTGCAAGTCTGTGATATCTACAGGAAAAACTTATGGTGTTTTAGTTCTGTGACTATATTTTTTTAGCTTCGTCTTTTTAGCTTAGCAGGAGGCATCCTTATTTTAGAAAGACTCCACTAGCTAAGTTGGTTTTTTAAAGGAGACAAACATTTCAAGTAATCAAAGTCTGTGATGATTAAACTTCAGTAGTCACTATCAGTCAGGCAACTCACGGCATACACGGGAGAGTTTCCTGATGATAAATCAAATCTGTGGTGCACTTGTGTGGAGGTTTCAAAGGAGAAAAAAGTTGGAAATTTTGTGGTCTGGAAGTAGAGGGTGTTCAGGTCAAGATATATTGCTACAGCTATTTATTTGTAGCTACCAAAGGTGATTTTTCATAGTTCAAGTGTGTGTGCGCGCATGTGTGTGTGTGTGTGTGTATGTGCA
>VZSV01000022.1:7065323-7094792 GCA_013398735.1 Nothocercus julius | reverse complement strand
AGAGGGAGAGGGAGAGGAGAGGAGAGGAGAGGAGAGGAGAGGAGAGGAGAGGAAGAAAAAAAAAATGAGTACCATTACCTCCACAAACATTGCAACTCACACATTCTTATGTGCGGCTGGCAGGCAGCAAACTATCAAATCTTGTGTCTTCAGACAGGTTTGTCAGCAATGCTCCAATTTTATTTCCCAAAGAAAATTGAGTCTATCATAATTTAGGATTTGATATTTCAATCTTGAGTACTGCTTACTTAGTTGGCTCTAAGTTACAGAAAACTGTATACTGTTTCTTCTATTCCTGCAGTTCCTGAACACAGCAATGACAGGAAGTATACATATACTCTGAGATATATACTGGATACAATGAAATCTTTGGACATTATTCTACAGATCTTCAGACCGCAATCAGTAGAGGATGTTATGATTAACTTGTCATAAATCAGGTCAGTGTAGAGTGGTAATTGCCAGAAATATACCTGAATACCTGGGTAGGTGAGGGTATTTGTATGTATTGTGTTTGTATGTATTCTGAACTCATTTTTTGGCCTCTTCGTTATTAGTGATTACTTTAAAAAACAGAGTTATGCATAACACAATGAATGTTAGCCAAATATCTAAAAACATTTCACAGCACGTGGGACTCACTTCTGTAGTGAGATGATGCAAGTCCTAAAGGTCTTATGTTTGCCTTCCTTTTAAATCTGGAATTTAGGCTGAACATTAAGATTCATGCTAGTTTTCTTCACACAGGTGTATTCCAACCACGTAATGATTCATGAGCACCACCTCTAGCACTAGGCTGGTCTAAATGACATTATTTATCTCTCTTAATCGGGAAACCCACCTGTCCCAAATGCTCAATTAAGGCAGCTGAAGATTTTGAACACTTAGTACCTGATAAAAAATAACTGTCAGACAAGCTGCAGAACATTTTTGCAGCAGCCAGCCAATAATGGAGACTCATTATCCAATTCAAGACAACGCTGGGCCATTCGTAGATATGTCTCAAAGAGAAAAATAAGCTCAGTTTGCTGATAAGTAATTGAGAATGTTTATTTATCAGTCACAAGTTGTAAAGTATACATTTTTCTATCTCCTTTTATCCATAAATGTTTCATTGACCTACCTAAGCTTTTTGCAATATCTAGCATTCCAAATAAGGTGGTAACCCATTTTGACTCTGCTTATGTCTGATTTCTTCCGGAGATGATGAATCTGAGAGCAACTTTCACTTTAATGTTTTTTTGTGATACACATGCAAGCTCTGTAGTACAGTCTCCCTTCCGCCTCCTGAAATTCCCCTGGTAACAAACATTTTCATTTCTGTCTGCTCTGAAAATTACAGCCTGTGTTCTTGAAAGTAGAAAGAGTACAAGGACCCATCCTTACTGCAATATTTGCTTTGGATGTTTCAATTTAATAATTGATTCAATTGGAGCTCTCAGTTTTGAAAATGTAAATAAGATCAGACAGAGTCACCTGAAAAAAAAACTCTTTGAGCCTTCCAGTGTTTGAAAGGAATCATCTTCTTTCTAGAAATTTGATTGAAATTAATGTTGCAAAATGTGACTTCACGGTCCAAGCTTTTTCAGTGGAAAGACAGAGCATAAACTCCTCTTTTCTTCCTTTCTTTGCCTCTACATGCTTCCAGAGTCTTTTTTTGCCCCTAATTGTTCCCCTGGTTTCCATCTCAAAAAATTATTAACATCACTTAGAGCACTGGGCTGAGCAAGATGGCATAATTCCTCTAAATTATCAGCTTATAAGTAAACAGCCAGAGTACTTGCAAAAGAGAAGTGTGAGTGTGTGGGTAGGGAAGGGGGATTGTGAAAAAACTGAATAGAGATCATGACTTTTTAGAAGAGATTTCATCAGATATTTACAACATTATGCAATCCAAACTCCTAAAAAATATAAGTTGCCTTTCAGAATGATTGTAGATTATTTTCACACTGAGAACTACATATTTTTTTTCTTTTCAACAATCTGTTTCTTCCCTCCATTTCACTGAACTGCAAACTTTCAAGTAAGAAAAGAAAGAATCTTTGTGATAAACAATAAATTACTCAAAATGCACTAAAAGATTTAAATTTGAACTTAATTAATCAAACAGCTAAAGTTTATTTTGCTTTTAATGAAACAAAACACATAATCAGAGCAAAATTCAAAAAGAAAGTGACTCTATTTGACAAGAATATTTTATGACTTACTTAACTAGGGGAGATTGTGAGAATTTGAACCCCAGTCTCCCATTTCCTTCAAGAATGTCCTAAATTAGCTAACCTGACTCTGGAATATAAAAGAGTTTGCCCCACTACTTCTTCTTATATGCCTAGTAGGTGGTTTCTTTTTCCACAAGTGAGAATACTTCCAAAGTTGATGAACTGTAGTCTGAAGGAACAGTCATTGCTTTGTTTGCAGCCGTTGTTGGGAAAGCAATTGTGCAGGGTCCAGCAGTTAGGGAATGTAATAGCAAATTTTATCACTTGAGCTAATCAGAAAGTATTTCCTCAGCACTGAAGGATTTGTTCCTTGTGTATCATGTCAATACTATGATTGCACATCTCACGCAAAAGACTTTTAATATTTTGGTTCTTTAGGATCTGAATAGCCTTACTCCTTGTTTTCTTAGTAATGCTCTGCTGAATCTCATGCCAGTCCTCTTTCCAGCTCACTGTTCAATTTAGAAGCTTTAGATACCACACTGAAGTGACTTTTTGGTTTTAGGCCAAACATTTAAAACTAAAGAATATCTGAGAACTTGAGTCACTACAAAGTCCTCCTTAATTACTCTTCTTACTGAGTCCTTCTATTACTATAGAATTATCTCTCTTTATTCTATTCTGGTTTATATTAGAGCACACAGTCAGTGAGCCCCAAAAAGGTTGCAAATTTTCCTGTTTCACAGACAGAAGCCATTGCACTGCAATGAACCTTTTATCCATATCTACCAAAAAAAAAAAAAAGACTCTCATAGTATTTAGATACATGAAAAAATCTCTTCCAGTCTTGGCACTCTCAAAACTCAGCTTCTATACAGTTCTTTGACCTGTACAGAAAGATATAGAAGTACTCTTCTAACACATCAGCTTTCAACACTGCATCATCATCGCATACATAATTTGGTACTGATCTGAAGGCAATACAGCAACCAGGAGTTGGGGTTTTTTTTCTTTTTTTTTCCCATCATTCAGATTCATATTCATTACTTCCCTACCAATTCCAATATGCATCCTTTTCTGTTTCTTCTAAACTATGTTTAGCCTAGTGCCTGTTTAAGAAAGCTAACAAAAGAAAAATTAGTTTATTGTTTATGTTATGGACACAAATTTAGAAAACATGGTGCTAAGTTTCTGTATGAGTTTGCCAGATATGGTACATTAAACAAGAAATACCAGCTAAAAGAAATAACTAATTGTTCTTGGAGCTTCAATAGACTACTGATAGCCTGTTTCTCCTCACCTGTCTTCTTCTTATGCTCTTATTTTAGCTTTTCTCTAAAGCTAAATTTAATCTTTAAAAAGCTACTACTGCTCCCATTTCTGTGATACAGTAGCTAGATGAGAGAGAGAGAAACTTTTCTATGAACTGTGGCAATTTCTGCATGAGTATGAAGAAGAAACTACTTGGTGAAATTCTGCTTTTCAAGTTGGTAAAAATATAGTTGTTCAGAAACGATATATGATTTTTAAATTAGAAGACAAGAAAATCAAATTGATTTGGTTGATCTAGACAGAGATAAAGCTTTGCTATTTGGAAAATAAATGCATGTTCTTTCTGAAACAGGCACAACTCATACCTGCAACAAACTCACACACACATATGCATAAAGAAAAGAATATATTTACCTAAACTGAGAACTTCATTTTTGCTAGCTGCATTAAGACATTAACCCAAGATACAGGTGGTGACTATTCAACAGGTACGTAAATGACTACTCTTTTTAAAATCTTCCTCTTAGCAATGGCCTCTGCAATAGAACAATCTAATAGCCTGTTAGAAAATGGGTATATTCACCCTGGATCTCCAAAATGAATTTTCAGCTCCAAATAAAGAGTCATATAACCCAAGGAAGTTTTCTAGTCACTGGGCAAAGAGCAGGAAGTTAACATGAAAACTAATAAATCACTAACATAACTGGAAAAAGGAAAAAAAAGCCTACTATCTTATATGCAATCCTTTTTGGCCTTTGGCCACTAACTTTTAGAATAACTTTTAATTAAAAAAGATTCATTTTTCTTATTGAAGAGCTTAATAGCTTTACTTCCTCTGAAGCATATAGCTGTTAATGGATATATATGTTTTAGAAAGAAGCTTTTCTTGAGATTTTCAAATTTCTGGTGTAGTAGACATGTAAGTTCACATTCCATTCTGCAGAAATATTGGTATGTGTTATGACTTGCTACTCTAATTAGGCATTTTTAAATCTGTGTGAATATATCACAGATATTCTCAGGAAAAATAGTTGGATATAGATCAGTAGGTACTTGATTCAAGGCCCCTGAAGCTTAAAGAGCTGTTATTCAATATGAGCAAAGTACATAAAAAGACCAAATAAAGCACAGCAACATGAATCTTGGTTCCCATCACTCTACTTTGTATTTATTTGTTTAGAAGGGGTACGCTATATCTTAAACAACTTTGGAATAGATGAAGAAAACTAACATAAAAATCACAAGTGTTCTGGCAGAACAAAGCAGGTTTTTTTATAAAGCTCACCTTTTTTTTTTTTTTTGGAGGTATCAAAGGAGCAGTCTGAAAATATTACTACTCTGGCTGTGGGAGGCACTGTATTTATTGTGGTGAAGAGTGCTAGCTTTCCAAAAACATACTGCTATACCCCAATATATCTGCAATATGGCATCATGACATACTATCGTGCAACAAAGATATTTTTTTTTTTAAATGCATCTGCAAATTAAACAGTAAAATTTAACCATGTTTGAGATACAAAAAAAATCACACCAAAACGCTCTGTTCCCTTTGCCTCCCCAAATTTAGCTGGTATGAAATTTTACGTGGAGCCAGAGGAGGCACTAGGACCCAAGATTCTCTTTGTCAAATCTAATTCCTTATTCATCCCCCAGAATAAAGTATGAAATTCCCTGAGTGTCAAGCTTTTGCAATGCTTCTTTACAGATGAGAAGACATCTGATCTCAAATGTGTCTGTATCTAGAGCTTTTGGGGAATTTTCCAACACAATGTCTTTTCATCTGAAAATGAAGTTACATGAAAAACAGAAATTATCACAAGTGATAAAACACCTTTTCTTCAGAAAGACAGATTTTCTGACAACAGACCAGATATAAAGAAAGAAATGACTGCAGGACCCAAGCTAACTTCATACACTATGCCTGTCCAAGATGTGGAAAAATTTGTTTCAGACCAACAGCTTTAATTTCTACCAGTAATGTTTTAGGTGGAAAGAGATGTGGAGACAGTCAGTCTCTCTCTCTCTTTCCTGTCAGTTTTTTCTGTGTTTTATGAAAAGTTACATATGCATTGGACCAGAAAGATAAAAAGAGACAGAAAGAAAGCAAAAGTAACTTCATAGCCTAATGATTAAGGACATAGGAGATCAACATATATTCTTAAAAAATAGAGTTGAATGGAAAATGTGGACTTTACTCATGACAACTGTAGCAAAACCAGTACAGAATGGACCAAAGTGTACTCTTACTCTTGTTTAATTTCCTGTGCATGAATGAGACACAAGTTTGGCCTGTGTTTTCTTTGGTTGTTTCTTTCATTAGGCTCATTTCCTCTGAAGAACTGTACTGTTTTCCAAAGTCCTCTGAAACAAGATGAGCAAATTTGTGTAGAATGAAAAAACTTACTCTATTTTTATTAAAAATTCTAGTCTTTGCTTTTGACCAACAAAAATCACTTTTCTACTTTCTTAGCAAAACTGCAATTGTCTGTCAATGAAAAGAAACTGGTCAAAAAGTGAAAGACTTTTCTTAGTCAAAGAAAAACCCCATAGTCTGCAATTCTTTCTAAAGCATACCTTACTTGAACTCTGGTCATTTAGAAATCACTTACTGGTCTCTCAGCTGCATCCATATTATCCCATTGACTTGAGTAACGTTCTGCAGGTGTAAGAACCAGATTAAGCCTGCAGCATATATATAAGTATAGGTCATTCTTTCCAATTAAATACTAGTATTTCATTTATTTCTTTAATCTATTTCAAAAGTTGATCATCCAAGAGCCTTGAACATAGTCTGATAAGCAGGACTCTACACAGCAGCATTCAGTCATGTGAAAGAGTCCATTCATACTGTTCAGCTCATGGGTTTCTGACTTTTGTGGTTGTTCATCTGTGAGAGGGGCAATCCCACTCCCAACTGCAGCAGCATTGCAAATTCTGTTGGTGTTCATGAAATAAAATAACCCCAACTGGAGAGCACACTGAACGCTTCAAGCAACAGTTAAGAAATGCTCCAATCAGATAGTTTTATATTTCTTTCCAATAATCTCAAATCAGTCTCTGTGAATGAACTATTATTTAATTTAAAATACATATCTTCATATAAGTTGTCATCTGTATTGTATGTCTCACAAATGGCTGAAGTGATAGCTGAGCTTGCAGAACTATTAATTTTATTTCTTTCTAAGAGATCAAACCCTTAGAGACTGAAGTTCCTTTCTTTAGCCTGTGGTGTCCTTTCTGGGATCTCACTAACATACAGACTTCACAGACTCAAATATGTCTCAAACTTCAGAACTTTAAAGAAAATTTATAATCACTTCTTTATTTATTGTTCTCACATCAATGTATACTTTCTCTTTCCAGAGAAAAAAACCTGCAGAGTCGCCTTTAAGAACTGCTCTTCAACAACTGCATGGACTTCATGGGAATTGTATTCCTGCTGCAGGAAAAAAAAAGGGTAATATTTCAAGTGCACGTATACTGATCAGGAAAGAGTAGTTCTTACCACAGATTAACAATTACAAAACCTCTCCTTCATAGAAGGCCTACTGACAAACCAAATAAAATAACAGTTAGAAGCCCAACTATCAGCCTGCATAATCCTACAAATCAAAGAATGTTTACCTCTATATCAGAATACACTTGTGTGAGATGGGATGACCTGTGTTTAAAGGCTAAGAAATCTTACCCGGATATACAAATAGAACAACTTTATTTTATAGTGACTTGAAAAAGAAAGGAATGCTTCCTGCATGGCAGAACTAGTCAGGCTAGTTCTCAGTGCTTTCAAAAGTTAAATTATACCCATTGTTGTATAAAAATATGCAAACACCTTAATTTTCTATTACTAGGCCACACAAAAAATCTAATCTTAACAGGTAAACAGAGCACTTATGCAAAGAAAAATTTTTAGGACAGAAGACTACATACATAGTAGATTTCATTTATGTGAACTGTAATTAAAAGAACAGAAATTCTGTGAGTCCGGAGGTCCTTATTTATTATCTTGCTTCTTTCTTCAGTGCAATCTTTACTGATTTTCTTTACAGGCATAAACGGACCCAAAGGAAGTATTCTATTTTAATATGCTAAAATAAACTCCTTTTTTTATTCCTTAAATTCGCTTCTACTTTTCTATTCCCTACTACCTTTTACAGTTTTTGCAGTTTTCTCAAAAAGGAAGGAGAATGTTTTTCAAAATTTAAAAATAAAACCTCCTTTCTATCCATCAAGAAAAAGAAAACTTAAAGATATAATCTAAACATATATAAAACTCAATGTCCCACACAATGTTAGTAACATTTTATTTAGGGTGGCAGCCATTTAAAGGCACTCCCCTTCTCCAAATTTTGCCTTCAGTTTTGAGTTCAGTCAGTAGTAGTTATTGTACATTAAAATACCAAAAGAAAGGCACAGGCTACTGAAAATGATGATGCCTTTTTTTTTTTTTTTTAAGAAGGTAAAATACTCTATAGCAGATTTTGGTAAGTGAATGAAATTCAACTCCCTCAAAGAGACTTGAGCCTCAGTTAAATCCTATCTAATTCCTGATCTGAAAACTTTAATAGAAGTGATGCTTCCTCCTTATAGTAACCTTTTGTAGAGAGCATACATTGCTTTGTGTAAAATCACTGTATATGATCATTCCTGCAGATTTAATGCCTATCAGTTTTTGACATTGCATTAAAGAGGGACTTTTCCCTATGTATTCTTCTGATTTTATTAAAATATTTTTAAAATGATTACAATAGTACAGCACAATACAAATTTTTACTCATTTCAAATCAAACATCATTGTATAGTGTCAGATTTCATTTTGTGCTTTGAATTATGACTTGATTAACACCATTATACTAAAGATTGTCCTGTTGTTTAGCTAATACATTTAACACAGAATTAGATCAGGAACAATGGGAAATATATGTATGACAGTTATATTTTTTATATAGATTTGCATTAGTGTGGGAGTTGCCTAAGTAATGCAGCAGACCAAAGCTAAATGAATGTAGTATTAAAATGCAAAGCTCTCCATAAACTATTAGTATTGGGATGGAATTTTGACATATTTTGTTGAAAGGCTTCTATTAAAAGTGCTCTTGAAGTCCTTCCTTACTCAACGGTTACAAAATACAACTGTAAACTTTACTGCAAATTTTCCTTGCAATGGACATGTACCTGCCAGAGGATTTTGACCACAGTATTCCGAAATTACTGAAAGCCTTTCTAAAGATGTAATACAGATTTGTGAGGGCAATTTAATTTAAAACCTTCTGACCTGACTTTTACCAATAAAAGCTCCTTCAATGAGAGACGGAATAACAAGAGAAAGGTTCCATTTTCAATTTCTGTTAAGGTTTGCCTCTTTTTAATTCTTTTTGAGGAATCTCAGAGGAGGAAAAAAATTGGACAAGCTCCCATTTTCACCACTCTGCCCCAGCAAGAATTCCAACACACCACAGAGTGGGTAACATACCACTGTAAAAGAAATGGTACTACAGTATAGGTTACTAAGGCATATGGACTTGACAGGTACATTCCAGCTCTAATTCACCTAATTCATTGGCTGAGGAAAGTTTATAACAGGGTATAAGACCACTGTATATGCCCATACCTAGCCTCTCCAGGTATTTCTCTAGGTACTAGAGAAATGCTTTATGACTCCTGAAATGAGTTTACCTGAATCTAGTTCACATGATCAGGCATACAAGGACCCATCCGAACTGAAGCTAGATTAAGACTAATGGCACTGTAATATACACAAGCAAATTATAGCAGTTTAGCAAGTCATCAGCTGTTGCCTGTACAAAATACACTAGCAGAGTATAGCCACTATATCCTTTGCACCTGAACACACTTAGCTTATATTGTGAGGTAGAGTACAACAAAAAAAGATGATTAAAGATTCTTTAGAAATAAGTTTTGTAGCCCCGATTATGTCATCCCTAATCTAAATGCACATTTTTGTCAAAGCCAAACTCCAAATAAAATCTCAAATCAGAAGGTAGGAGTAAAATTATTAGACAAAGCAGGACTAAGTACAACCTCAAAAGAATTTTCTAGCTTAAGAATATTCATACATCTTATTTTTTTGCAGTTAATTTTTGTTTGCCTTTAATTAAACTCACCTGGATGATAAATGACCCAAGTACTGGAAAGACTAGAGAAAATATAAATGAGATGATTGCACATCATTCTGCTTTTTTATAGCTTTTCCTAAGGACTGATATTTATCAAATTAAGCACAGTTTAAACTGAGTGTGGAAAAGGGAGGGAAAATTTTGACTCATTTGAAAAATCATAGATATGTGTAACTTCGAAAGCGCCCAAACAGAAACATTACATAGATTCACTGGTGCCTCCTACGGTGATTTGTCTTTTGATGCATAAAACTGGTATTCCTTTATTTCTAGCAGTCTCTCAATGCACCTTCTTTGAAAATTAAATCCCACTTCTAGACATGTTAGGGCAATTGGAGGCAGATTTCAGTTACAATATTGCATGCTAGCTGTGTCACAGGACTTTCTCCTTTATTTACATTTTCAGCTACATATTGCTCATCAATTAATCAAGTACTAAAGTACGTATATTTATGTTAATTTGATGAAAAGAGCTCTGAGGTTTTATCATATTCTGCCAATATGCAATTTTTAAGAGGGATTCAAAAAAGTCTTCCCATGATATATCTACTCAATGGAACTTCTCAGATTTTTTTTTTTTTTAACTTGGACAAAATTGTCTGCTGTTTCCTATTTCTGTTCTGAATGATTGCAGAAACATTTTTTCCAATATCAATGTAGTCAAAGAGAAGAAATAGGCACATTCCTGTTAAGAAAAAATGGCTAAGTAGCTAAAACTGGTTTAAATTAGGGTTAGATAACAGGACTCTCAGTCAGCACTGTGAACTGTCTCTTAGCTTTGTCTCTTGGAGTTTAAGTTTGTTTTTGTGGGACAATGCTATATCTTTATTTTAAGAGCATAAATGTTATTTTCTAACACAGCTATTTACACGATTTTGCTCATGGCTTGACTTTATGAAAAATGTTCTATTAAGTTATTCCTTTGTCTACTCTGTACAGTACATACTGGGGCTCTATTCAATATCTAATATGTATGGTATCTATACATATTCTATATATAGTATGCATCCTTAACTGCATTGGGAAATGATAACAAGGAGAATGGCAGTACAGTGATAAAAATGGTAGCTGGACACTCTGGTGATGTAGTAAACTTGATATTTGAGATACTGCTTCAGAAAGCAATAGCACTGCTATATACAGAGGTGCACATGCCTGCCAGACTTGGGTCAAGTGCAAAACAACATATTTAACAAGCCTCCTTCAGCATTCAGAAGTACATGCACAGTTAGGCACTTCCTTCAGCAGTCATGTTGGTACTCAGCCCTATTTTTCTTTCTTTGTGTTTCCGCCAGAAGTTGATTCTATATGTAATATGACACACCTTTTTCATATAACCTTTAAGAAAGAATTCTAATGTCTTATGCTCACTATCCACTTTGCCTACCTAAATCATATTGGGGAATGTTAACTTGTAAGGTTGGAAAAAGGGGTTAAGATGTATCCATTATTTACAGTGATGGAAAAGTGAAAATATTTTAGTACCTTCATTTTTATATCTTTATCTTTGAAATAGAGTTTGAAATAAATTGATCAGTGTTTGTCACACTAAAGTAATGTGTTCCCCTTTCATCAGATCCCCCCAAAAGCATGAAATTTGAAACAGATGTCCTGATTCTCTATTTTGAATCAGAACTTCTCACTTCTATCGACCATGTCAGCTTCAGAAGTTCCAACACAGGTTTTGCGTGGGCAGCTCTTGCATTTAGACATGTAACCATAATTCACGCAGCCAGTATTCTCATTTACTTAACAAAAGGCACAGCCAAGAATCCATCAATACTGTATGTATGACAAGCGGCTTTGAGCCATCCCATACTTAGATATTCGCTTTGACATTTCCTAATAAAAATCTTTCCTATGAAAACTCCATGACATTTAAGAGGCCAAGGCTCAGAATTTTTTTGCCAGGCCAACAAAACATTATGTCAGGTTGATCATTCCAATTTGTGTCAAAAACACGATACACGTTCTAGTCCCATTATCCTCCCACATGCAAAAAAGATTTGTTTATATATGAAAGATTTTGTTGGTATGCAGCAACCCCAGAGCAGCTGAGATTTAGTTCAGGAGTTTAGCTTAAAGTAGTTCCTGAATGGATTAATAATACAAAAAAAAAAAAAAAAAAAGTGTTTATTAGAACATTTTTTGTGGGATTTTTTTTTGTTTTTGTTTTTCAGAGTCACTGTCCAGAATAGGGACATGGAAGCTTTTTCACACTCATAACTGGCATAAATGGTGATACCTTCACAGATGAACATCGTATAGAGAGTGAACATTATAAGTGAATACAACCTTACCATCAAATGGGTAAAGACTCTCTTGTCTTATCAAAAACTGGAAAAATTTCATTGGCATGTCCCTTCATTTTAATTCAAAAAACATAGTAAAGTAAGGTGCAATACTAGTGAAATTGCAAGAGGTCTTAGAGATTAATGTCCAGTTCTATTGGCACTCTTGTTATTCTTGGAGTTCCCTAATAAATATTCACTTCAAGACACTATTCACAAAGCATGACTTTGGTTTCACCATCACTGCATGACTATTGGGCTGGTCAATCTTAATGTAGATTTCGTAGTGCACTTTTGAAGAATAGAAAGAGTATCAAAGTATGGCCATGTTTTCCAAACCTTTAGGGGGATTGAAGAAATGTTCCTGTTATTTGAGGAAGAGTTATCTATTTTTAATTGCTAGCAGCTGCTCTGTTCCTCCAGAGAAGAGGGGTAGAATACATGCCTGTAATCTATTTGCCCTAGCTTCTGAACAACAAGTAAATTTCTTTTTTTCCAAAGGACTTCAGCAGTTCTTAGGGTTGTGTTGTGAACACAGATGTGACCAAAATGGAGGTGCACTTGCAAAAAGTTTGGGAAATGTTCTTGTTGGGTATTGACAGTGGTATAAGACGGAAAGAAAATGCACTGAGCAGAAATGTGAAAAAGAATTATTTTTACTCTGTAAAGTGTGAAAAGAGTGAAAAAAGTTAACAGAGAGAAGAAAAGAGCCAGAAATCACACTTGAGGGAAACTGAAAATAAAAGTATACAAAATAGACAAGAGAGAATGAGCAGCTTCTTCTCTCCTCTTGCTTCTCGAGCTGCTAAGACCTTTTTTGCATCTCTTCCTGACACATACAAATATTCCTTCATAGCTTCCTTTCTTTCCTTGGGACAAGAGCCTCATTTTTGTGCATGAAAGTCTGACTGATCTTTAAATTTGTTTTTATTTTGCTTGTTTGCTTCTTTTTTTTATTGCATTTTTTTTTAACAAATAGTGTCTGGAACTATTGAGTGCCCGTAAGTTTTCCAGAGTCCATCTCAGGTATCTTTTAATTTTTGGAAGATACTTCTTTTAAGTATGCAAGTTAATTTATCAGGCTGTCATACCTTAGGGTATGGATTTTTCTTTTTTTGTTTGTTTGGCTGTTGCCAAACACCTGACACAGCAAAAATCTAATTTGGACTTTGATTCATTTTCTGTTCATAAAGCTTATATCAGAACAGTATCTCTGCAGTAGTTAAGAATTCCTTTAAAAAGAGACAACTCTGAGAGCTCTAGGGATGATGTGGGACAGTGATTCCACAGATACATCTCTCCTGGAAAAATACGGCACTTCATAAAGTCAAAGTTATTTAAGCTTTGCACATCCAAAGAATAGCATTAATCACATCCAATCCACTCTCAGACCCCTGATATTTATCTCAGCTAATGTACATTACTCACTGCCTCTTTCCAGAGGGTATGTTGCTGATTAAAAAAATCAAAACATTTTTGACATCTCACAGCTTGAGTGTATTGACTTGCTCATGCTCATCTTCTGAACCAAAGAGACAAAATGCATATGTGAACAGGGCTCTGTAGAGTAGGGACCCAAGGGAAGGAGGCAGAGGCCTTTTTTTCCTACAGAAAAGGGAAGGCATTTGGGGTTGTGCCCAGGGAAAGGCAATTTATGAGGAAAAGGGTACATAAAAATATCTGTATGAGAGAAAAATGTGAAGGAGAGAGATCTTTGAAGAACACAGATGACAAAGCCAGAAAAAATCTTTATGCTAAGCTAATCTGACCTCTTAAATAACAAAGATTATAGGATTTACTTGAATTAATTCTAGCCAGATTTAGAAAAGATCTCTGAGAAAAATATCCAGTCTTAATTAAAATTGCCTGGAAAAACTAACCACATTTTAGTCAAGGTACTCTCTAGTTAATTATCTTCACTGTTAAAAATTGAAGCCTTAATCTTTCATTTTAAATTTGTCTTGCTTCACCTTCCAGCCATTGAATTTTGTTAAACTTTTGCCTGATATATTACAGAAGCCTTGATCAAAGTTTTGTTTGCCAGGAGATACTTCTAGTGTGTGAGACAGTCAGTCACCCACACGCACAAGCACATACGCATCCCCCCTTACATTTATCTCTTTTATCTCTTTGATAAGCAGATTAAAACCCTCAAGGAGGCCTGCTTCTACATTTTTAATAAGTCTTCTGGATTTTCTCCAAACTTTCTCTGATTGCAGTTACCACAAAGGGCACTGCATTCCAGTAGCCATTGCACTAATACAAAGAAATATTGCCACCTAATTTTATAATAGAGTTTAATGTCTATTTATCTAACTCTCCCTTTTGGGAGCTCACATTTAGCTTATTATCCACCATAAACATCCAGATTCTATTCAAAGTCAATGCTTTCCAGGCTAAAGCCTCGCAGCTTGTCTTTACAATCTGCAAGTCTTTGCCTTTAGCTGCATACCCAGTGTCTGCACTGAACAGTCAGGGCTTAGTCGGCCATGAGTTTGTGTGATGGCACATAAGCACATACTTCATTCTTAACAATCCCGTGGTAATTTTGTTTGTTTATTTGTCTATTTTTTTTTTGTCAGATCATTCCCACCGCCTCCATAGAAAAATAATCTTTCTTCAAATGAAAAACAAAACAAAACAAAACAAAACAAACACAGCAAACTAGTTTCAGTCCCATTGAAATGTCCCTTTCCATTGTTATTCTTAACTTTGTCAAAACAACAAAGAAAAAAAGAAACAGAAAAAAAAAATAAAAAAGCAAGACAAGGCAAGGGTGGGAGGAAAGGAGGAAAGGAAGAAGAGTAAAAAAAAAGAAAAAAGGAAAAAGGCAAAAGCTGAAAAGAGGAAAAACAGCATAAAAGGAAAAAAAGAAATAAAAAAGAAAGAAGAAAAAAGGGAAAAATGGAAAAAGGAAAAAAGAAAAAGCAAAGGAAATCAAATGAAAAGGAAAAGAAAAAGAAAATGAAAACAAAATTCCAGCATCTACTTTCTTCCCCTAGGGTGATGCTGACCCTTCCCGTGGGTCCCAAGGCTGCTGGTTTCAGTCTTCCTCCAAAACATGGAGAGGGATTGCACCAAGTTTTCTGCACCCTGAGGTCTTTGCTAGATCATGATAGGAGTTTCTTTCTCCTCAACCTTCCTTTTGGAATTATTTTTATATGTTTTCTTAATAAAGCCACTTTCCTCCTCACCAGTTCCAGCTAAGGACAAGGTGACTGTTGCTTCCCCCAGCTCCAGCTGATCTTTTGTTTGTTACACTGCAGCTATCTGGCTCTGTCTGACCATAGAGGCAATGGCCATTTCTCTTCTAGGCAATTGCCAAACCAGGATGCACCCAGTTCAGGCCACAGAGAGCCCCAAAGAGCCCAGAGACTCATCACTGTCACAGCAGGGCAAGGTCTGCAGCCTTCCAGTGCAGTGCCACAATACACCGAATGTGCAACAGTGAGGTTAAAAAGCATATTTACCAGGATACAACTGTTTGCTCTCTCTTGAGAGCAGAGAAGGCATCTTTTTGTGTTTCCATTATGCTTGACACAGTTTAGGTTTTGCCATAATATGAACAAATAATAATGTACGGAAAGCATATCTGTCTTAAAAAATTCCCACAATACTGAGCATGAAGGAAAATAAAATGAATTATTAAGCACCAAAACAAAGTCACAAATAGCACTCAGAAGTGTGTAATATGCCACTGAAGCCATAGGATCCCTTCACCTAGGATATACAGGAGAGAATATTTCACAAAAAGCGCTATAGACTAATAACCCCCCCTTTTATTTCTGACTTGCGTTATCATCAGGGAGGAGACATTTTGTCCTTGCTTCCTGTTACTGGATTATATTAAGCATGCAGTTTTGCATTTGGGTCTTTTCTTCTCCTCTTAAAGCCTTCAGCTCTGATAAAAGTGATGTCACAATAAAAGAAATGCAATGCCAGCTGTCATGTAAGAGTGGTCTAACTGAACAACTTACATGGAATGGTTACTGGTGGTAAAAAATGGATTTAGCCTGAAACTATTTTTAGCCAATTTTTAGCCATGATTTTGGCTTTTTTTTTTTTTTTTTTTTTTTTGATAAGCCCCTGGAACTTATATGATAAACATTGCCTATTTACTTTTTTTTTTTCAGTATGTATTTACTTGCTCATACTACAGCAAGTCCCAGCTTATAGCTATTTTTTTGCATGTATGTGAATAAGTGTTTGCAAATCTGTACACACATATCTCAAACATCAGCACTTGTTTAATATCAGTTTATTAACACATAAAAGTCTCTGTCCACTAAGTATGTAATCAGTGAAATGCCTTGGAAAGGATGTGTAAACACAGTCATTTATCAACAAAACCATTAACTTTAATGTTACTGTATACTTCAAAAGAGGAATTTTATCGGCACATTTTATGCAACTTAATCAATACTATTGCAAAAACTATATTTGAGAGGAGAGCCTGTATATTTTAGTTAAATGAGGCAGCTTAAATTTATGGAGTGAAATATTAAAAATCAAAAATCACATAAACATGGCATAACCAACAACAGTTATACTTCCTTGTTCAGGTGATGAACTACTTGGTTATCGAGACCTCCAGAATACTGATACTTATCATAAAGAAAGAGATAATTCTCTTGTTACTAGTCAAACTGTCTCTAATGTAACTTTCTCTTTTTGATATTCAATTTGCAAATAAGTCATTAAATTAATATTTTAGACAAGCTGTCTATTTCTATTTTAAACTTGCAGGAGAGCATGTGTGCCCCAAAATCCGTCTACCCTTCCAGCTGTATTTGTTGATCTAGTGAAAGATACTATCTCCTTCTGCAGAACTTTGTTTGCTTATGTCCTAAAATGCCTTGTATTGTGCCCTGACACAGCTATTAAATTCCTATGGATACTAGTACTATTTCTTCTACTGTTGTTATTTTTCTTTCAAAGAACAAGAAAGACAGGCCAAGGATAAAAGACTTCTGATCCTGAGCAAAGAGCCTCAGGAAGTGAATACAAAATACTAACTAGGAAAATGCCTAGAGCTTCTCCAAGGACAATACCAACCACAAAGACATTCTTGAACGAGTTTCCAGAGCAAATAAGGTGCAATTATGTGATTACTTTCAGCTAACACAAATGCAGGACATTTTTGAGAGAGCTAGTCCTCTCCTTGGCTTCATGTCCAGCTACATGTTCATTTCCTTCTCTTACGCTATGCACAAGATCTTCACTGATCACGCAACCAGTTGGGAAATGGATTTATTTGTAAACAAAATAAAACAGGCAAGAGATGTACTTTTAGCTAGTTCAGCCCCTTGCTGCTGCTTGCGCACAGAATAACACATATAGCCCAAGGGTGGAGATAATATCAGATTCTTCCTCCTTCAGTGTCATCCCATATTTCTGTATCTTTAACATGAAACAACTGCAGCCTGAGTCAAAGCTGTATGTATCTATGCAATGACTGACAGTCTGTTGCTCTGTCTTGTGTTTTTGGGGCAGGTCTCTTAGAATCATAGAATCACAGAATCATTAAGGTTGCAAGAGACCTTTGGAGATCGTCTAGTCCAACTTCCCTGTACACGCAGGGTCACCTGGAGCACGTGGCACAGGGTGGCATCCAAGCATGCTTTGAAGATCTCCAGAGAAGGAGACTCCACAACCTCTCTGGGCAGCCTGTGCCAGTGCTCTGTCACCCTTCCTGTTAAGAATTTTTTGCTTAAGTTCCTGTGCAACTTTTGGTGCTTCTGTTTGTGACCGTTTCTTCTTGTCCTATCGCTGGCCACCGCTGAAAAAAGACTGGTGCCATCCTCCTCCCTCCCTTAAGGTATTTATATACCCTGATCAGATCCCCTCTCATTCTTCCCTTCTTCAGACTGAACAGGCCCAGCTCCCTCAGCTTTCCTCATAGAGCAGATATTCCAGATTCCCAATCATCCTCACAGCCCTGTTTTGGACTCTCTCCAGTAGTTCGATGTCCCTCTTGTACTGGGGAGCCCAGAACTGGACACAATACTCCAGATGTGTGAAAGGATAATTTCAGTAATTAGTACATTAAGACAGAGAGATCCTGGGTCCTAACCCTTCCTCCAGATCACCATGTACTGCATACTAAATTGAATAAAAATCAGGAATAGCATCATTTGCAGTTTCAGATTCTGTTAATTCTATATTACTCCTTCTACAATGATCTAATATCAACATCCTACCTATCCTACTGTGCACTTTCTGGCAAATGGGAGAGTTTTGCAGGTATTAAGCTTTTAAGCTTAAGCTTGAGGTCCTCTGACCCCTGTGACTGTTGACCTTTTGGACAATAGCTTTAACCACGAAACTTCTACAAGCTTTGCAGGCATTCAGCCCACCTCCTCCATCTGCTACATTTTAAAATTGTCAAAGGCCAGATTTTTTATTGCAGAAATCTCACCTTCAGTATGTTACTGAACTCAGAGTATGTCTACTCATAACCTGCCTAGTTTTGTGTCCCAACTGATTTTGTAGGGAACATGCTACGGTTCCAGTTGCATCAGCCAAGGCAGTTTCAGGCATGAGCAAAAAGACAGAACTGCTGATACCCGAAGGAGCCCTTGACTTTAGGGGCAAGGTACCCCTTGAGTAGAGGCACTTCTCTGTTGCTGTGTAGCAGGTTCTGGACTTACATGTCAAAAATCTGGCTAAATACTGTTTTGTGCATCAGCAGTTTTTCACTTCTTAGGAAGTAAAGAAGATTTAAATTCTAAAAAACAAGCTCTGTATTAGTATGTCCAATGAACAGGAAGTTGCCTAGTGTCTAAACACTCAGGTTTACCTAATAAAACCTAGCTTGCAGGAACAGGAACTGAGTGGTCAACCCCATGTTTTGGATAGACATTTCCATGTACTCAGGACTCCCAGACTTGAGCCTGGCTTGCAGAAAGGTGACTTACCTTTCTTTTCAGAGAATTGGGTCAGGCTCACTTTCTGCTTAAACAGAGCTGCTGGCATTATTTACTAATGAAGGAGTTGTAGTAATGAAAGTATTACTTCTTAGAATAAGACTAGTCTGCAAAGGAATTACAAAAAGGGCTGTTGACTTCAGAGTCTGTCAAAGCAGTAACACTTTCCAGATAACAACTTGGTTCAGTAAGTGATAAGAAGACTATGATTATACTAATTATGATCAGGTTTAGCTGAGCTATGAAGGACATAGACTCAGTCCCTTCTTCCAGGATGAAACTGGGGGAGGTAACAACTATCTCATAAGGAGATATTAGCCACCTACATCACATTGGAGCCACATAAATCAGTTGTTGTTCTACTATGCTTTCCTGTAGCTATAAATAAATCTTCATTTTTGTCATTTAAGATGATTCTGTTCAGAAAATAAAGTTTTGAAATTTTTGCTACTTAGTGATTCCTAAAGTATAAGTTTTCAGCTTGAAAGTCTTAAATATCTCACATCTTAGAAATCACTTCTTTTTTTCCTTATTTCTATAGCTTTTCCTGGGCAACTCTAACATATCACACATTCCATCATAAAATAATTGGGGGAAATGCCTTTTCCATACCAAGACATGAATTTCTTAAGGTACAGGCCTGCTGACTGTCAGACTTTGGATCATGATTTAAAGCAGAGAGTGGCTTATGCACCTCCTTCACTGTCATCTCTAATTGTATGTGCTACCTCCTCTTCTGCTAGTGATTATGCGACATCTTTCTGGCAGTCACAGTGAGAGAAACAAATAGAAAAAAAAAGTATTTGTATATTTTTAGTTGTCTAGAATGCAATGATTGTGCTGTCACTTTTGCTCCTCGTTTTGTCTCCTACGCCCATCTGTTCTGTTCCTCTGTCGCATCCTGTGCATGCTTCCTTGCCACCTGATTCTCTTACCCACCTCTTCCCTTCAGTGAACTGGGAGATGGGAGCAGAGACTGCCGTCTGACCTGCTAATTCTCCACAGCGCGCTATCAAATGTTATGCAGGCCACAACCAAAGGACCACAGCTGAAATCTGTAAGAGGAGCAAAGTTCATTCTTTTCTTGAGAGATTACATGCCCATTTATGTTTCATTCCCTGAGTTATTTCCGAGTTTACTGATCTGAGTTCACTGTTTTTAACAGAGTTAAAAACACATAAAATTGCTTTGTAAATCTTTTTCAATTATACTGACAATTTGACGAACAGTTTGTGTCTACTTTATGCACGGACTTCTTCAGGGGAGAAAGAATTATGCCTTGAATTGATAGTAGGGTCCAGGCCAGAGGAAAGAAAATGTTGTAGATACAACTTTTTTTTTCTTCTTCTTCTTCCTCTGTCTTCGATTTTAAACAAGGTTTTGGACCAAGACTATTAAACCAGTTGTTCTGAGAATATCTGACCTCCAGGCATTCTTCAATACTATGCTCATTTTACTCCATATTTCCATAATCCTTATTAGTTTACAGGTGTGTATGATCACCTCAAGTATCAGTGTTTGTCATAATTGACTTCTGTAAAGCAGAGCAGGTTTCTGATCCTGCTGTCCCTCTTGAACAGGCCAAAATCTACAGCCACTGTTATGTGGAATACATTTTTTATTGTTGAAGTGGGTTTTTGTTCTTGATTATTTTTGGCTTTCCTGAACACTTTCTAATACTGCAAATATAGCTACGTACTATATTTATTGGTATCTCTGTGTTTTGTTGTCTCTGGAAGACAAAGGAATATGCTTTTCGGTGAGATTAAATCTGACTATGGTTTACCTAGTGTGAATTCACAAGGCACTTTTGAATTCATTGCTTAAAATCTTGGTTACTGAATTCTAAAATAATGTTTAGCTCTAGCAGTGTGAATTCAGACATCTTTTTTCTTTACATATTCTCACAGATGTAAGATTTCAATGCCACCATCTGATCTTGAGTGATCTGTATTGAGAAGAAGAATTCGAAATGTTTGTTTTTATTTTCATCAAAGGAGCTGCTCAGAACAGAGGGACATCCATAAATTGTCACATCAGGTGCCTTGTGACAAAAGATATTATTCTGCTTTGCAGCCTAACGTGCGCTCCCTTTCCCTCTTCAGCCAGCCAAAAAGAAGAAAAAAAAAAGTATTGACACTTTTAACTTTGGCTACTTTCAGTTATGTTAGGGTAGCACTATACTGATAATGTCTGCCTGGACAATAGTAGGGACTTTATTGTGGCAGTTGCTCAAATACTGTGAAAAGAGCATATACTTACACACGTTTCACACAAAAATGGCTTTTTTAGCACTTTCTAATGATTAGATTTAAAGGCCTGAGTATTGAAATGACAGCTCTGAATATTTCAGGCAGGAAGAGAGGGAATTGGGGGTGGAAGGATTCATGTAGAAACAGCAACAGCAGATACTACTCAGTCTTTTCTGCATCTGCTAGGAAGTCGTATTATATGTCAAAAGCACTTCTCAAACAGTTGTGCCCAATTTCACATGTGCATAAAGTATATGTGTGCTGCTGCATGTAATTATACTTACACAGGGTGATTTAGCAAAGAAATAAAACAAAACAAAGGAGAACAATTCAAAATAAATTTGGCTATTTCTTTCCAAATTATTTATGTTTCTAGTATAAATCCCTCAGAACATTTTTGTGTGGTTAGTTTGGAAAACTAGTCTCGTATTTCACAGTGAAATATGTACCACACCATGCGATATGGTGTGGTATATGCCAGTCATTGCCTCTGGTCTGCATTTCTTGTTTTGGCTTACATGTGGGTAAACATACCTCATTCATCCTGCAGAAGCATCTGCACCAAAAACACCTTAGTGGTAGGTGAGATTGTAAAGTAGCTTGTTTAAAACAAAATGAATAATTTGTTTTCTATTGCAGAAAGGATTTTTTTTTTTTTTAATTTAGAGAACTGTTTTGAAGAATGAAAAAGCGTATAATTATTCTGCCATGGCTTCAGCCTCTCTTGAGTTGTTTTCAAAGAAACAAAGCAAATCCATTTTACTATCACTATCCATCCATTATATATTGTCTTTACAGTTTCTAGCCTGTTAAAACAGAAGCAGCTTTTTACTGGGTGGGTAAGCATAGGAGTGAGTCCTACAACAAACAAGAAAGAAAGAAATTAGGGCACAGTGTTAATTTAATACACTGGAAGTACAAGGGGAGAAATAAAAGAGTTAGGGAGCTTCAGCTGAAATGATGAGTTTCTGCTTTACTCTTGTGTCCCTCTGTAGATAATAGCTTTTTAAGAACTCCACTTTTTCAGTTATAGTTCCTAGGAAATTTCTCCAGCAGACCGCAAAGTTCAAGGTGACATTCAGCTGGAATAAATATATAAAAGAAAAAGCAGTACACTTTAAAAAGAGGTATTTTTTGTGGTATTTAACAGGAAAACCTTGTGCCTTCAGAAACACTTTCCAAGTTCTAACTACAGCTGTTTATGTGAGTGTACTTGCAAGTGAGCTAAAGGGTTGAAAGTCTGAAGGATATGAGCATAAGAAAAGGAGTATAAATGCTATAGAAATCCTTCATATCTGTTCTCCATCTTCCAGTAGAATCAGGTAAGCAGATCATCATTTTGAAGTTAAAACATCTCCCTGCAATATACAATATTTTTCTAAGAAAAAAAACTGTGAAACTGAATCTCAACTTTTTGAGGGTGTTTCTGATGAGTAGAAAAAAAAAACCACTGATGAGACTTTCCCTGAGGATACTAAAGAGAGAGTACATGTCAAGCTAGTCTACAGCCTGCAGGACTATCTTGGCTATTTTCCAGTTATCAGGTGTCTGACTGATTATACACAGGAATAACCTATTCTCCTGTAGCTGATAAAGAGATTGTTACATAACACTACAGTGTATAAAGTACCAAGCAAGGGCATGATAGAATGGCAGGGAGTGGTTCTGCTTCAGCAAAATTAGGGGCTGGGCTTTTGAAAATTTTCTGGTGTGATTTTAAGGGAATATGTCTGTTCTTGTACTTTTGTAGTCAGAGAAAAAGAAAATTTTAAGTGAAGTATTTTTTTCCCACATTTTAGGTCTGTGATTTAACAAGAGTTAAGAATGTGTGCTTGCTTGCTTAGCTCTAATGTTTTAGCTTAGCTCAGCTCAGGTTTGGCTGGCCTTCGGGAATGAGAAATAGGATCTGCTTTTGTCAGTATAAAATTAGTATGTTCTTTTTTTCGCATCCTCTGTGCTTGTATATTTAATCTTGAGGCCTAAGTGACTGACAAATTGAAAGGAATTTTAGATCAAGTTATAGAATAAGATATTCAAAGTAGAAATTATTAGCACAAGGAAGCTTTTCAAACATGCTTTGGCAACTAGAAGAAAAATGTCTAGTTCCTTTGACCATCATTGACGTATTTTACATTTTTACCTGTAACTTGACAACACAGAGATTGCTTCTTAGATTGTGGCAGTATTTGAAATTTACTTTGATCAGCTTTCTGAAATAGTTTAATTTAGAGAGATGTAAATAAAATAAGTAATAAAACAGAAATTAGGAATGGAATAGCCTTCAGTGGTTCACCACAGCATCAAAACTATACAACTGTATGATACTCTGCTTTGAATTATTGATTCTAGTGATTTTGGTCTGTATGACTCACTCTCATAGTTAATAAAAACCTTATCACTGGCATAACTTTATTAATTATTTTGGTTAAGAAAAAACATATCTGAATTCCATGCCCTCTTTTAAAATCGTTATGATATAGTTTACCACAGGATTCCTGCAGTAAAGAAAAGCACTTTTTCTCAGCATTAGAGTGAGCAAAGCATTTCTCTACTCAAAGCAGTTTTCATCAGTGATCGTAGCCTCACAGTGTTGACTAAAACAGTTCTACATCTAATAATTCCTCTCAAAGTTCATTTGGGCAGGCCAGATTATGATTTCTGCAAAGGAAGAGTCCTCAAATATGTAAGAAACAGACTTTCTTATCAGATCTAAAGGCACTAATGTCATGGGAGGTGTTCCAGAAAGATTTAAGCTACTGGGAGAAATGAGACACTCGGTAAAAAGAGATGAGTCCTTTCTGTCAATCCGATATAGAGATATGCAATATGTTATAAAGTATATTATATATATGTGTATATGTGTGTATTCGTATATATAATCACTCTGTAAAAAACTCCGGGGAATGCTTCAGAGGCATATAAAGACTATATAAATATAGGAGTTCTTAAAAGTTCTGAACCTACTTCATTCAGTTATGCTATCATCAGCAGTGTCCTTGGGAAGGCAACCACAGGTATTTACCAGGACTGTATTCATCTATTGAACAAGGAGTTGTCTAGCACAATGCAAGTGTATCTGGCCTAAAAGTGGCCTTTTTTTATTTTTATCTCAAGCATTATACCAGAAAAATGTTGCTTACTGTTGCATCTGCTCACTGCAGAAATCTGTCAGTCTGTCACCAGAACTTCAAGACCAAATAAGGATGCCTCTATCTGGATTAAGTGTAAAGTGTAAAAGGCTTTCTACAACAGGAACAAGGATGTACAGAATGGCAGAGGGCTGAAGTATGTGACGAAGTATGTGACACTGACCCAGTTATGTAATGTATACAGCTAGGATCCAAGAATGGCAAATCTACAAGGTCAGGAACCTATGGCAAGTTGCAAATAGCAGCAACGGTCTGCTCTGCAATACACCTAACGTAGATTGGAGTCAGTCAGTTCAGGACTTTCTGTTACAGTAATGAACTCTAACATAGTATCTAAAGTGAAATGAGATAAATTGATTTGTACAGCCAGCCTTTACCTTGGGTTCAGGAATGGTTAAATAAGAGGGATTGTACTGTCTTCATATTTTGCGTGGTTCCTTATGGATGTGAGACTTTCTGAGACGCTATACAGAATGCATATGTGAGTGTCTCCAAAACTTTTTAAACCAGTTGACACATTCAACCACTGTTTGCAGAAGGTTATAGATACTTTGCTGACAGCTCACCTCTACCAATGCTGTTAATATTGACAGCTAATAGAGGGGTGAGAGGTTCTATTGGTACCCACACTGAGAAGATAAAGTGCAAGTTCAAATCTAATTAGAGTTAATCTTGAGAGAGATGTCATGACCGCATCATAGTGAGATAAAACTTGGACGGCATTTGCCCCTTATCAGACATAAGTGAATCCGTTCCAGTGCACATATTTTTAGAAAAAAAAACTTTATCTTTCTGATCATAGAGATACTTCTACTGCACTTCTCATTGATAAATTTTCAGTGCCTTAAAGAGTAAATCAGTATCATTGCTTCCCTTTCTTGGAGTACTAGGAACAGGAACATAAGGGCTGCCCAAGATCATGCAACAAAGAAGCAGAAATTAGATGTCCCATATTGCTCTTTACCAATACATGCCTATTAGACTGAGTTGGCAGCACTGATTTGGTCTTCACAGAAATTGCAGGTAGGATTACAGTAAGGGCTTAAGCTGCCAAGTTCATCTAAACATACGCCAGCTTTATGCTCTGAGTAAATACTTGAGGTAAGGTCACTAGAGAGGGATTACCGAGTACATGGGCAGTCGGCCTTTCTCGTTGTTTCTGAACTTGGAGGACAACTTTCCTCTGTAGGAGACCTGAGGCTTTCCATAATGAGCTCTGTCTTCAGACATGAAAATACCTAGAGCCCACAGTTCTCAGGAGTGGCACTGGGATAAAACAATGCCTCAATTTTTCGTCTTCCAGCCAAACAAAGGCTGGATTTATCTCAGGAGTTTGAAAGAGAATTTGTTCCTATCTTTCCTTTTTTTTTTTTCCTCTCAGCACTGTGAATTCTAAACTGAAACATGGATAGAAAAGTAGTTTGCTCTTTAGTATCTCTCATTCACATTTTCACACTTCAAGTGTACAGTGACAAGTTTGTACTTTGTCATGAAAGCATTTAGATTAGAAAACTTATTCTAAATATATTTAAATTTAGATTTTCATCTAATTTAATTAGATTTTCATCTAATTTAAATCTAAATTTATTCTAAATATATTTAGTATAAAATATATTTTAGTAAAAAAGTGTGTCTGCTTTAAACATCCAAGGAAAGAAAAAGAAAATGAAAGAGAAAGAAAGTTTCTGCGATTTTTCAAAATTTATTTTCCCTGCCATTTTCACAGGCAGGGGTTTGGAAGTTCATAAAAATATCTTGATCACCAAACTGTCGATGAATGAATCTAATGTTGTACAGCTCAACTTGATACTCTCGGGTAACTTGAGGCTGTAATTAGTTGCTGACCTAAATTTTTTGAAGTGTGATTTTAAATGGTCTCTTGGGGTGCAAAATTTGACACTGCTTAAGTAGACCTCATCTATATAGGTGCCAAATGCTTGTCGCATCTAATTACCTAGATCTGTTTAAGAGAAGAAGAACTAAGAGGAGGGAGATGATTTAAGTGCTTTTGGATAGTTTTAGGGATTTACTCAGGCCTGACTACCTGGAAGTCATCCTCAACTGTTTATGTAGTTACTTCTGGTAAAGTACTAGAGGAAGACTATCCCAAAAGGGAAGTAGAAAGAATCCAAGAAACCTCAAAATAATACTGATTAAATACCTGCCAAAACTTGTAAATGTTTCTTGTGAAAATTATAGAGTTAAACTTATTGCTCTGTGCATGTAGTGTATGTAAAATTTTAATCAAAGATGTTGTGTTTTCCCTATATGGCTAAATTGCATAGAAACAGCTTTATCTATAGCTTAAGAGCAAATATACAAAACTCCTTTGTCCTGAGGAGGAACAGACTTATACCATAAAAAAACTTAAGAAAGAAAAGAATAGCTGAGGATGTCAGCAACATTATGAAAGCTTAAATTCAGAAAGCAGGCCTATACTTCTTTAAGAGTTGTCTGATTTTCCTAATAGTTCACCAAAAAAACAAAACACCCTGGGTATTTTATCAGTTCATGTTGTCCTATTGAACAGATAAACCAAATGATGCACATTAAACAGTATTACTTTTTCAAATATATCTTTTCAATATGTGATTTGATCTAGTACAATGTAATCGCTTTTGATTACAGATATTGCTATCATCTCTTATGCTTGTAATTAATTAACATCACTTAATTCATTTCCTATTGTAATACATCAGATGCTATCATGTGATATCTCGTAGTAGCATTTTCCTATTAAAAAGATTTTCTGTTATGAGCTGAAATTTATCTTTAAGGATCCCACCATTCAAAGTTATCTCTAAAGGATTTTAATTCTCTGTGGAGCTGTACTACAGAAAATTCAATCTGTTCCACTTCATGTTTGTGATATTAATTATTGTGTATGAGAGATGTTCTTCTTTGCCTGTAGCAGTTTTGCTGTCAGCAATGGTCTTCTTAATGATTTTAGTACAGATTGGTCCCTCATTCAGCTTACATGTATTCAAAGGCATAACTGTACCCAGTCAGACTATTTCAGTCAGCTCTAAGGAATGCAATAATGCTACTTTTCCTGACATAAGTGTTTGCAGCATCTGAGAATCAGCAAGTAGTAACTTTAATAAAAAACATTATTAGGAATCTATATTGATTTCTCCTTTTCTCTTTTGTGCTTTTAATTTTCTGAGTTTCTTTTCTAACATAAATCTTCCACATTACCATATTGTACTTTTATTTAATAAGATTAATGTTCATCTAGCTATCCTTCATAGATACCTCTGTCAGAATTACAAACACAGTGCTGACTTTTCATGTGTGGGTGTCTCCCACACACACACAGCCCAGGCTTTTCCACAGCATTAGGAAAAAAAAAAAAAAAAATGTTGCTTGCTATTTCAGGCCAATTTTGCCACTGGAGCAATAGGAAGACATCAGGCTCATCTCCAGGATTTCATCCAATATTTCTATAAGCATTAAAGCCATGAAATGGCCATCTGACCAGCACTCGGGCAGAAGGTCATTGTACTGGCCTGAAGCAGCCAGAGAGAGAAAAAGTTTACACCTTCCTCCACCTCTCCCAACTGCCCTGGAAAGTCAGCCAACTAGGCCAGCACACAACTGCCTCCCCAAAACATGGTCATGTCATATCACCAAGCTCATGGCAGCAGCTGAGCCAAGGCTTCTGCCATTCCGGCTGTGCTCAGCTGCACAAAGCCAGTACAGAAATGGCTTGTGAGACCCTCCTCTGCTGTTGTGCCTTTTCCCAAGCAAGTATCTGGTGATAAGACTTTCCAGTTGTGCTCTATATCCACTCACGTTAGCCTGGGCACCAGCGTCTGATTTCTTATATTCACTGGCTGAACTATAATTTCTTGTTGCCACTCTGCCAGGCCACTCATGCCTTTAAAATATGGTAGCTTTACTCCTTTCTTATCTGGATATAATTAGTATATCCCAATCTTATTTCAATTGCTGCTTAATATATTTGCTCTCCGCACTTAGTAGTTCTGTCTTCTGAAATAAATGCCTCACATTCACACTGCACCAGCTGTGTCTTTCTGCAAAGTTATTGCTTTTTTTTTTTCATCATTTGGAAAAAAACAATTGGGTGATGAATTTGACATTTTTTCCATGTACTAATTTGAATACTGAACATCCACATGTGGGCAATGAAATCACAGAAAGATGCATTTTTCTGGTAGAAAACAGAGTTTAGCCAAATAAGCTGTAGAAGGGGATGTTGCCCAAAGGATTCCTCCTAAGTGATTTTTGTATTTTCTACTATTTGAAGAGGATAAGCAGGATATTTTTCAAGTATGTAATAACAAACAGAGGTTGACTCCAGAACCTGAAAATGATTGTTTTAAGTAACACTGCATTACTACAAATGGTAGAATTCCACATTCCTTTCTGGAAGAGATGATATACCTGTAAACTGAACTCTGAAGTTGTGTAAATGAAAGCAGAGAGTGTTTTTCCATCACTGTTTCCTGGAGAGACAATTTTGTCTCTATGCGCTTTAGTTATATATAGTGAGGAACCTCGTTACACAAAGTGACAAACCAGAATGAGCTGTTACGTCTTTTGATATTAGGAGTATTATACCATGTCATCAGAGTGTCACATGACCATATCTCTTTGCAGAGAACTTAACTAACTTTTTGTTGAGATAAAATATCATCAGTGTTACATAATCAATCATATTTCAATTTATTTAACTGTGTGGGTGTGCCATGGTAAGTGTCATTAAACTGTATATTCACAGCAGGAAATAGATTGCCATGCTGTTAAATCACTTCATTGACTTGAAATAATGAATTAATTTTTTAGGGAAAATAATATGCTTCTCTGTTTAAGGCTGAGACTTGCTTATCTCTAAGCACATGCCTAAAAATCTTTGAAGCTAATGCAATGTCTGCTTTGGTCCTTTATAAGAACCTGTCCTTTATAAGAACCCTCAAGCAAAATCTCATGCTAACTCAAGTGCAGTTGATATAGAATAATAATCTTGATGCACTCAAACAGAAAATTAATTGCACTATTTTTTTTTACTGAATTATTATGAAACCTCAATAAATATTACATATACCTAGAGAAAGTTCAGAATAATCTGTTTTCTTTTTTCCCCCAGCCCTGAGACTGGCAACACCAGCAGCTCTTCAGAGAAGGACCTGGGTGTCACAGTGGACGACAAGTTGACCATGAGGCAGCAGTGTGCCCTTGTGCCCAAGAAGGCCAATGGCATCCTGGGGAGCATTAAGAAGAGTGTCTCCAGTAGGCAGAGGGAGGTGATCATCCCTCTCT
>VZSV01000022.1:7039005-7064901 GCA_013398735.1 Nothocercus julius | reverse complement strand
ACCCGCTAGGACGCAGTCCTGAGCCACCTGCTGTAGGTGACCCTGCGTGTGCAGGGGGGTTGGACTAGATGATCTCTAAAGGTGCCTTCCAGCCTCAAGGATTCTATGATTCCATGAACTAGTAGAATGCTGCTACATATTAATAATGTACATATCATTTATTAATATTATACATTTCTATTTCAGTAATAGTATGCTTGAGCTGCTTTACTTACAGACTTACAACATGTAGCTATAGGATGCTTTTGTCTAAACACTTTGGTATGTCTCATTCCTGGCAGGGAGCCTTTTCAAAAATTCAGAGATATTCTCACATCTTCCCTTTAGAGGGGATGAAATGCTTGAAAACTTTGTTCTTTGTCTATGGACTACTTTATTCTTACTGATAAGTATCTAAAGGCAAATTCACTATTTCACACATGCTGTAAACTATAAATTTCCAAGTCATATACAACGCTTCAAGGTAACGTGCAAGGTAATGTGTGTTCTAATACTTGTGCTTATCAATCTTCCCCTTCCCAGCTATGCATAATTCCCAATGATACTAAAGGGTCCTAAATATGTGTACACCAAAAGGATATAAAGAAATATCTAAATACTGTATTTGAACCTTAATAAATGGAGATATCCGGAACCTTCTACTTCTGTCAGACTTGATACATAAATTCAATTTCAATAAATATATCCAACACATGTGGTTGTCATTTACGGTGTTGCTCCTTTACACAACTGGGGTAATGTAAAAAAGCTGCTGAAATAAGCAAGCATTATATCAGCCTTTAAGTTTCTAGAGCAGAGTAAAATGTTTTAAGTGTAAATGAGAATTAGATTCACAGTTTTATGTAGCCATAAATCTGTATCCAAATATGCGTAGTTCAACATCATTTGAATCTTACTGTGCAAGTATCAAGTGTTGCACTTGTGATACTCCAGGAGCTATGCCAAATACCAAGAAATTTTAGTGAAATCTCAGATGTCATAAGCAAAACTAACAGGCATATAATTAATATAGAAAGAATTTTATCTTCTGTATTCTAGTAATGATTCCCAGATGTTTTTGTTTGTTTCTTTATTTTTCTTTCCATCTATCTATTAAGTTGGGGCATGCAAATAATGTATGTGTAGATAGTCCAGAGTTTTTATGCTTAAAATAGTAGTGATTATTGCTTTAGCCATAGTGGTACCCTACTACAGTAGTCACAGTGAAGTAATAAATGTGAAATGCCTATCTTCTGCTCCATATTTCAGTGGAGAAGGATTGGGGAAAGTGAATGTAGACATTACAGGAAACTAAGAAACCAGTAACTGCTATCCAAAGCTAAGCTTGTGCCAAAAAAAGGTAATTTGCATATAGGAAAAATGAAAATGATCAACAACTGGATGAAATTTCTTTATCAATGAAGTAATAAATTAGTCTAAATTAAGGGAGCATGCATGGTGTAGCCACATATAAATAAAATAAAGCCTAGAGAGTGGGGTCAGTCAGCTGGAGTGGAGGAACTGGATAGAAGATGACAGCAATGAGACTTAGGCAAGAAATGGTAGGGAAATGACAATGGAGTACCAAGAGCAGAGTAGGTCCCAATGGCACATTTTTAATAAAGTTGCAATGAACTGCTAAAGCTGATTTGCTATTGGCATTAAACTCCTACCAATATTCAAAAAAAAAAAAATTATTCAAAATGTTTAATACAGTTCAGTTTGGTTTATGGCTAAAGTCATGCTTATAGACAGACACGTTCAGATTGTTTCCTAATATCCCTATGCATGGTTTCTGTGATCAACACACTCTTTTACTGACTGTGGCTCCTGCCTTTATCAGTGAGTATGTGTGACCAATGTCAATGCCCAACCAAAGTTCATGTGAATCTATTTATGGCATTAAGATCAAACTGACTTGCTCTTCCTAGACACAAAGAACAACCACGTACTTACAGTCTGAAATATGCAGTGAGACCAAGGAGCAAAATTCTTTGGGAAGGAAGATCTGTGGAGGTACGTGAAAGGACACAACCTCTCAGGAGGCTGCCACAAATCTGATAACAAAATGACTGCTGACTCTTTTCATAGATACCATTCTTCATCCTTTATAGCAGCAATAAACAAAATTACCTCGGGTTTCTAGGGAAATGCATTAAAGTTGCTGGAGCAAGAATCTTTCTCACAGAGCCCTTAATTCAGCCGGCTCTCAGGTACATGGGGTAAGGCATTTAAAAGAAGAAACTAGTATATCTTTTTATACAATGAAATTCTAGCTTGGAAGTTAACAGGGCTTACTTAAGAGACGGGGTTTATCCTCTCAAAGAAAGGAAATATTTTACCAAATATATTTAGTTTTCACAGGTCACGAATATCTACATAGGGTTAAAAAATAAATAAAAGGGTCTTAAGTCCTAATAATCTAACTTCTCAGTTTTGAGCATTCTAGGCAATATAATATCTTTCTTGATTTTCCCTCTGGAATCCCATTTGCCACACATAGCAGATTGTGCATAAAAACAGTCTTTATTTATTTTTTTAATGCCAGTTACTTCTTGTATTATAAAAGTCTTTGAGCTTAAAAATATTCTCCTCACCTGACAAAGTAAACTAAAGTATTACTTAACTAAAAAGTGTGTTTAGTTTATCAAAGGGATAGGAAATTTCCAACAAGGGATTCAGCAGTTGTGGAGTAGTGGGAGGGCAAGAGGACCTGAACAAATCGTTGTGGATCAAGGAGCCTACCATTTCTTATCTTTAGTCTTTGCTACTTTTCCACTAATGCAAGGTACAAAACTAGACAACTGCATAAATGAAGCTGATCTATGGTAAGATACAGAGGTTGTCAATGCACACCCAAGAACATCCTCTGGATTTTACCTTTGCCAGGCAAGGGATCTCCCACCACTCTATTCCCAGTATGGCCCAGCACTACATCACCAGTTAAATAATGCTTAATTTTATCCCAGATTAAACCTGGTGTGTACTTAACAAATACTTCATAATACAGCACCTTTAAAACTCACAAATACAGTTGATCACATAGTTTTCATTAAAAACTAAACTATATACAACTTTCCTGCTGTGGAGGTAAATCCTTGAAGGGTAAATATTTTAAAGTGCTTCGGCATTTAGGCTCTTTTCCAAAGCAATGAACTGTTTCTCAGTCGTTCAGTGCCACACACCTTAGTGTATACACCATAATATGCAGCCTGATGACAAGACTGCAGTTGGCAAGATGGCTTTTAATATTGCCATTTCCTTCAGCAGATTTTTTTTTTTAACCATTTGTGCTACAAAAGCTTTTTTCCACACGGCAAGATAACTATTTTGGTTTACTCATTCATAATTTCTAGTTCCCCTGTTTTCCAAATCATTGCTTCTTTTTCTGCATTCAGAATTTTCTCCTATTGCCCTTTTCTTAAAAAATGACTCCATTTGGTCTATCTAATGATAGTAAGACAGTTAAGTGACGCATTTGGAAGCACTTATGGAAGAGAGCAAGAAAGTGAATATGCACAGTTATCCACTCTTTCCTTTTTTGTATTGTTTTGTTTTTTTTTTCTTTTCTATTTGATATATAGTCCTAGTTTCTGGTTAGCTGCAGATTAGGGACATTCAGAGCCAGAGATTGTATGTGAAACTTTAATTTTAGTGCCCCTATGTACATTTATCTTTCAGGAATATCTCTGATCCCTTTTGTACCCATCCTGTGGTAATGAGTGCCAGTACTTAACTATACACAGAATGGAAAAGTACATCTTTCTGTTTTACACCAGCTGGCTGATCTTTCTTTTTCTACTTTTGTGTTCTTGTATCATGAAAAGAAAAAGAATAGGGAGTGATTATTCACTCTTCTATATTATTCATGTTACTGGTATATGAGCATGCATATTAATGAATAACTTAACCATACCATCTCATTTTTATACAGGCTTAAGAGTTCTAATCAATTCAATCTCTTCTTTTATAGAAGCAGTATCACTGTCCAGATCAGAGAAGAGATAAGGATTTTTCTTTTTTTTTTTTTTTCTGTTTTACCATATTTTGCATGAGAGGTAGCAAAGGCAGTGCATGCATTAGCATGCATGCAATATTAAATACAAATGTAAGAGGGATCTGTGCAGTGACGCAGTTTTCTTCCTTCTCCTTGTATCCCTCTACCTTGCCAAAAGAAAAGAAACATTTTTCTTTCTTCAAAAGATAATCTCCATTCATGTGAAATTCTCAAGACTTAGTGAGTTTGGATAAAATAAATACCAGTTATGGATTTCCATATGGACTTAAAGTCCATTTCCTGTTGAAAAATCAGAAAAATTAGGAGATACTTTAACTCTTCTTTCTGTTCCTTCTCTTATGTCTGTTTACCTTATCATCTTTCCAATAAACAAGCAAACACACAAAAATTTCCAACTGATTCCAGATATGTTTGTCACAGTGTGAGGAACTATATTGATCCCAAGTTTTAATTTTGTTTTTATATATATACTTACATAAAATGCAATATACATACACATTCCTATGTGTGTGTGTGATGGGAGGGGAAGATAAATTTGCCATCTTCCATTAAGGAAGAAAATTAGTTTGATCAGAACAAAGCTTCAAACAATCCTTCAGAGTTCAGCCAATTATTTTTCCTGTCTTTAATCCTTCTTCTGTTTCACTCATGCATTTATAAACTATTCATTTTTTCATTATTTCTTGTAGAATTTTATAGACAAAACAACCAACACTACAATTCAGAGCAGCTCTGTTGACTTAGGAGTCTCCTTCAGTATCAGTGCACTTCTTTTCCCATAACAGAGAATTCTGTTTTCAATAAGTACAGAGCTATTTAGAGGAACTATTGCCTCTTTGATCCATGACTTTATGTCTTTGCGTACACAGCCCAGAGTATATTGGCTTTTATTGTCACCATACCACATTACAACTCATATCTAATATGTTGCTCACTAACTATCTTCCAGTGTTAGCACTTCTATGGCTTTTTCCTCACATTGATTCACACTGCTCTAGCATGAATATACTGGTGTGCATTTTTCCAAGTTGTAGCTCATTCATTCTATTATTTCCTACTCGTGTTTCTCCCTAGGGACTTTGTATTATGTCTCTGTCCTCACTGATATTTGTGACTCTTCCCAATTTAGAATCATTTGTGAATTTCATTAACATGCGGTTTATTCTTTCTTCCAGATTGCTAATGAAGATGTTAAATAGGAACAGTCCTGAAACTGCACCCTTCATTACCCTGCTAGATATTTTTCCCCTAGTAGCTATCATAATCTTTTGTTTATCATCTTTCAGCCAGTTTTAACCCACATAAAGAACATTTCAATTCATTTTCCACTTATGACTGTAAGAGACACTGCAGTGAAAATTTGAAGATACAACCTTGATCTATGGAAGTCCTGAGAATTGTTGACAAAGGATCTTCTGGGCATCACCATTAGATATCAAGGGAGAAAAGCTTTCATGAGTTAAAACCACAATGCTGTTCAAAACTGTGTGTTGTTAATTCTCTGTTCTTCTCACTGTTGTATGTGCCATCATATAGGCAGTTAAACTCAAAGTCATTATTAATTTCTTTTCTTAATTCCAAGATAAGTTTTATCCTCACTGCAGTGGGTTTCTCGCTTTGACACATCTGTCTACATAATGGAACTAAGAGACTCTATTTTCATTTTATTTAGTATCACAGACTATGTCGATAAATAGCTAGCTGCTAATGTGTTAAAAATAGCATTTTGCTTTTTTATTGCATGAAAGCTTAACAGGTGTTGAAAAAACATTGTTGTTTGTTTATTAGCTAATACTTTGCCACTCGGAACTGTGTAAGCTGGGTGAGAGAAACAGATGTACTGTAATTTGAAGCCTGGTGTGCAGAAGATTTTCACACATACTCTTTTCACTTCATACTAAGACAAACTTAATGGTGCTCATGGGTTGAATTGTTCCCTTGTTTACAGTGAGGCACCCTCATTGATTTCAAGTTCAGCATAACAGAAAGGTTTGGGTTAGTAAGGAAGGCTCAGCTCACTAAAGATGAACATCATTCTTTATGAAAATAAAGAGTACCTCATATTTATAACACATTGCTTGTGGACTTTAAAGGGAAAAGGGAACCTTTCTTTTGATATAATCTTTTGGATTTACATGATTGTGTCTGTATCATTAAGCAGTGCATCTATTCAAATAATAATAATAATAAAGTACCTTTTAAAATGCTCTTTGGCGCTTCAAAAGGTTATATATTGGGGAACTAATTGGTACAGCTTTTATATTTTCCAATTGCCTTTTTTTTTTTTTTTTTTTTCCTCATTGATTTCTCTTTTCTTCTGGATACAACAGAACCATCCTCTTTTCATTCTGTTAGAGCCTTTTTTATGATTGCAGCTGTTCAGTTCCTGTAGACATAGATAATACTTCTTAAAAGTGTAGGACATGTGAATGACTAAGGTCCTTTGCTAGTCTTTCGTTGTAGCACAATTTTTTTAACTGACTACGCTGATTGTCCGCACAGAACTTAGAGTATGTCTCCTGAAATTGTGGCAGGTGTGTGCAGTATACATTGTGAAGCTAGTTTCAGAGTACCTAGCTCAGCTAAAAGTCTAGCTTTGGCAGCACAAATGATCAACATGAAGAGCAAAATACCACCTTGGCTGATGTCCATGCTGACATGGCTAACTAGATAAGAGTATTCAATGCAACCAGTTTAGAGCTCCTTTTTTTATGCCCACCATTTTGCAGCTACAGTGGGAAAAACTGAACCTCTGAGAGTAAATTTATTCTTGTGGATAAATCGTTTGGTAGATCCTAGTCACCCTTGATTTCTTGAATAACTCATGGGAGCAAAGATATTTAGGGGTCAGATTACTATTATTTTCAATGGTAGTGAGTTTTCCATGTGACTTTGGAGACATGCCTCTATGCGTTTCCAGTTTCTAGTCCAAACTCACAGACACCAGAAAATTCAAGATTTTGGTCAAAGGCTGTTTCTCACACATAAAATAAAGATGAAAGGGGTTCACTTTTCCATTTCATAACTTTTTACTCTGCTTAGATTATAAATTCTTTGATGCAAATACTGCACCCAAGAATGCGTAGTGTGTCTCTGCCGGGCACACACTGCATAGTGTGTCTCTGTCAGGCATGTTCTAACATGTCTTGCCATTATATAAATAAATGATAGTGCTGAATGACCTTGAAATAGCCTTATTGGAAGGTTATCACATTTGAATGATAGAATCCCTGGAACAATGTCCAGTATAGGAAATCAGTAATCAATATTCTTTTTTTTTATTATTATTATTATTACTGTTTGATTTTTGCCATAAGAGGTAGAGCCCTTTATCATAAAGCCCACAGTTGACTCCAATGTAATTTTATTTTTCCTCTGATTGGATGTGCATTCATTCCTTTCATCCCCAAAGTTTCAGTTCCTGACAACACAGTAGTTCTCCTCCGATCATTTCTGCTATGGAGCACAGCTGTATGTAGCACACACACAAGCTCTCAGCTCTCAGCTCTCGTGTGCTACCCTCTTACTAGCATTTGCAGCAAATTCACAGTGCCTGAAGTTCTCCTCCTGTAGCAACCTACAGTCACGCAACATCCTATCCTTCAACAAACACATAACAAAGAAGAAAACCAGTGTGCTGTGCTTTGCATCACAGCAAGGAAGGGTCTGTGCTGTGTTCACTGCCCATTCTTTTTCCACATCAGCTGTTTGTAGCCAATGCCAGAGGGAGGACATGCTGCAGTCTTCCGGCAGGTAGAGTTGCCACTGTTGCATATGGTCCTCTGTGCCTTTGGAAGCTGAATGCCTTCAGGACTTCCCACAGATGTAAGTCCCTTCTGCGCCATCTCTTCCAATGTGTCAGCAGATCTAAAAAAGTTACAGTCTATCTCTGAGTGCACAAGGTAATGAGGGCATAGTTAAGAAGAAGTGATAATTCCAAGTTCATATGAAGACGTCTTTCCAAAGGAAATAATTTTAATAATGCTATAGATTAATATTCACACTTTACTTTAAACACAAAGAGTTTTACATTGCACTGGCCTAGAAAGGTTCTAGCAAAACAAAACATCAGTCAATTTTTGCACATTGTACATACATATATATTGTGTTTCTATCCATGACTTTCTGTGTTTGTGTGTCTATATGTGTATGTAAAATATGTAACTGGGTCTCTGCTAGCCTGGGAATCTCCTTACATATTCCATCTCACAGTGCAGTCATGTTTTTCTCAGAAATAATCTGCCTTGGATCCACTACTTACAGCAGTAATAGCCAGGCAGATGGCAGTGGTAAATTAGGCAGCACTATAGGTAATAAAAGATAGAAGCTTCAGATTTTCTGAATGATATATATATATAAGAACTTTCAGAAACATCATGTTTAATGCCAGAAACAGCATCCAGCTTCCTCTTACCTCCATTTGCTGGAGTATTTCACTAGTGTTTGTCCTGTCTCATTTTGTCTTTTGATAGTGATTGCTGTGGTTGCGTTGTTTTTAAATACCACCTACTTCCAAATAACTACTCTCTGTACACTTATCGCTGTCAGCTCTCTTGCGAATTGCTACTGATACCTATGCCTTGCACAGGAAGAGTCCACAAATTCCACACGCTAGCATAGCATAACACAAAAGCTTTTGCAAAATAATGTAGACAGCAACAATGCTTCTGGTTGCCATTACTTCCTGTGCAAATAATGCCATCTGCTTATCATTATGCCCCAGTGCATGCTATCTTACATGTGGGCAGAACTTGTAATATGTTGTTGTGTCTCTAGTAAACAGCTTGAAAACTACTACTCGTAAAAATGTCTACACTCTTGGCTATCTCCAGTTAATTTATCAGCAAAAATTTATAATAGAAAGTTGTAGTTAAAAGGCAACAAATATTAACTTGACTTTTGTAATTGAAATTCCTATCTTCCGGTTTGTGTAAAAGGAGGAAAGAGAGGTTCCATAAAAATAAAATATGAGTAGGAGATAATAACAAAGAAGTTTCTGATAGAACAGCCGTGTGAGAAAATATTAATAGGTTTGAGTGCTTAATAATATTATGAGTGTCAGATTACAAAGCTTAAAAAAGTGCGCCACAATTACATGCTGCTTATGCCTCTCATTTGTTGTCTGTGATTCAGACATCACACCAGAGGATATTCTGGATAATTATTACGAAGTTATACTTAGGAAAGGCTCATTCACTTTGGGATTCCAATCTAATTATCTTTGTGCTAGGAAATATTCAATATATCTTCAGTTTATGTGTGTGTTTACCTGCCACATGGCCTGTAAATAACAAATATCTATGGACTTCTGTACCTGCTCTTTCATCCATAGTGCTTTGTATGTTCAGCAGCAGATCTTTGAAATCTGAAATTCTTATTCCAAAAAAGAGAAACGGAGAGAGGGAGAGATATCTACAAAGACCATAGCTAGAAGAAAAGACCTTCCTTTCCAGAGATGGAAAAAGGGTAAGTGGCATTGCTAAGAATCCACTGCCAGTGTTTTCTAACAATTATATTTCTGCAGTCACAAACTCACTGTGTAGCTCACAGTGGTATTTCTCACTCACTATGAAGACAAGATTGTTTTATTGGTTCAGGAAAGATTAAAGGTGTAAAGAAGTTAGATTAAATACTGAACTTCAAAGCTCTAGCTCCACATTCTCTGGGAAAACTCCAATTTGATTCCACTTGAGATGAGGCAACAGTCCGTGGTTCCTGGTGAACACTCATCATGTGTTTCAGAATGAATCAAACATTTCTCATGTGGTGTATTTTATATTTAGAATGTCAAAACACAGCCTGGAAAACTTTCTGCAGGCAACAATCAGCATGAACTCTATCTCTTTCTAATTTAGAATTTTAAACATTTGGATGTGCTCTAAAGTTTCCATTAGAGGAAAATATATAGATTTTTTCTTCTTCAATAAGAAAAGAGTTCTTCTCCTCTCTTATAGATTTTCTGAACAAAATTGTCTTTTTTGCTTGTGATGTGCCCTAAATGGTACGGTAGCCTTTTTATATCCTGACTAGGAGGCAGGCAGTGATTTTTACATCAAACTGCCTGATGAGATTTTTGTCCAGCAATAAATATAATGACTCATTGACCCATATTCCTTTTACTCACAATAATTGAGTTTTACTAAATAAAATCTAGTCAAATATGTAATTTATCCACTTCTATCAAAATTGAATGAAACTAAAACCAAGCTTAATCAGTTTATATTCCAGCATGCAGCAAAATAGCTTTTTGATAAGAGAAAAACTTTGTCATATTCATACTTTTGTTTTCAGAAATACACAGAACATAGATAGAATTCAAATCACGTCTGGGTCAGTTGTTTAGACTGGAGCTGTACTCACTCATCATCATGAGAATATCAAATTTGTTAGACTTCTGTTTACCAGGGAACTTCTGCTTTACTCCAGCTCCTACTATGGCAGAGTGCTAATCCACAGCTGAGGCTCCAAGTTGTTATTACTATATATGCATGTATATATATATATACACATATACACACATATATAAAGGCACAGTGATACTAGCAGCCTTCCCTGACTGCTTTTTTTTTTAAGGAAATTAGAGCATTGGCCTGCTATTTGAGAAAAACAGAATAATATGGAGACTGACAAAGGGAGAAAATTTTTTGCACCTACAGCCTTTGAGAAGATCAGAGTCTTTCAAATATTCAAGGTGTGGCTATGAAGATGGATGAAGACATGAGCGTCTCGTGGGTACTCATGCTCATCACCGGCTGAACTCAGTCTGTGGAAGTCACAGAAGTGTACTAACAGAGCCAGACATCAGTTGCTTTGATGATAACCACAACAATGGTTATTTAATAGGTCACAGCTCTGAGGGAGACGGTACCAGCTACAGGCCCAAACTGGCTTGCATCCAGCTAGCTCTGGGAAGGGGCAGACTAGAGTAAAGTCAATGTAGTAAAATACTGTCGCTGTGGGATTAGTGTCTCTTGATTTGAAAATAAACTCCCTTGGCTTTGCTTTAGCATTTACACACTAGCAGGCAACTGTTATGTTTGTTTTGTTGTTAAGTTTGCCCACGTTGATAAGTCAAAGTGTATGCTGCTGACATGGCCTATTTACTAGATGGGTGATATATAAACACAAACACTTCCGTTCAATTGCACTTTATTAAAATAATAAAGTCAATGCATCCAATGGAGTGTCTAGATTTAGTTATCCCAAATACATAATTAGGAATTGTAATAACAGCAACTCAAGCAGCTTATAAGAATACAGCAAATGATATTAATAAAGACTGTAGGATGAAAAGAAGAGGCTTCCACTGTATCTCAGAAACATCTCAGACGCAGGAATTCAATGTAAGCCAAAAGAAAATTTACCCACCATAACATTGTTTTTTTTTTAAATCACTGCAGATTCACTGAAAACAGAATTATTTTACAATAGACCTTTCTGCTGGTGTAGAAGATATGCACACATTGCAATGAACCAGAGCAGCATGCAGAGAAAAATTATGTGATAACAAATTATCATTGTGAGCCTATGGCTTGAACAACAGAATTTGCAACATCCTATCAAAAAAAAAAAAAAAAAAGAAAAGAATTCTGGACACTTAAACTAAAAAAGTTTTTCTCTAAGACATACTCATGGCAGCATTTTGAGGTTAGAGAAACACTTGGAAATAAGAGATTCTTTTCCAAGAAGTCAGACAAAAGGCAATGTTTTAATGTTACAAACTGTTTTCTTTTTATGCACTGTTCTGCCTAAGCCCTTCCCTTATTCAGTTAGGACACTGGAAGTAATAACAGATCATTAGAAATGCCATTACTGCTGTACTTCCTGTCAAGCAGACAGTTAATGAGTTTCAAAGATCTTTTGATTATAACACTAGCCAATTCCTTTGGCATCTTCTAAGTTTGAATATATTTGAGACGTTTATTTGAATAAACTCTCCAAGTCTCTTGTAGCTTGACAGTTAAATATTAACTGAAAAATAATTGAAACTTTCAACACATTAAAAGCTGTTTTATGTTTGGGACATCATATCTACAATAGTTGAGTAGTACATCTGCAAGCCAGCCAGTGCTTTAAGACATCTTGAAAAATTTAATTAGCAGAAGTCTGCAGAGTAGAAAATTTTCACATCAAATTGTGAACAACTTGTGTTGCTAAAAATAGCATCCTGAAATAGCAGCTGAATCATCACTGATACTGACAGCTTAACCAAGGTGTTTTGTATTTGGTCTAGCTAGCTTTGCTTTACCATGTTACCAAAGGCAGGTGTGAATAACTAGATGAAACAGACTGAATGCAAGAAATGAATCATTTTCTAACTTGCGACATTATAAATTAAGGATAGGATTTTCAAAATTGACTTTTGATTGACTTAGCTCTTACTTTAATGGGTAGAAGCAATGAGAGTTTTCCACTATTTTGAAGGTGTACAAAATTAGGTCAACAGAGAGTGCTGTCAAGCTTTTTACCTATTATCATATTTTTATTATCTTACCGGACACCTGGGCTTCTTCTCTGAGAAAAAGTCAGAAATGCCCTCAGACTAACATGCAGTTCCACAGAAGATTTTTTCATCAGGTAAGTCTTTCTCTTGTTGCTGTTTTGAGCACCATAGAAATATCCTGAGCCATTCTTTGTAAACGAGGGTTTCACCAGATCTTCCCCTTGCTCAGCAGATGGCAAAACATTCCTATGTACATATCAGTATTTATTCATACTACTGAGCACTCATTTGGCTGGCAGACTCTAAAATGCCAGCATCCTAATTAAAAATAAATGGAACTTGGAAGAATCTGCAGTGTCAGAAAGAAGAAAATATTTGCCTGGATCATAATTAAAATTTTTTATGTTCATGGTCGATAGTATCAAAAAGGGCAGGCTCATCCAGTAAAATTAATAAAGATACATGGGCAAAGTCCATCAAAAGGAGATTACTGCCTGCTGTGCAACAGGAGTGATTTTCATCCTTTTGTTATATGTGTACTCAGGCAAAAAAAAAGGTTCCACAAAGAAGGAGGAGAAATTTGTCAAGATTTCAGTGAGATATTTGGCCCCATGAAGGCTAAATGAATCTCCATTGATTTTCATGGGTTCAGCCTATTATGTGCATTCTCCCCAGATCATTTTTGTCAGGCTAATTCCTTGCTGCATTTACTATACCTTTTCTTTCAGTACACATCCCAGTGAAGCAGGTACTATCATACTAATATATTTGCACAGTGCCTATTTCCCAAGGTCCATGTAGTGAAAGTCATGTAGGCAACAAGTCTAGCTCCTTTTGCACCCTATTCGCCTGTGTATAACCCCAAGGATGTATTTTAACAAAGTGGCAGCTTAATCATTAAGACTGCAGAGAAAAAAATATGCTAATATTTACCCAAAATATTAAACCAAAATGCATGCATCTGGTATAGTGCAGGATCCCTCTCTTCTTGAGAAGCACTCCCTCATATAGTCCTATACAACATCCTGGGTTTATCATAAAAGTATATCAAAATAATTTTGAGGGCAAACTGTAAATCTTTACAAAAAATCTGAATCTTTTTGCCAAGAGCATTTTAAAAAAAGAGATTTTTTTCCAATGGCATTCTTGTGCAGTCCTTTAGGGAGCCAGTAAGACCCAGAAGCAGGCATTTCCATAAGCTAACTTTAGTTTTAAGAGTCAGTCCTCCCTGGGCTCCAGCTGCAGTTAGCAGAGAGGAGAGAGATGCTTTCAAGAGGGCAATTCAGAGCAGGAGCCTAATTTAACAAGTCCGAATTGCTCTCAGGAGCGGATTTTTTCTCTTTCATCGACAGTAGAGGTTTGAGAGGGAGATTAGCCTTAGGTTAGGCTAGAATATCCCCTTGACCAAGAAATGGATAATCCTCATCAATTCAGACAGTAAACTTGGGGCTCATTTCCCCACTACTTGACACTTTGGCTAATTCCATTAAACAACTTGGACATCAAATGAGAAGAGGATCTTAGGTCTGCAGTAGATATGTAGATTTCCATTTTAAAATCTGTTTTATATTATTCCAACAGAAAACAGAAGGGATTTTTCACATGGTTGCAATGGATATCAGATTTTAAAATGAGCCCTTTGTCCTTTGGGTAAATCAAAAATGAAAATGTATATTATGGAATACCCTGCCTTAATATATATGGATTTACACTAGTCCAAGAAATACTTACAAAATTTTTAGGCTTCTAGTTTGTTCATAGCTTATACACTAATTTCCTGCAAATACCAACCTAATGCTACACAAGTTTATAATGCTCAAATTCCTACTGTATTTGTGATATTGCAGATTTGTCAGTAGTAGTCCAGAACAAAAGCATCTCTCCTCACTGAGAAGACAGTTTCAGACAAATCAAAATAGCTAAAAGAAAATTCATAGATTCTTTTTGCAGAAAACAGAAAGCAGCCTATTACAAATCAGCTATTTCTCAACAAAATAATGAACAGTTCTTCTTTGCTCTAGGACAGCTGGTATTTCCTATGTATAACATACACTTTGTTTCTCAGTATTCATGGGTTCATGTGAATTACTCCTATTAACACTAATGGTAGTTAGTCAGTCCTTTGGTCAGCCCTTGAACATTGCCCTTTATTAGCATGAAGATAGATGGAGTTTTGAAATGTTCTTCAGTACTAGTGGAAATTGTTAGTAATTTTAAGTGTCAATAGTCATTAATCTCCTTATCTAAAATACAGACTTCAGGAGATAGCTAGCTTTCAGTCTTCAGCAAGAGCCATAAAACAGATCTAGTCCTGAACATATTCTCTGATATAGCTCTTCACATCATAACAATCCTCTCAGCATTGCCAGAAGATTGCTTTAAATGGCTGGGCATATCTCATAAGTATGGAAAAGATGGGGTAGCAGTTTAAGGTACAGTCACTTACAGTAAATGCTAGAGAAAGAGAATCCACATAGCTCCCTCCTGATTGCGTGACCTGGATGACCACAACGTGATGCAACATGATGCACCAGGAGTGAAAATGCATGTGAGTAAAATATCGGAATATCTTCTAGGCTGAGAGGATGTTTGCCCAAAGTATTGGTAACTCCATGGCGGAATCACCAGTGATGAAGTTTGCATGAAACAACCGTCTGCTGGATTAAACTGTAAGCAAGAATCACGACCTCTGCCCAGGCAGTGCAGAGCAGCTCCCATGGGATGAGAACAGAGAGCAGCTGGGGAGCAGCTCGGGAGAGGCAGGGTTGCGGGAGAGACTTGCACCAGGGTTGTGTGTTGTTAACAAATGAATAAACTGCTGCAGTCCCAGTTTGCCTTAAACTGTGTCAGTTCTCAACTCAGGTGTCTCCTTTCAGCAGTTAGCATTGGACAACTACTCCAAAAGTCAAATATAGGCTCAGGTTTATATACAGATCAAATCCCTCTCCTGGCTAGTGAACTTGGCTCTTGATCTACCCCAAGCACACACAAAACTGACATAATTATACATAATCAAGCTACATTTCAGCAGATAAGGCATGGTTCAGACACTGAGTTTTACCTATATTATTTCAGCAGAAGTGCCTAGTAATGGTAATAATAATAATTAAAATAATAGTGTGGAACTGCAATGAGCAAGTTACAAAATATTAAATCTGCATTATTAATATTTCTTTTATTTCTGTCCAAAGGGAAGGAATGTATTTCAAATATTGCCCTGCCGGGAAGAGCATAGGAAACAAAATTACACAAATATTGAAACTACTGTAGTTCACTACGCTTAGACAACTTTTTATGCAGTAATTTAATAAGGTTGTCCTTAATTTGTATCTGATTGTCATCTCAGTCAGCAGCCTTTCACATTGTGAATTGTCCCTGATTTGACACCAGTACAAAGACCTCTAAAAAGTGTATATTTTAGTTACACCTCCTAAAAGTTGCAAAAGGCATATATGAACGTAGAGACTGAATTAAGTTTCCAGGTCACCTCTTTCAGATGACTACACTCATCCATGTGTAGTCACCCAAAAGCTATGAAAAAAAAAGGAATAGGTGCAACAGGGAAGATCCTATGTTACATTTTGTTCCTCCCATGTTTGAACAATGCAGCAGAGAATCTTGGACATCTTCTTCCCTACCCTATGCTTCTGTATGTGTAAAGACATATATATATGAGACATATATATATATATATATATATGTATATATACACACACACACACACACATATGTTTGTATCTGTGTACATGTATATATATATGTCTTTTGTCCTGTAAGCATGGAAAATGCATTAAAGGTGCCTAGGATTCTGTATGCCTCAGGATGTAAAATCTCCATCAGTTTGGATCCAGTGCCTGTGTTCGAAAAGTTATTGCCAATCCCCAGGCCTTCCTTCCCAAACTTGGCATAGGAGGGCAGCGGCTTCGCTGTTGCAGTTTGCACTGTTCCCTCAGCACCAAACTCCTATGAAAAGCTAATACCCGAACATGCCTGAGGATACAGATTCCTGTGTCCTCAGTGCATAATGTCCTCTGTGTATAATGTTACCTTGACTAACATAAAAAAATGCAAAAAAATGACAGCCCTCAATTATTTAGCAGAATAACTGTCATTAAGTAAATATGATTACTTAACTATCAAATTATATCTTCAAGGAAAAAGACACATTGGAGTATTTTCTTTCTCTCCCCCGCTTTCCTTCTTCCCTCCTTCCTTTATGGGATACTTGAAGCTTACCGTTACTGGTCTATTTGCTTTGTCAGAGCTAGTTTTTCCTGTGAGTTATTTTCTGTTCAGTAAAATTCTCCTGTTTCCTTACAAATTCAAGTATGTGCATCACCTGCACTATGATTTTGCAAGGCACACAGCTTCGTTTTCCAAAAAGGAAGCAGAGATTAAAAAGAGCTTTTTTTCTTTAAATAAAATGTGTTAGAAGCTACAAAAGAAAAGCATCATTTTTTATTATTTTTTTTAGATGTAGCCCAGAGACAGATTTTTCTCCTCACAAAGTAGAAAATTGAATTATTCTATCTGAGTGCTCTCTCTTTCCTTCTCTCTCATCCTCTCAATTTTCTACAAGCAACAGAGAAGTCATTAAAAATACATGGAGACTACAGAAGGAAAAAAAAGCAAGCTTGTGTAAAGCTAAGAGAAAGGTTTAATGAAAACATTGCTTATACTTTTTTTCCTTCTCCTTCTTTTTTATTTTTTTTTTCTCCTTCCAGCCAGGGAAAGGCAACCAGTAATAGAATAGGGGAGCAGACCACAAATCCCATCTGAGAGGCAGAAAATGTAATGATGTTAAAGTCTGATGTTTATGATGCCCCTCAGTCAGTGAATGGTGGCAGTAGCAATTCTACAGCAATAAATGACATGCAAGAAACTATCGGTTAGTGAGGGGCTGCTGCAGAATATGATACATAAATGTCCTTATTTGCAATAAATATTTAAACATTTTATGAAAAAAGAAACATAAATCAGATGTTCTGTTACCATGATTTGTTTTTAAAGAAGCTAAAATTATGTATCATTAAGTTGGAAAACTAAAACACTGAAGGATTTTTGTTGGGTGATTTTTTTCCTCTCCTTTTCCTTCAATTTTTCTGTCAGGCAATACAAATTCACATTTTCTATAAGCAAATACATACATAATTGCATTTGAAAAACAAAACACACCACTGACTAAGACGCAAGGGCCAGAGGGGTGAAATAGTCTGTTGTTTAAATCCCCATAACTTTTAATTGATTTCCACAGAGTTACGTTAGTTTGGCCCTGCCGAGAAACTGATCCCACAGTTTTAATAATGTATGAGCAAAGCAAAAATTATCTATGCGCTCTAAGAAAAAAATGTTTTAATGGAGTTATCCATCTTTGCAGCCTCACTTTTACCTTAGATGAAGAGAAGGAACAGAATGCTCCTACTTTTTGTATGCTGAAGGGGGAGGGAGGAAGCTGAGGAGAGAAATGAGCTTTCAATAGCTTCAAGAAGGGTAGCTGAGCATGCAGGCTGTTAGTAAAGCTTTCCACAGTCATGGGTTCAGCTCTGCCTTGTGCTGCAGGAAGCCAAAGAAAGCTGAGGAAATGTCTGGACCAAAGTTAAAAGGTTAGCTTGTAAGTTAGGTACAGCAGTACCTAGACTTCAGTCACCAGTCCCCTTCTCCCGTCCCCTTTGAAGAAGGAAAATAACCACCCCCCATCATACAAAGACACACAAAAGAAGAACTTCGGCATTCACCTGCACGCTCTGAAACTGAGATTTACTTTTGTATTTTCTCTGCCAGGAGAGTGCCAATCTTCTTATGAAAGGTCCCAGGCAGCAGACTAATGAAGCAGAAGTGATGCCCAATGGTTCTTCAGCTTGTGACACGCTACACTGATTAAAAAAAAAAAAAAAGAAAAAACATGACTCATTGTTCATTGCTGGAAGATACAGAGAAAAGGAATAGGTGCAAGAGGGTGTCATCCCAGTACGGGATCTATTTTCTATCAACTGACAGTTTACAACATAGCCTTGCAAAATCTGTGCCACCCTCAGCCATTATAAAATATTTTTGACCATTCAGTGCAGTCATCACCCTGATAGCTAAATTTCTTACATTTTTGCAAAGATCTTTTAAATGAGCTTTAATCAGCTTAAGTGACAAAACTGAAGAGCTTTTGATCAAGTGTTCAGTAAATGAGTTGCAAAGATGACATTAGACTCCTTCCTTCAAAGCCTTCATCTGATATGTTACCACAAAGAAATCAGCAATTAAAACCCAAACTGATACTTTCAATATGGGAAGAGGAAACATAAATACCATCTGAATTGCAGTGTTTTCTTCAAAAATGAAAACTAAGAGGCTGCAGGTTTGCTTGCTTTGCTCTTTGATGTTGTATGTCTTCTTAAAAAAAAAAAAAAAAAAAGAAAAGAAAAAAGAAAAAAAGCTTTTTGTGTTATCTTCTGAACAAGCCTGGAGTATCAGGCTAAAATCCATTTTACTTTTCCTGAGAGCAGAGATGATTATATAAATACATCCAGTTGTGAGTATAATAAGCTTTGTCAGGAAAAGGGCTGAAAAGAAGGTGAGCAATGGAGCAAGCCAATAAATAAATTAATTAATTAATTAACCTTCAACCACTAACAGTAGCCTCTAAAGCAGATAAAGGAATGTTTGTGAGTTAATTTCATAAAGACATAGCTTACTTCAGTGTAGAGAGCAAGTGGGAAATTACAAAGATACATACTTTTAAATACAGACTATTACCAAGAATATACTGTGGTAAGAGGGGGCCATTTTAGGCATTTTATCAAAGCTCTAACTATATGACATCTCATTTTAACTGTAGTTTGTAACCCAAGGTTTAATCAAATAATCAAAACTCATTCTGGGGAGACATCCCATGGAACTGAGATCATCAGGGAAAAGCCAAAGTCAGCTTGTTCATCCCTAATTATCATATTAAGTGGATGTTGTTAGAATACTTGACCTAATTATGTTAGCACCCATATTCCTGGAATATTAAGGCGCAGCCTCTAAGAAGAATACAGGCTGAAGGACAGGAAGAGCGAGACCAAAATCACTTCAGTTAAAAACTGTATGGCAATGGTGTGAGGAAAACTGAAGTCTTTGATATGCTTCTCAGAGAAGAACTTATGTACAGAAAAGGGTCTTTGGACAAATGCTATTCTAACAAGAATCCACCTTTTCATATATAGAGTAATCTTGCTAATGGTTTCCTGGTTGTATTTACAATAAAGAGATGGCACCTAAGGAAAATGTGTTGGTGATGATGCCTATCTGCAATTAGACACTATTTGTAAACAGACACTATCATTTACCTGTACCAGTTCTGAGAGTAGTTTGTATTGAAAAGTTTCTCACAACTACTATATACATTCTTTGTCAAATGAGGCCAGGCAGAAAAATATACATGAACTTGGTGAAATAAAAAAAAATAATAAATGGTTTATTCTGTTTGCTTACTGCCTACTTTATACCTACTGGGACTTGTTTTTGAATCCTGCACAGAGAACGCAAAAATTTTGCAGTGCTTTGGGGGCTCGAGGAAGGAGGGGTTGATCTTTCTCTTTGGTTTAAATCAGTCTGATTTTTTTCTGCGCAGAATGGAGACTTCTAGTCCTCTAGAAACCCTAGTGAGTGCCATGTAACAGGGTAACGAAAGTAAAAAAACAGTGTTCGGAACTTCACAGCAATGTTTTTTTTTTACATACACATAGCTTGTGAATAGCCTTACCTGCAAATTCTACATGAATCCATATATGTATGCATGGCAAGACATGCCAAAAAGCAGGCAATCCGGTCCTATAGTGCAGCAAATGTCTAAAGGCCTTTAAAGGGGAATGCTGCTCCTCCTTAGCAGAAAAGTCACAGCAGCCTCTTTCTCACAAAACTGATGGCATGGACAGAGAGGAATATGATGGTCTATATGATATCTGATATAGACAAAACAACTTACAGTGGTGTCTGAGTGCTTGTTGATATTTGGCATCATTTTGCTGAGTCTGTCTTCTTTTTTTTTTTTTCTTTTTCCCTCATTTTCAGGGTAAAAGTTATATATAAATGGATCTAGACCTCTTCATTAGGGAGATAGTCTCTTGGTCTGGACTGAGACTAAGGATGGATTTGGTCCACCCATCTTCTTAACTATGATACACATTTAGAGTGGGTTGCTACTTTGGACAGCATAAAACCCTGCGTGAATGAAATATTTGATACAAGCTGTTGATCTTTCTTGCAGAAGGCTATCATGCCGTCTTTTCCTGTAGCATCACTTACAGGAGTTTCTACTCTTTTCCCAGGCTCTGGTGCTGTTCAAATATTTACCAGGGCCATAACCTCATGATATTTCTTGCCTTAAGCAACTGACGATTTTGTCTATGTCTAATATATTTCCAGGCCATTGGTGTGAACAAATGAGAATTTTCTTCTTTATAGATTTCCAAAATTGCTTACTGCTTATACTTGAGCCCTTTACTATTTGCGTACTCATCTGTTTTGAATTGTCTGAAGATAGATATTTACAGTCTCCCATGTTCTTGTGTTTAAGCAAACATCTTTGGCATAGAAAATAATGTGAAAAACAAAATCAGCTCTGAAAATTGAAACCTATCCAGTGTATATATTTTAAACTAGGTAGAAATTTGATAGCTGCATTTATGGAATCTGTGAAATACACCTTTTCTTTCACACAATCAAAATCTTTGTCACTGGCTCAAATGTAAACTTTTACTTCTTTTTCTAATCTTCCCTCCTCAGCTCTTCCATTTGATGAGCTGAGATTTATCAGGACAAAGATGTTATTTTGGCTTTTGGTCCAGTTTTGGCCTCTCCTATCCTATGTGCTTCTCCCCAGATCCATCAGATCCTTCCTTGCTTAAGGGAAGCAGGTCAAATGATATAATAAAAGCCTTTAATTGCTTTTAATTTGTCCACACTAATTCAGGGGGACTCATTTACCATTACATAAGATGATTAGGAGTATTTTAGGCCTGCAAGTCTGTATGCAGATCACAGCTCCTACCAGCTAACCAGCAGTCCACCCACCAATACATGTTACACTCTTGGCATCTGCATCTTTAAGTCCCTAGTGTCTAGGGTTGCCATCAGACATGTACAATGTGCATATCCCTGACACAAAGATGACTTACCCATGCTCAGGGAATTGTGATCAGCTCCCACTTCTCTGACACCTGAACTCCTAAACCCAGGTGCTATGAAACCTGTAGGACCATATTCATATTAAACACTGGTATTCCCTGTCACGTTCTTGATATGTACAGTAATAGTGAGGGTGTTTGGGCAGTGCTCCACAACCCTGGTTTCCTTCCCTGGAAAGAAAATCTCCTGTGAAAAAGGATATCTGAGTGTGAGGAGAGCTGTGTGGAGGTGCTTTCCCAAAGATCTTGAGAACTTCTCCCTCTTCCTTTCTCATTTATGAAAGCATCAGATGATCCTAAAGAAAGCTGCAACAGCTGGGCTACATGTCTTCTGAATTTTTCAGAAACATTCATGGTGCTCTTTGCTTTTACTCGGTAGTCTGCTTGCAGTGCAGATTAACAGTGCTGAGGTTAGGGGCAAACTTTCTGCTGTCTGTTTCAGCCTAGCATCTGCCTTCCATGAAGCTTCTTGAGTGCAAATGGCAACAAAACCTAGCTGAAAAATATGATTTCTCTGTGGGTTGAACAGTTTGCCATAAAGCCATTTCTGTGCTGTGTGATATGGGCATGCAATGAAGAAACAGGAAAGGCAGTAAGTGAATAAGCTCTCAGTCAATACCCCAGGAAGAAACAAACAGTTCTCAACATACTGAGTGAAAAACAATTCCTCATGCTACCATCTCTGACTCTATCGCTCAGCTCATTTGATCCAAATCAGAATCTCTCCGGGGGTTCTACCATATGCTTGCAAATGTGTTGTTTTTCGTATTAAAAGCTATCATTCTCTATTGACAAAACCACGTAGTAACCTAACAAGAATCTCATATCAATTTGAGAAGCTCAGAAATCATCACAATGCAAGACTATCACATCAATATTTATAAGCACACAAACCACTGTTGTAAGTATGCTTCCACTCCTCTTCCTTCAACCACCTCTTTCCCCTGGAGCAAGGCAGTGTTTCTGTCTGAAGCATCAATTTCACAAGCTGTAAACAATGGGAATTAAATTCCTGCCCCATCTTAATAAAGCCTCAAAGATCTACAGAGAAAAAGATTTGTATTAATGAAGATTCTTTCTACTATGTGAAAATATTAAAAGCAGTCACTGTTTATTTTTGTTGGTTCTGCTCCTGTCTGAGCAACAAACGTTAGACATCCCATATGGTATTGGAAAATATTTCTTTTATGTTTTCTTAGCAAAGACTATAAGCCCTAATAGATTCCTGGTCCCAGTGACATCGGATCGGATAAGTGTAGGAAACAATAAGAAGGTACTGTAACTGAGATCAATACAGTTTACTTCCGAACTACACAACCAATCTCTTTGCCTGCAAATAATGATAAAAAGCAAGTACTGCCCTTCAGCTGTATGCTATTAGCTATGCTTTTCCTCAAAGTGAGAGAAGTAAGTGGTATATAGAGCATTATCTCAAAAACAATGAAAAAACTTTGTCATTTTCCTGGGCTAGGAACACTTGTCTAGCATCTATATTGGTTACAAATGCTTTGGGTAGCTCATTAGCTTTGGTTATTATTCTTCACACAAGCCAGCAGTAGCTTTGCAAGAGCAAGAACAAAATGAAGTTTGAATTTGAACTGTACCACCCTGAAAAAAATAAAGCAGCTTGGAAAGAAAATAAATAGGCTTGCTGCAAACAAAATAGGTATACTAAAGTAACATCAATGGAGATAAAGTGTTAGAGTATGACATCAAAACTTTGAGTTGTGGTTTCAAAAAAATGATAAATATTATTTTCAGATCTTAGTCTTTAAAAACTGGTATTTTTCCCACAAACAAAAGTATGACTGTGACAGTCTAGTTCCAGATGCTGCGTTCTTTTTTTTATTATTATTATTATTTTATTTTTCAGGTTAGTGCAAGCTTCTCAAGCCATCTAAGACATAGTCATTAGTTTTACAATATGACAACTGAAAACAAATTCAGCTCACCTTCACAAAATAAGAAGAAGAGTTCAAAGATCAGAAATGTAATGGCAAGTCCTTCAAAGGATGCATATATGAGGCTGTATGTACTGCTAGCTTACTAGAAGCTCAGCTTCCCCTCCTTTCTCCATTCTCTCTTTGATCTCAAGCTAAACATCAGAACCCAGCTTTTAAAAAAACTTGAAGTGCCTTTCATTTTCTCTCAGCTGCCTGAGGAGCAACAACTCCTACATCTTACTTGAAAGAATTTATTTCTCCCTAAAAATAACTTTAGTTTCAAATACCCCCTGCACAGAGGTTGAAATAATTTATCCTCAACTCTGTGAAGACAAAAGAAGGTAATTGCATGGGTAAGCCATTACCTACAGCAGGGAAAAGGCAGAGGAGTCATTACTGCTCCAGCTGAAGAAGTAATAGAACATTACTTGCTTGTCACTTCGGTAAGGAAGGAGCACAGTTCATATGTGGCAAACTTTGCCCCCTACATTAACCTGGCCATATTGACTGAATTGTTATTAGGTATTTATTATCCTTTTTTTTTTTTTTTTTTTTTTTTTTTTTTTTTTTTTTTTTTCCTATTTTGTGCAAATGCTGAAAGCGTCAGGACTTTTCACTCATCTGACCAATGAATTTTCTTTGCTTCTCAGCTAACACTGCTCACAGTCAGGTATATAGCATAAGCTTTTGCTGTTGGTACAGTTAATTTAAGTTAAAAAACTTTATAATCTGTAAACTATGAAATATTTCCACTGCTCACACACTTTTCTTCATTCATTCTATTCTGTGCCATGGCATGAGACAGGTAGAGGAATTCCTACAAGTGATGGGCAAACCTCCAAGCTTAAATTCAGTTCAGTTAAACAGCCAAGGTTCAGATATTAAGATGCTACAGAGTTCCTTTATGGATTTCAGAACTGTAGACTCAGTAGATATTTCACCAGTAAAGTTTGCCTAGGAAAACAAGGAGAATATCTTCTCTATATTTTTCAGTATATCAACACGACTGGTTGTGCAGGAACAACAAAGATCCTACCCAAAATATGCTAACATCCAAAGCATCACAGAGTTTTCAACTGCAATTTCAAGTTGTTGAGTGTGTCTTCCTTCAAAAGGTCTTGCACAAAATTCAGCAGACTTGAAATTAAAGGCCAGAGATGGTCAGCAGGTGAATTTTCTTGCTTGCTAGTAAAGAATAAGCCATGGATCATGAATAGTTATATGAAATGATCTTTAAATATTTTAAAGTGTGACTCTCCAGATTTTGTCATGATTGATGCCATATAAATGAGAAGAGGCAAAACATTTTGACATTTCTAACTTGAGCCCCAGTATATAATAAGTGTGCTTTATCTCAGAGATGCATGTAAGGTTTTCTTCCTAGGCAGAAGCCAGATGGGCCACTCCATGAGTCTTCATTTTGCAAATAAAGTTTGGCCCTGAAAAGATTAATGATTGTAATAGGGATATTGCTGTAGTAACAGATTATCAAACAAAGATACATGTTGTTTCTAAATTGTATTTTCATTAGAAGCTTGGGGTGCCCCTTTACTTCCACAAAGTATTTTGCACAAATAGGTAACATGGTGTTGCAGTTTGAAAGCTGTAGGGGGAGCGGGGGTGAAGGAGATATCAAATACTGTGTTAGCTTTAAGCTCGACTCTGGCAGTATTGGATTCACGAACAGTCTGCCGACCGTAGGTCCCATCGCCTTCCTAGGAGTGAATCGAGTTCCCAAATAGCGTGATCAGCTATAAGCTCGACTCTGGCAGTATCGATTCATGAACGGTCTGTCAGCCGTAGGTCCGATCACCCCCTCAAACAAGTAGTCGAGTTCACAAACAGCATGATTTATTCAAATGCAACATTTACAAAGCAGGTTTCGCATGTCAGTACAGGAAATTCTCTACCACAGCGTGGGGCTTTTAGCTAGCCCTGATGTACGAACGTGCAACCATCACTCATCCCAGAAGATGGGAGAGGGCTCTCTGTCTGGAGGCTCCTCAGGCGGCGTCCCAGCCCAAGGGGAGGAAAGGGAGATCAGCCCGTCGACTAATCCGAAATTTATGATGAGTCTTCCGTCCTCACTTCTGAGTCTCCTCAGGCAGCGTCCTGACCCGAGAGGAGGAAAGGGGGATCAGCCTGTCGACTAATCCAAAATTTATGATGGAATCTTCCTTCCTTACCCTTTTCCTTCTTAGTTCATCATTTATACTTTTCTTTACATTCAGGTGGAGCTTGAGTGACTATAGCCATGTTTAATATTGTTATTGATTGGTGAAGAAGTTTCTCGCTTTCATTTAAAGGAACAGTCAATGGAAAATCCAGAGCGCGTGCTCAGTGAGGAGCGGT
>VZSV01000022.1:7005040-7038690 GCA_013398735.1 Nothocercus julius | reverse complement strand
CCATCCTGGAAGTGGCAACTGTGTCTCACCCCAAGCAAGTTTCTGTAGTGCCAAAACTGCTGTTAGGCCCTAGTTTTTCTCTAAGTTCCCCCTTTCGAGCAATTCTGCCACACATGGATCCCACCGTCCCTTTGAAGGAAGGAGGTGGAAAATATTCCAGATCTGGATTGGGGGGCAGCTCCACGTTCTAGCACAATATTGGATATTAACAGTAGGCAGGTCTAAAACTGAATAACAGAATAGCCTGACGCAACTGAATAAACATACTCTACCCTGATAGGACCCTAAGCAAATAGTTTGAAGCCATTGGTGATTCATATAGCTACAGAGATCCACTCAGTGAATGGAAGAACTTAACTTTCTTTCCTCTATTGTAAATCACAGATAATAATTCCTGTCCCTTCTCAAAATAGTGTTACCTGAGTCTAACAGGAAAACTGTCACAAATGCAAAGCACCACTATTTTTCTGAGGCATTTAAGATCACAGAATTACAGAATCAGAGAATGGTTAAGGTTGGAAGGGCCTCTGGAGATCATCTAGTCCAACCCCCCTGCTCCAGCAGGGACACCCAGAGCACGGGGCACAGGGCTGCATCCGGGCGGGTTTGGAAGATCTCCAGAGAAGGAGCCTGCACAGCCTCTCTGGGCAGCCTGTGACAGGGCTCTGTGACCTTCATAGGAAAGAAGTTCTTCCTCAGATGGAGGTGGAACTTCCTATGTTTCAACTTGCACCCATTACCCCTTGTCCTGTCACTGGCCACCACAGAGAAGAGTTTGGCCCCATCCTCCTACATTCACCTAAGGTACATGTTGATCTGATCTCCTCTCAATCTTCTCTTTTCCAGGCTAAACAGACCCAGCTCGCTTAGTCTTTCCTCATATGATAGATGCTTCAGTCCCTTAATTATCTTTGTGCCCCTGCACTGGACCCTCTCTAGAAGCTCCACGTCCCTCTTGTCCTGGGGAGCCCAGAACTGCCCACAGTACTCCAAGTGCAGCCTCACCAGAGCTGAGAAGAGGGGCAGGATCCCCTCCCTCGACCTGCTGGCAACGCTCCTCCTCATGCAGATCAGGATCCCACTGGCCTTCTTGGCCATGAGGGCACATTGCTGCCTCATGGTTAACTTGCCGTCAACTAGGACTCCCAAATCCCTCTCTGTGGAGCTGCTTTCCAGCAGGTCAACCCCTAATCTGAACTGGTGCCTGGGGTTATTCCTCCCCAGGTGCAGGACCCTGCCCTTGTCCTTGTTGAACCTCATGAGGTTCCTCTCTGCCCAATATTGCTAGCATCATATGGAACAGATACAGAGAGCAGACAGAGATGAAACTAGCACATAAAATGTAATTCAGCATAAGTAGTTTATTATTAACATGTACTTTTAATCTTCAAAAACAAATCTTTAATATCATTTTCATTCATTTTAGCATTCATGATGAGGAATTTTTAGGCATGCAAACTCAGCATCATGAAAAATATAATTACTTCTTTTCAAACATAGTAAGAAAATCTTTAAAATAAGTATTTCCAACTCACATTTGCTAATATCATTTCGTGGTATCTGTCTTATTTTATTTTTGTAACGTGACCATTAAAATGTGAACCATTGCCACGGCTTAAATTTAATCAATCTTCATTATCCTACGGGAAGATGTTTAAGCAGAGATTATAAAGGTCTTCATTCATTACATACAATATGTTTATGATGAATTCTATGTATCATGAACATAGAAACAGTAGCATTCTTGGTTGTAGTGGTGTTAAAACCATTTTATAAATATTAACAAACTTTATAGTGTTCTGTTTCTCTCTCTCTCTTTCCTTTTCTCTCTTTTTCCCTCTTTTAGCTCATTATCTTACCCTTTCTGTAAGAATGGATGACACATTTTAAACACAAGCACAAAGGCTTTAATGTGTCTTTAACTGCTTTTCAGGAAAGATGATATTGGTATGATAGAATCCTTGAAACATCTTTTGACCTACAGAAAAACAAGCTAATACTACTGAAATCAACTGTGTGATCACATCAAGGTGAATATGATCCTTCTGGACCCAAGCTGGGACTCTTCCAGAAATATGTGTTTGTGCAAATGGGCTCCTTATTGAACCAGATGTTCCCCATAGTTTGTTTGTCCAGGCTCTTCACAAGGGAGCTCTGTGAGGAAGGAGAAGCAAGAGGAGGGTAAGGGCACCCTCTCTGCAAGGCTACTGAAAAACAAGAACACTACTGCTGTCCTGAACTGCAGGTAGCTGTGGGCTGCAGCTGTTGTGTTTGATTCTGCCAGTTCACAAGCTGACTCTCTAAGCTGCACTAGCCTTAAAGACTGAATTGAGTTTCTCAAAAGAGATGCTGCTGTCCATGCAGAGTACCAGACCTTCAACCTTTTGTTATTTGAAACCTGGTGGACCATGAATGCCCTGCTGATGGCTATACCATGGTCTTCTCTTCTCTCTGGTCTTTCTCTCCTCCATCTACTTGCCATTCCCCAGTCATTTAGGTACAAATAATATATGAGGAGAAAACCTTAAGTCACTAATGACACTATTTTCATGCCAAAACTAAATAAATGGATAATAAAAATCTAATAAAATCTTCAAACAAAAATCTAACACTCTATGTGTATTATCACACAAGATTTTTTTCTATCATAATATCTCATGCGTTTTGAAGACAGAATTTGCCTGAGTGACTACTACTGGCTTTATGCTTGTCAGTTCTTCCTGAATCTCATCTAATTTTGCAGAGAAGAGACAGCAGTTTATTTGAAGGGTCATCTTATGTGGGTGCAAAACAATTTCACTAAAGTACTAGTAGTAGGTATATTTTGGCTGATTTCAAATCACGCATACTTTATTAGGTGTAAGAAGAGTAAAGAATTGTTCATATCAAAATCTAGGGAGTGGAGAACATTATTTCCCATTGAAAGAGACTGCCTGTTGAAAGGTTAACTGTTTGTTTAAGTCAAGTACCTTGTGTTTAAGTTCCCTTCAAATTTTGAGCGGGATAGCATTAACTGGGGCCTAAGTGATAATACCTATCTGTGAATAAGCAGTCATCTTGTCTTGTGACTGGGGAGAAAAACTCAATTATCACAAACTCAATTCCCCCCCCACAGAGGGGGAAGATCTGTGGGAAGGAAAAGGAGTCTGGAAGAAGGACTTGATGGAAGAGATTTACGAGACTAAGGACAAGCAAACTAGCTTGAGAAAACTTCCAGCTCTAGGACTAAGATCTGGGAATGGTATACATTGAGTAATCTTTTTAACACTCTTGCTTGGGTAAATTGAGGCGATATTTGTCCCAATAAAACACTTGATAAGTGGAACAAATACAGAGATTTCAAAAACAACAATTATATTGTTTTCAAAGCAAAAGATTGCTTCCTGGCTCTCTCGCTGCTGTTTTAGCTCTGGATCTTCTTAATAAATTTGGTGTGACAAGTCTGCTCACAGAGACTCAGACACACTCAAGTATTCATGGGTGTAGAGATGGGTGTAGTGGGATCAGTGATGTAAACAAGAAAAAGAAGCTTTGTTGGTCTTGCTTGTAAAGCCATAGACTAAGTAATCTGGAAGAGTTGATATCTGGTCTATTTTTTTTCCCTACCTTAAAAAAAAAAAAAAAAAAAAAAAAAAAACAGGGATTTTAGTATTCCATCAATGACAGCAGCAATGTTTTAAAACACCTTCTTGTTGCAAACTCTGAATACACGGCATGTTCTTATAATAGCCTCAAAAGATAAGATCTTTCCATGACAAGCAAAAGGCAGGTACTCCTCTGCATACTATTATAATGATCAACTGTGTCTGGTTTCTTTGATAACAAATAGTAGATACTTCAGCAGGACAGGAGGTAAGAGTCTCTTTGGGAGCTACTGCAATGTAGTTTTCACCAGTTTGTCTTTCTCTGGCAGTCTTTCTATATAAAGATTACCATATTTTTCCTCTTCCCCCATTTTTAATCTGCCAAAAGAAATAATAGGTGAATTGAATATGTAATTTAGGTTCCTTTTAGGAAGAAAAGAGTCCTGACCTGAGAATACATCCTATAGTTAGACGGGCCAGGCTTTTCTTCTCTCTCTTTAGGGAAACTAAATCGTTTGTTTAGGAGGCTGCTCTTTCCTCAAGGAGGAAAACATAGTGAGACAGGAGTGGAAAAGCACCTTTTAAATTCATCCGCACCTAACATTTCTCAAATCAGTGAAATGAAGGGGGGAAAATGATGAAAACCCCTGTAAATTGAGTTTGCTGAGCTGTTGGCTTCCGAGTTTAGGTGACCAATCTTTAAAATGGGCAAGCCGGACCCAAGTGGATGAGGTCTGTCCCGGAGTTATGCACGCAGAAGACACATCACTTGAGAAGAGGCAGTTGCCAGCAGGGCATTCTTCTCAGTGGTCCTTGAACTTTTGTCTTTTCCTCAGAACAAACTACATTTTTTTTTTTTTTTTTTTCTCTCCTTACACTTAAGGAAACTCCCTGGACGTGGATAGGTAATATGCATACATACAAAGCAAAGCAAATAAATGCTATTAGAACGTACTAGATGAGACACTAGACACTGTTCCCTTTGACGTCTAAATACAGTCCTGTTGTAGGAATAATCAACATTAAAATTTCAGATAGCAGGCTGAAGTCGTGAGGAACATAACTTTAAAAAATAGTTCCAAAAAAGCTGTTTTGCATGATTGTCAGAAATATAGCTACAAAAGGTTATTTGAAACATATATTGCTAGCTGCATATCTTCCAGTTACTTAACAGTTCATCTCTGTGTTTGTTTTTTTTTTTTTTAAAAAACATACTGTTGGTTGTCACTCTCACAAAATATGAAATATTACTGCCTTGGTGGATAACTGTATCTATGCTTTCAGCCTACAGTAAACATTAGGTAATTTCTGTTTACTTAACCCTCTTTCATTAGAGCTCTGCAAGTCTTACTATTTTGTGAATAACTTAAACTAAGATAAGTATAGACAATTATCACCATGGCAAAGCCAATAGTGGCAATAGCTAGTTAAAATCATGACAGCATGTTTCTGTTCTTCCAGATGAATCATCTTTAATAACTCACTAAGATCTCACAAAGATCTCTCTAAGGAAAGGAAAAAAAAAGGGGAGGAGGGAGATGGAGAATTTCTAATTAGAAAAATGCAAAAATGCTAAGATAGGAAAAAAAGTTTTTCTTTTTTCAAAAGTTCAATACTTGATAGAAAATGACACCAGAAACTAGCATCTCTCTGAACTTGTGTTTTACTGCATCTGGGCAAAATGATCATTTAGAGAAGCATGTGTTCAGTAAACAGTCACTATAGAGGAGTGAGTGTCTGCATCCAATGTGTACTTGTCCTGCTTAAAACATCAGTTTGAGAAAAGATGGGTTATTAACCTACCCTGTTTATGTTTCACCATTAAATGCACAAAGGGAACATGCGTTAATCACTGACCCGATGCAAAGTCTGGCATTGTATCCTGAACGAGAAAATCATTATTTTAATTGGAACTAATGGCTTGTGGCCATGATAGCTCATGGTGAGGCAGAATATTAATGTCACTTTGACTGGTGACATAATATCTTGTGCCCACTTATTCATTGTCTGCCACAGTGTCAGCTGATGCAAATTGACAAGTATCTTTAGGCCAGAACCACAAAAAAGGGCTTGTTGCCTTTTATTCCTAAGAGAGCCATTTGAGGCTCTTTTATCCAGTGTCACCCAAAAGTGACAAATCCAAGTACAAACCAGAACTAACCTTGCCAGCTTTTAATCAAGAGCCAGTAATGGCCTCTGTACATTTATTCATTTCCCGCATTCTAGACTAAATGTGTTCATGTTGATATTAAGAATAAGTAAATGAATGCTTCACACAGGAAGATGTACAGTGAATCACTGTTTTGCCAATCGACAGGGGCTGGGGGGGAGACAGAAAGAAGCAGACATCAAAGGAAAGAACTGTCGGGTTTACCATTAATATCAAATAATACAGAAATGAAAAGATACATCTAACAAAACAATAATCTTACTATTCACTGGGTTTTAACAAACAGACAAAACAGGAAAGGTAATGTACTTAACTATTACTATATGAGCAAGAGAATAACATTTAAGAAAAAGACACATCACCAATTGCCTAAATACATTACCATCATTCAGATCCGCAGTCGCTGAGGAGCCCCTGCTGCAGCAAGGATTTGGAGAGCCTTCCCAGCAATTGGGAGGTCTTACGCAGTGCGTCCACCCAGAAGTGAGGTCTCCAAAATCGCTGTAAGAGGGTCCAGTTTTTATTGAACCAAATCAGCAAAGCTTGCATTTTCCTTTGTTAGCGATAACATCTGGTATGTCTTACTTTCCTCATCGTCCAGGGCTGGGAGCTGGCCAGAGTCCCGGCTTCGGATGGGAAAGTTTCCTTCAAGGCCAAAAAACACTTGCATGAGAACCTACAAAAGGTAGGTTCTTTATAATTTTACATTTTTATAATTTTACAATTTTATAAGCCTACATGCAGGGTAGCATAAGCACCTGGCGGGCCTACGTGCGAGTAAACATAAGCAATTTACAGGCGAGTTCTGTGTACTTCTACAAAGGCAGAGCCGTATTCAGCTGTAAGTCAGCTCTTACTTGGGCCTGTGGTTCAGGCGCTAGCACTGCAGTCACTAAAAGGGATGAAGAGGATTTTACCCTGCAAGTAAGCTAAGTGAAACAAGTGATGCTATCTGATAAAACAACTCTGGCATATTCAAAATGAGAAAATACTGATTTTACTTACAGATATGTGAATATTAACTTCTGAAAAGCTCAGAAATTGTTCGCTTTTATGGGTTTATTTTTATTTCTGGAATCCAGAGAATTCCAAAAGAAAGGCTTTTTTTTTAACTCTTGATAGCTATCATGATTTATCATACAAGAACTAGTATCTGAACTGGCATCACTTTCTAAATCTTTTTTCCTTTTGAATAGTAGGAGCAGAGATGGATGCTACCTGTGTTTATTTTCCACTCTCAATCAGAGGACTATAGAGTGGTAGAAATAATATCTGACTGTCTACAGGTAGAAAGTCCATGGTTAATGATGCTCTTCGGAGCCACCAATTTTAGTTCTTTCTTTATGTGTTCAGACTTCAAGATCAAAACAGACAAATCATAACAGGACAGCTAGGGAGTTTGGGAGTGCTCCCAAGAGCAACTTCAGCAACTATAAGTTATTAAAAAATAAAAAAAAAAAAGGCAAGAAGGAAAGTTTGAGAGCCAGATAATAGTTTTAAGAGTAAGATATTCTCTTCTTCAAATTCACTATTCCAAAGGATACTTTTTAGTTAAGTACAACACGCAGCAACTAGAACACACTGTTAGGATATGCATCTTAAAATGTGAAATTTTTCTTCAGCCCTTCAGTTTCTTACCTAAACAATTGAAGATAACCAAAGACTATGAGATTTCAGAGCTGTATCACAGCATAGATTTTTGGCCAGGGGTGAGCCATGAAAGGTTCATTCCCAAGGTAGTACACAGAAAACTTAGTTGACTTTTGTTGATCACATCACAACCCCAAGTTAACTGGCTCCTGTGGACAATGTGCTGTAAACTTACTCTGTCATACCACAATCTAAATACCAATGATATCTAGTATTTTATACAACTTTTTGACACTTCAGACTAAATGGTCTGTGTCTCATAATCTACCACATCATAATCTTTTGCATGTGCACTGGCCAATGTCAAATTAATCATTACAATTGTTTTTGCATAACATTTTTCTTTCTTATTCAAAAATAAAATGGCTGTATTTCCCATCTGTCTTGCAGAGTACATTTCCTCTTTTCCCCATTTAGGAGGCTTTCCAAAGCAATTCCACTTTTTTGTTTTGTTTTGTTTTTTTTCCTTCTGCTCAGGCAGAATCAGTTCCGAAATAAGGAAGTACTATACATGTCCAAAAACAAGTTAAAAGCAACCTTGAGCCTTTAGGAAAATGAATTTGAACTTCAGCACATTAAAGGTCCGCACATTGGACAGAATGACCGCTGTGTCTCCCTGAATGGAATCTTCAGAAGTCCAGTGATGAATTTTTCTATCCTTTATGTATACATATAGTTGTAACTGGAAATAAATGTGACCCATTATTCTAATGAAAATTGAGAATTACATTTAAGTTGTTGCAAGAATCCAAAATTATTTCAAAGTGTCCTTCCTTCTTTTTTTTTTCCTCTTTTTTTTTTATCTTGAAAATTAAAAGTATTTTAGATTGGTTGACTATTTTTTATTTTCCAGTAGTGAACAATGGTATCCGACATTTAGCTCAAAGAACATCCTTAGTTCAATAATTCTTGGATGCTTATTTAAATATTATCCTCTTCCTGGAACCACTTAAACTTTGAGCACTCCCAAATAATATCTTTTCATGGTAGCTATCCAGACTATTGTTCTTCATACTTCCTGTTCCCAAGTGTCCCACAAAGAATTTATTTCCAAAACTAGATCTCCTTGCCATTACCCCATTAATGTCCCAAACTGTCATATATCACCCTGGAATATGACCAAGGGTAGTAGTGGAAGAAATTTGGTATATCAATTTCAAGCAGCAGTCTGAAAAATGAATCTGTGGAATGTTTGCAGGAGAAATTACAATAGATCTTGTAAATATTTCTCTAGTGTATAATTCCCTGCTTAGGCAAGTTTTCACTTTGGATCGAATTGTGGTCCATGAGAGGGCATTACTACTAAACAAAAGATAAACTTTAAGAAATTATGATGCTTTGTGAAATAGTGGAGGCATGGGGGAAGTTATTGACTATTCTAAAATAAATGCAGGCACAGTCTGTGTTATATTCATTCACCTTCGCAGAGATCATTGTGGGATGACAGCTTTGCTAACAGGGCATTTCTAGGCAGAGGCATGGTCTGTCCTAATAGAGCCATTATGAAAATAAATGATTCTCTTTATCCCTTCTCAACTGAAATAAGGGCTTATGAACCTGCGTTCTAAGATAGTCTGCAGCAGTACATATGGTCTCCTTCCCGATTTGTTTAAAAGACAAATAACTATGAGAAATTCCATTTAAAGAGTAATAAAGATCATACCAGGCTTAAATCTAGGGTATGCTATGGTAACTATTTCCATGAAAATAAGATAGTTCGCTTTTTGGTCTTCTGTTATAATTGAATAAATTGAGGTGGGGTCTGGTTTTTATGAAAGCTTGAAATTATTAATATATTCCCTAGGAATCTTACTCATTTCTTTAAAAAGCAAAAGGCAGATGCATGACTGTGAAAGAGAGTTACGAAAGTCCAGGTATGTGTAAAATATTTTTATAATTGTTTAAAAATAATAGAAAGATTATTTATATGTATATATATAAAAGCTTAATTCAGGAGTACATACTCATTTTCTCTACTATGCACGCTGCACATGGGTGGGAGAGAGGGGGACACATTTTTTGTGTGTTGCTATAGTCTAGAAACTATAAGTGTATCTTCTGGGCCTCCAAAACCCAGCCTTACAATTATGAAACATTTTAAGAAAAGCTTTTCATGTTGCTAAATACTGAAGTGCTATCACTAAACCGCTCTATTCGTTCTTGGATCAGGTCTGACTTTCAGCCATGGCTGTTCTTTCTGTAAGTGGGTGTGTTGGCTATATATCCCGCTGTTGCTTTTCAGCCTCAGAGATGGTTGCTATCTGATAGCTGGACCATGCTATTCATTAAGACATCAAAAATGCTTATCCTCTGCTGTGGAGAAGGAAACATACTGTGGGGCCTCTCTGCTGTCATAAGATGTGTACTTGCACTTCAGGCTTTAAACCATATTTTCTTTAATATATATGTTGGAGAAATAGCAGAACATAAATATAAGAGGCTAGTCCTAATGAAAAAAAGAATATTGATTTAGGCAAAAGAACCAACAAGCCTATTTGTATATATAAAAAAACTTCACTTACTATGAAATATTAGTTAATGCACTATTTCACAACATGAATAGTGAAAGGAAGGGTGACCAAGCTCTTAAGAGCAGAGGGAAGATGTTGGTATGAAGCTGGCAAAGATGTCAGTGATTTTGGGGGAAAATGTTGTATCACAGGCTTCAACAGTACTGTTTCGCCAATTTAAAGAATACTTTTCAGGTGGAAGTTCCACACTGAAGTCATTTCATTGGTTGATTGAATACCTTGATAAGACACGAAAATGTTATTTTGTGAGGTAGCAAGCAGGTTTTCAGTTTAGAAGTTTATAAAGAAGAGATCTGGGCATATTAATAGCAAACTTGATGAAGTCCAAAGCTGTCACTTCCTCATTAAAAAAAAAAAAAAAATGTAAAAATGTACCTTTGGGATATAGAAGAAATGAATGTTTTCTCCAATAAGATGTTCTTATAAAACCGTGTATGTCCCTGATCTAAAGCTTTTAATTCCATTCATACATTTTAGTAATCCGTACCATAGAAAGTGCCAAACTTTTCTATTGCTATCCTGGAGCTCTAAACCTTCCTAGCATTTTGCGATCGTAATCAAGACTCCCCTCCATATGTTAAGTAGATTTTGCTCTTCCAATTCACAATGTTGTATGCAGAGAAATAGTACTACTGCAGAAACATAAAACAGAGAGGACAAGTAATTAATTCCCAAATAACAGCATATAATTTTTAAAACCAATGGGATTGTAATGAGGAGAGTAAAAATCTAATTGCTGCTGCATATGGAAACTAATTCAAAGCTTGGATCATTCCTATTCCCTTTGTACATTTCCTTTCCAGCTTTGCCAATCTTGTTTTTTCAGATGGAGGAGAGGAAAGCAGACAAAGCCTAGAAATGCATGCAGTTATCTGGCTGAGGTATCTTAGAAGTTCATACTTAATGAACTCCCAGTAGCTCCTACTATATACATAATGAACTCCTAGAACAACGTTTTACTATTTTCTCTGCCGTTTCTAATTCCTAACATTTTGGTTTGGTGGGGGTTTTAGTGCTAGTAAGCATTAAATAGACTCTCTATTTTTATAACTTGAGTGGTTATAGTCAGTTCAAAGACTGTTTCCTGCCCTGCTGGAATTAGGCTCTTTAATGTCATCAGTTGAACCATATGGTAATAGTTAAAAGATTTTGTCATGCTGCTTCTTAGAAAGATTCTTCAATTGTTGGAAGTCATGAGGCTAAATAATGATTTACACTACAATCACGTCTGACGAAATCTTCTCTTTCACACTTAGATTTAACTCAATGCAAAAATATGAGTTTTAGACTCTTAGAATTCAGGTCTGGCGCACAAAACTGTATTCAAAGAAACTTTAGGGGTTACTAGCCCGGTAGTGGGGATCAAGTAAACTTCCTTTTCAGAAAACAAACACTGAAGGAAATGGGCAAAGAATGATGTGGGTTCACTCACAAGTGTCCTCGGCCCTCCACAGTAGGGAGAGTGGCTGCCCAGCAGGATATAGAGCCTGCAATAGCTCTTGCTTCCCTGTTACGTAGCAGCAGTGCCCTCGCACTCTGTTTGACACTTGCAAGATTCAGACTATTCAACCAAAAAGTAATTAAAAAGGCAGAGAATAAACCACAAATGTCCCAAAATAAGGACATAAATTAGAAGACCAATGACCTGAAAACATTCTGGAGCTTGCACAGAAGGCATCAGAACAAATAGTCCAAAATTCTAAAAAATGCAATTTGGAAAAAAAGTAGCTGAATTTATTTTGGGCCATTTATACATAGTTTTGTGACTTATTCTGCTTTCAGATTCCGAGGGAGAAAAGTGAGGGAGATTGCCCAGCGCTGATGCCCATTTAAAACTTCCTTGGTAGATAAAAATTATTGCTCTGGGCTACAAAAGCTGCCTTTAGGATAATAAAAAGATTAGCTATGGAAATGCAAGAAGCCATAGAATTTTCTTCGCATGGTAAACTGCATTTTACTGAACTAACGGTTTAGATATAGGATTTCTGATATTGAAGGAAAAATAAAGCAAATCATTAATCTGCCTGTTCTCAGCTAAACTTAATTAAAAGTTGAATACTTCTTTTATCAATTTCTTATTTCCTTCAACCAACTGTTAAAGAAATTTTCTTTCTTGGAATAAGGATAAAAGTGAGGTTTCATATAATGTTAAAGACCTTGCCATCAACAAAGATAATGGTTTGTTTGCCTCAGGGGAAAATGGAATGAATTGTAAGTAATACAAAACGTTCCTTCTAATTTCTTTTTTCCCTGGTCTATGTAATTTCTTGAACTGTCATCAGATGTAGTTTTTGCCCTATGGGGCTGCAATTCAGAATAGGAGCTCTTTTAACTCCCAGTTCTCCCTGGAAATGTCCTCTGCTACAGAAATATGCTTTATTTTTGATGTATTCCTCAAGAATTTCAGTTTTATTGCCAACCTAAGGAAAATAAATAAATTTAAAAAATGTTTCTCATGCTTGCAAAGCTTCTGCTTCAACCTTGTCAAGATCATCAATATCTGCCAGTCAGAGTGCAGTTTTTAAAAAAAAAAAAGAAAAAAATCTTTCAAATGTATTCTCATTTGCTCCAGGTAAAATATACATTTCTCTTGAAATTAATAAATCAAGGTGATTGAAGAATATCATGAATAAAATAACAAAGGAATTCAAGTAGGCATGTCATGAAATGCAAACACATCTCCAGTTCGAATATGGAAATTCTAATATTTCGTGACAATGTATCCTTACTTATTTTCTACTACAAGAAAATGGAGCAGCTGCCAATAAGGCTTTGCTAATTATAAACAAAATTCATACTTTGCTTTCCCAGCATTTTAGGCAAGGAGTGCAAAGTGCTACTATGCCACAGGCCCCAATGCCAGAAATAGAGGTTTGCAAAAGGTTTCAGTGCCAGCATGAGAAATATCATTGAAGACAGTAGGCTGTTTTTCCACCTCTCCTGCTTTCTAAACCTTGTCCTTTTCCTTCCTTCTCATTACACATTAAAGCCTTCTAAACCCCCTGATTCAGTTCTGCAGCTTTGTAGACCCCATGCTTCTCTGTAAGGTACAGGAGGGAAGAGATGCTGAGCTGATGTCATGGTTCTGTAGTTTCAGACATGTGGGATCAGCCTGAGTCCAGAGAAATGGCTAGATGCTGTTCCTAACCAGTGAATAGATGTTTTCTTTGCATCTGGAGAAATATAACCAAGGCAGAATATGACAGAGCATGCACTATGTCCAAGCAGAGTAGAAGGTCAGCTGCATCCCTCTCTCTGTTCCTCTCTCAAATGCAGAAGCGCCTGAAAAGCTGCAAAGACCTACCCAGGCTCTGGCTATTTTACTTGCTCTCTGGAAAAAAAAAATATCTGATTAGGCAAGGATGAGAGATCTGGGGAGGCAGAGATTAAACATCTCTTTTCATAAGTTGTCCATTTCCCAGAAGAAAATGGAGGAATTGTCCACAGCTGCACCATCCCACTTAAGTTCCAGCAGTGGGTTAACAGAGTCCTTAACATATGCAGCCCTTTTGTGCTGTAGATGATGTGCATTCCTCAATATACGGGGAGAAGCGGAGGAAAGGGCAGAAAATGTCAGTCGTAGTAACACTCACTAGAACCCTTGCTTCTAGGAACAGCTAAAATTGGAGGAGTCTGGGAAACAGCAAGAGTGATGAAAAGACCTTGAGTGAAAACTTCTAACATACTGTAACATTTTAATGAAATTTAAGCAGAAAATAACATTTTCTTCTCACTCTCTAAAGTAGCACCTCTCTTTGTCAATGAAATAGTTGATAAACCAGTTAAAATAAAATGCAAATTGAGTTTTCCATCTGTCCACTGTGACACCCAATAATTCAAGCCAAATAATGTGTTGCCTTTGAGGAAATCATTCTACCAAGTATAGTTATGCACCCTATGTTTTTCCTCTTCCTCATACCTCTGTTTAAGACTCGAGATAATGACTAGCCTCATAGAACAAAGCTGAAGGCAAGTACCTTTCTAAAAGAATCCTTCCCATCTCTGCACAAGGCTTCCTATCTGTGAAAGTCATATGCTTATGCTCTTCTCGGTTTAGACAAAGGTAAAAATACTAAATCAAGAAAATTTAAGTGTGTCTTTCTAGATAACACAGTGATTCTTTCATTTAGTAACCACCTTCATTATCCACTTCTAAAAACTCTCGCAAGCTGAATAGATTTATACAAATTTAGCACTTGTACTGTTTTTGTGGTTGTTTTTTGGGTAAGCATCTGTTTTCTTTGAATCTGGCAAATTTCACGTGACCTCTCTTGTATATTTAACTGTCATTCTTCCTTCAGTAGTCAGTGGAATTTTCTTCAAGCACATTTTGATGGACAAGGCAATCCATTTAGGTGTCTAACTCCTATATCAAAGTGACAGAAGATTGAGTAGTTTAACACCTGGAGAAATTTTCATTACTTCAACGAGATTTAGATAACACTTCCATTAACAATGTTTAGATCAATGCTTCAAAACATACAGTTCCAAAACCTCACTTTCGGATCCTATTTATGTAGTTTTAAAGACAAATGTTGCAGATGAAGAAGTGTAATGTGAACAAAAGATCACCTTTCACAGGAAGCACTTTCAATGACTAAAGGAGACATTTATTAATGATGTAGCAATAACAATTTCGATGTTTCCCATTAAATAGAAGGCATCTAAGGATTTTGTCCTTAGATTAAGTGATTTTGTTTCCAAGCACAAAAAAAAAAGAAATCTGCACAAGTGAAATGTCCTCTTAGTGCTAGCATACATTTATTGTTGTCTTTTAATGCACAACTTGTTTTTGCAATTTCACTTAATAGAAGTGAATAAAAGGCTTAATAGAAGTGAATAAAAGGCTTTACATATAATATGTTGGCATGGCTTCTTAAAAGGCACAGATGAAAAGGAAATTTAAATTGAACTAACACATGGTCTCCCTCCTTGGGGAGGAAAAGCCAGGAACAATTAACTCAGATGAAGTATCTGATGTCTCTTACTGAACCTTAAGTCATCTTTGAATAGGGTAGTGGTGGTTGTAGGAGAGTGAGAGGAACCAGAAGCTCTGGTTCAAGAGTAAAGCACTCCTGAAATCAGAGGATCCATTAAAACATAACATAAGTTTACACATCCTTACCTACTTCCTCTCTCAATTCGTTTGGTAGCCATCCTCTACAAAAAAGTCATGCATATATGTAAAAAAAAGGGGAAAACTGCAAGAATTGACTTATGTGTCCTGATCATAATAGATGTTACAAAGCAGGTTTTACTGTAAGTCTGACTTACAGGGAAGGTGTGAGGATGGAAAAGAAAAGGATAGAGTGACGTACCGGTCACCTATTTATCCCACCTTCATTAGGTTAACTGTAAAGTGCTACATTGTTTTCTGTCTTTAAATGTCTGAATTTTTCACTATGTGTGAGTGTAATGAGTCATCATATACTGAATAAGTGTTCAGCAAGCCTGACTGCTTGAAGCTGATAAATCCATTACTCTTACACTAACAAAGCCCACCTTCCTTTATTTTTTTTTCTTTTAATTAGAGAACAGAATATATCTTAGCAGAACAAATCAGATGGTAGACAACTTCAGTGCTTAAAACATTTTGTTCCAGGCCATCATACTGAATACTGTAGACTGTATTTGTAACTCAGTTATGGAGTTAGCTAGAGGCAATGTGGGACAGTTGCTAAACTTACAGTGTGGGTAGAGAAGGAGAGGTTACTGACACAGTTATGCCAGTCTGCACCAGTCAAAGTGTAGTTGAGAAAAGCCATGCCACTTCTGATACAAATATGAAGTAATTAGACTGATTCTGCTCAGTTCCCAGGAGACTAGAGCTGGAGTCACAAATCCAAAAATCACAGCTTGTATTGATTGCCAGTACTGATAGCAGTCTCAGCAGACAGATGTAAACTGCCTGTGTAGGATATGAAAACAACATGAACATCTCTGAGTAGTCAGCGAAGCAGCTTGTTGACAATATGGTGTTAGAAATCTTGCACCTGTTTTCCAGGATCCCCTCTTGATTGATACAGAAACAGCTTTACTGCTGAGGCCATCTTCTAGGCTTCTACAGGGTAGATAACCTTCAGTGCAGACTGAACCATGCAGGTAAGCCACGAATTTCAGTAAAATCTTCCTAACATGGAACTCCCTGAGTTAACTGTAGTGTTGAGATTTTCCACACAGTAAGGAAGGACACCAGAAGATCCTTGATTTCTTGTAAAGGAACAGTAGCTAGTGCACAGCAACTTTGAAGCGGGAAAGTCTGAATCACTGGGATGAAACAGATTAAAACAAAAGGGCTCAGAAGCAGACCTGCACAATGTGTTCTTGCCTGGTGGGTTCACTCTTCTCCTTGGTTTAACAAGCCACAATGTTATGGGAGTGTTTGTATTGCCTGTGTATTGCCTCTCAGCAACTCTCCTACTCCAGAAGCTGCCCTTACCCTTCCGGGGATATTTTCTCTTTTCATCTGTGAAGGTTACCCATACATCTTACCCATGTTCTTTGTTAGAGTCTCTCCATTTATTTATATTGCAATCTCCACCTTGCTGTCTTTCTCTCTGTCCTTACCTGGCAAAATAGGGTAGGCAGAAACTGATTTTCAGCCTGAACTTGTTCAGTTGTTCTTGGGAAGGGACTTGTTTCCCTCCTTAGGACAGCTCAGTGTGTAGCAAGCAGAATGAGGGAAACAGCCAGGCTTTTTCATGGATTTGTCCTCTTGACACAATATGCAGTACCTCCATAATGAGCTGCAGACTGGTGTTGTGATATTGGCCTTATTTACAATTTAATCCCTACATGAAATGCACGTCCATTTCCCCTATTATTTTCCTCTCTAGAAGAGAACAACTCTCTTCTGGCACACACAGAAACATGAGAAGTATTTTGCTTTTAAATCTGACAAAAATACAGTTCTCAGTTCATTTAACTAATTAGAGTGGTGCCGCATGGCTCTCTGAGCGCAATGCAATAGGAATACATTGCAGGCTGTTGGGTTTTGTCCCATGCTTTCACAGAGAAATTCTTTCCCACAAATACTATTTGGGTGACCTATGCTCTGGTAAATTTGGTGAAATAAATACATGGCTTCTCTGAAGTAGAAGGGTGACTTTTATTTGGAAAGAAAAGAATCCTGCCAACAAAAAATGGCTCTGAAGTAGGATAGGGGACAAGAGCCAGTTTAGTAAATTAATGGCACACAACTAAGCAGGTTATGCCATACATTGTAAAAGGATATAATACTGTCTCACTGTTCCCTGAGTATTTATTCAGGAAAATAAGGTAAAATAACTGCTGCAAAGCTCCAAGCATACTATATCCTGATTCTGACACCACTTTAATAATGTATTACACAAACATGTTTTTGGTTAGAAGGATCAATGGGGGGAGAAGCATTTTATTAAGTTAAAAAGGAAGATCTAGAGAAAAATCATGGTGAAAAAGAAAAGTTATTGTGAAATGCTTGGTCTTGATTTTGTTTTTTAATTAGGAACTATCCAAACAATGATTTTCCCTAAATTGGTCAACATGTAAATCAATTTACATTAAAAGTTTGTGCCTTATAGAATGCTTTTTTTAGCATCTCTCTCTTTCCTCCCTGCCTCCTCTTAAAAATATAAAACAACTTAACTCACGGTTCATTTTTTTGTAAAGAAGATCAGGGAACTTTTTTTTGAATGAATGAATAAAATAAGATAGAAGTTGGATTGTATATGTTGAGGTTTCTTTCACATACTAAAAGTAAGATGGCAATTGTTTCAAAGAACTGCTTTAAGGAACTACATGTTAAGCCATGTAAGCCAAACTTGTGATTAAAGGACAAATAATTAACCATGTCAGTAAAAGGCAAGCTTTAAAGAGTTGACAGCAAATCAACCTGCACACAATCTGAACTAGAGTAAGTATCTACAGCTCAGGACATGAACTCGTATAAACTGCAGATTGGTTTGATCTGTTGAACTCCTCAAAACATTAAGCTAGAGAGAAATCCCAAAAGAACAGGCCATCTTTGCATGATGCTTACAGTATTTGTTTCTGTTTCTTGTTGGAAATATTGCAGGATCAGTACCCACTGTCTCTCTTTTGTTCCTTCTACTTTAGATCTCACAGACAACAACACAAGCACAAGCAGAATATTTCCTTTTTTCCCTCCTGTTCCCGTTCCCTAGCAAGGAATAATAAACAGTGTCAGCAGACTAATCTTTCTGATTCTAAAAATGTAGTTGGTTCTCCTTCTGTCCACTCCAGTTATGAAGTGCTTGCTACTGTCTTAGCTGGCTCCCAAAATACATGTGTTTCACTTCTTCTCCAAAACAATTTGCAATATAAGAATGCTACATCAGCCATCTTCTAGGATTGCTTAAGCTCTTTCATATTAAGAACCCAATATATTGGGCTGCATTAGCAAAAGAGCTTCCTTATGATCAATTCCAGTGCAAAAAGTCTCTTTAAACTCTGAGTGGAGATGAATGCAGCTGACCCAAACTCCATCCACCACTTCTGACAGAGCTATATTGAAGTCAGTGCTATGTCACTTCCACCAACTGAAGATTTGCTCTGAGGTTGACAAGTTCCATATCTACAAGCTGAATTTATACACTATACATGTCAGCTGAAGTGCACTGCAGCTTCTTCTTGCAAACAAAGCTGTAGGAAAGAGCAAGAGTGATGCTTCATTTAAAGTGAAAAATCAAGAAAGAGACAGAAATAAGGAAGGAAAGAAAGAAGTAGGGAAGATACAAAGGTCAAGAAGACAAAAAAGCAAGTAAGCAAATAAGATTTTAAAAATAAAGATATGAAATGACAGGCAAGAATTCTTAAGAAATTCTTAAGAATTTCTTAAAAAAATCTTTTTTGTTTGTTGTAAACAGATTTGAAGATTTGATGAAGAGCTGCCACTTCCTTTACAGCTATACAAGCAGTACTAGTAGGGTAAAGTTAAAAGATACTTCATACCCTTGTAAACTAATGAGACAAATCTACATTATATCCACATATCTCTAGTCTGTTATTAATTATTAAAAGATGAAATGGGTGAGCTAGATTTGCTGAATGAGGAAGATGGGGTATTCTTTTCTATTTTGGGGTTGATACGCTCTCTCAAACTTTCAAACTCTGAAAATGTTGCAAATGCAAGACTAGTGTCATCTTGATCTAATAATGCTATTCCATAAAAACGCTACAAAATATTATCCGACACTTCATTAGTTTGCTTCACTAGCTTTCCTGGAAATCACTTAGCAACAGAAATCCCAGAACACACACATACATGTCGTTAAATAAAGAGAAATGGCTTTCAGCTCTGAGAAGGTCATCAAAATCATAATTAAAATAAAATACATTACTATGTTGAGCTCATTTGTAATTAAAAACAGATTTATGAAAGATGTAGCTATTCATCTCAAACATATTTATTTTATAACTCTCTTCCCATTTTCAATGGTCTCAAACAAGTTTGGAAACAAAGAAGCATTTAAGAGTAAACTGAGCAAGTACAAGGAAAACAGCAACACGAAGATGTGTGGAAATTAGAGTTGTTTAATTCAGAAAGATAACAACAAAACCATATGCTGGCATCAAGCACACAACACCAGTTAATAAGGAAGATTTCTGATTTCACATTAGAGAGCGATTGGCCTCAGAAGGAACTTTCATAGGCTTAGTTTACTGAGCACCCAAAAATCTGGTGAATAGGAAATTAGCTCTATGTAGAGCTAAATAAGCTCTAGTTAAATAAAAAACAGGTTGTGAATGTGGGGAGTTGGCTTGTTTTCACTAGCTTCACTCCCCAAGTTCTGCCTCTGAGCACATAAGCCAATTTGCTCAGTTTCAAGTCTCCAGTCTCACAAGAAAGGATTTTTCTTCCCTTTTGCTTCATGCTTTCAATTTAACACTCCAAATCCTTGAAAGATGTCCACGCTCTCAACAAAGTTAATTACGCCAAATTCAAAATCAGATGATCTTTTTTCCTCTGAGATGTCATTACCTTCATCATTTCAATTTAGGAAACACAAACACAATTTTATTTCCATTTTACCTGACGGGAAGGTGTAAAACTAATCGGACCACATCAGAAGAAGGTCAATGGTAGGATTCTGATAGCTCTGGTAACAACTGCAGCCCAATAAGTAACTGTCGCCACTGCTTGTAGAGGGCTCCATCTTTTGTACTGATCTGACTTTGGAAGATCTCAGGACTTGTCTGGGCAGGCTTTAGCTAGTGGTTACCATTGTCTGGTGACTTTGAATATTTTAGTTTAACCTCTCTATATTCCCTGTTTGCTTGTGATGTGATGCCCCTTGCTAGTCAGAATGTGACAAACAATAGGCTTTCCTGTCTCAAATAGTTGGGAACCAATGAAAAGGACATTCCTTTTCATGTTTCAGCTGACAGCTGGCTGAACATAAGCCGGTTCTGTGCCCAGGTGGCCAAGAAGGCCAATAGCCTCCTGGCTTGTATCAGGAAGAGGGTAGCCAGCAGGACCAGGGAAGTGACTATCCCCCTGTGCTCGGCACTGGTGAGGCCGCACCTCGAATATTGTGTTCAGTTTTTTGCCCCTCACTACAAGAAAGACATTGAGGTGCTGGAGAGTGTCCAAAGAAGGGCAATGAAGATGGTGAATGGGCTGGAGAACAGACTTTATGAGGAACGGCTGAGGGAGCTGGGGTTATTTAGTCTGGAGAAGAGGAGACCTTATCACTCTCTACAACTACCTGAAAGGAGGTTATAGTGAGGTGGGGGTGGATCTCTTCTCCAAACAACTACCAATAGGACAAGAGGAAATGGCCCCAAACTGTGTCAGGGGAGGTTCAGGTTAGATATCAGGAAAAATTTCTGCACGGAAAGAGTAGTCGAGCATTGGAACAGGCTGCCCAAGGAAGTGGTGGAGTCACCATCCCAGGCAGCGTTCAAGAAACGTGTATATGAGGCACCTAGGGGCATGTCTTAACAGGCGCAGTATTGAAGGGCTCACAGTTGGACTAAATAATATTCAGGTCTTTTCCAACCATAATGATTCGATGAGTCTATGACTGCTGTCTATGTTGAGAAAAGCTATGGAAACTCACTTAAGACTGTGGAGGAAGAAACTCCCAGCATAAACGTGGTGCAGAGACCTCATGGTACTCAGGACTGCTTATGTGCTTACCACTACCATTCCAGCTCTGTTAAGGAAGACTCAGCTATTGTCCTTAGGATCCAAAAGGACATTGGAAGGATGATTGTCACCTCAGAGAAAAGGGACCGGAGAGGGGAGGAGGAAGAGGAGAGAGAGAGAGAGAGAGAGACTATAGGAATTCTTTTTATAGCAATTCTGACTGTATTAATTAGGCTGTCTTTAATTATTATTAATTAGTTTTTATGTATAATTTTGAACTGTTAGACTGTTAAAATATTACTAAAAATGAATTTTTAGCTCCAAATATATGGCGCATCCTCTTTTGTCCATAACAAGATTCTGAGGGTAACACAACTGGATTTAGATCTTTACTATTGCTTGGATTTCTATATGACAGCAATTTGCCTTTATGTAAAGCATAATGTAAAATTGCAATTTAGCTTTATGCAAAAGTGCTTAGAAGCCTTCAGGCATTGTTCCAAAGAAAACCCTTTTATTTTATTGCAACCATTTCATTGTACATTTCCCCAAATTTGACATTTTTTTCTCTAATCAGAGTTCTTTCCAGCCCTAAGCATTGTTGTATCTGAATAAAGATTACCTAAGATAATAGCTATACAGGGTTCAGGAGAGCAAAATGTTTAGTATGTCTGGATTAAACATTTGAAGTCACTGTAACTCTTTTCTCAGCTTCCAGAACATATTTTGGCACCAGTTAACTGGTTTGCTAAAACAACCTGACTAAACTGGTACTGTTAAACTTTCTCTCTGGTGATGTGTCTGCATTTTTAGCAAAATCTCCTGGAAGTGTGATCTTCATTTTTCTTAGAAAACTGTCTTGCTAAATGCAAACTCTTGGCTTTGCTTCATATGTATCACCTGTGTGACAAGTAGGTGTGACCCAGTAATTGGAAACTCTTGATCACTAATGATAGTGATAATACATCTCTGCAGCTTTTCTGAGATCCTCAGCAGTATAGAGAACATTAAGAATAGCCAAGTTGTTTATATCTAAGGAATTACACTGTAACGGTAGGATTTGTTCAGTACAAGCATTTTTTGCTGAAGCAGGAAAGAATTGAATTAATGCAGCAGCCACATTAACTTAGATATAGCACATGTTTTGCTTTTAGAATCAGCCAGCTAATACTGTAGCAAGATCAATAACATCGGGCTGTGTTAAATTTTTGCAACTTCTGTGATATAGTCCAAGCTGTTTATTAGCTGAACAACAGTCTCTAGAGGCAACAGTCTCTAGAAGTAATCTAATCTCTCTCTTGGATATTTGTTTATCATCTCCTTTGTTTGTTTGAAAGCATTGTATTAGATGTAGGGCCATTAATCTATAGTTTTAATTTCTAAGAAAAGAGCTAGACAGTAACTAATTAATTCACTCTAAAATTTGTGAATGACTAAGAGTCATTAAAAAAAGCCCAGAAATGATGTAAAATAAATCTCTTCTGCTTTACTTCTTTCGAAATCCCTGGTAGGCACAACTTCAAAATAGAGCAAAAAAAAAAAACCATGAGGCTTGGAAGTACATTTCTGTCACCATTGTTTTCTAGGAATAGGGTAAAGAGGAGACTGAACAAAACATGAGTGCATGGGTTTAGCCTAAAGATGGGTACAGTAAGTGTTGAGGCAGAGTGCCTGTGTGTGCACTTCATCTGCATGGACATCTTTTCCCCCAGTATTCTGCTCTGTGTAGCTGTAGCAGGCCCAGCAAGACTGATAACAGTAAGTCTGAATGGGCACCCCAGCCACCTTCAGATGTTGAGCACCTGGGAGATGACTCCCCAGGTGAGGGCTATGTGGAAAATGAAGCCCACAGCTGCAGCTAGTACAACCCTAAGAGGAATATATCCAAGCGGAAGAACCCAAGAATGTAGATCAAAGGCTGGGCTGAAGGAGCAGATGCACCAACTAGGAATTCAATTCCTGACCCAGGAGGATTGATGGAACTTCCTATAAATGCTATAGACAAGTGATAGAACTTCCTATAAATGCTATAGACTGGTGAAGTACACAAATATGGACTGGCCAGAATTAGAAAAATCAGGACCTGATGAAGAGTAAGCTTGCAGGCCCCTGCTCCTCAATTGCTACCACAGCTCTGGGTGAAGGACATTTGGGTGCTGTACTAAACAGAAGGTAATGCCCTTGACCGTTGCATCCACCATGGAACTTAAGCCTTTGACCTCTGGGAAAGTAAAGAAATGCACAAAATTGTTCTGCATGAGGCCAGCTTGCATATGTAAGGGTTTACTAACTCAGTTTCAGGTTGCAAAAGCAACAACTCAGTTGCTTCCACTGTCAGTCTGGAAGGAGAACAACCATGTTATAACACTCAGGGCTAACAACTCTAGCTGTGCAATACATCTGCTCCAGAATACTTCATATTAATAACACAATCACCAAACCAAGTAAATTATCCAAAAATTTTAAAAAATGAATGTAAAACTATTTTATCACATTGTGATTACATTATTCTATTATGAATTATTTTCATTAATAATGCATTTGGAATAATTTAATTATGACACTTATAATTGCCCTTTTTTCTTTTGAAACCATATATTTAGGAAGACAGCTTGTCCAAATTAACAGATGCAAATAGCAGAAGTGCTTCTGTAACAGTGGAACTTTTTTTTTCCAATTTCTGTTACTTTTTCTATTTTTTTCTAAAGAGATTAATTATATTATTTAGAGGTTTCTATTATCATCTCCCTAGTATCATCCTGTAGACTTCAGCTTCAATTTGCATGAAACCTGTGCTTCATCCATTAGAGTTATTAATCAAAATATCTTCAGTGTAATAAACTTTACTGTTTTCATTTTTCATTAACCAAATTTTCTTGAGATTTGAGGGAGAGGAATAGAAAATATGGTAACCCTTACTTTTAGAAGAAAAATTTCATCCCAGTTTTTGAAGAAAAAAAAATGTGGAGTACAAGATTCTAATCTTAAATGCAGACATATCTTTCGTACCTTGTGCAACTTGTATTGCAGTTAGTACACAGTGTTCTGTGTACCAAAAATAAAAGGTTTCATTTTTGGAGCCTGTTAAAACTGCAGTTCTAATCTATAAAGGAACTTGTAAAAATAGCATCACAGGAATAAATTTTAAATGTGCCTTCTGAGATGGAAATCAAAGTTTAAAATGGGGGAATGGGAAGAAGCTGATCATTTGACAGGCATATTTGTCTTTAGAAATTAATGCACATTCTTGAGGAGCTATTGAATTTTGTTTAGAATTTTTATTTGCATTTTCAAGGACAGTTATCCACTCCAGTTGGCAGTCATCACCTGTCATTCTGCAAATGATGTCTTTGCTTTCAAGCAGGCTTGCAGCTTTAGATCAGTCACATGCAGAAGCAGTGCCTGACACAGAGTATATCTGGTATATTTATCATTAGTCTATCATCATCAGTTGCTTTCACGTCAGACTACCCAACCTTGGTACTAATTTTCCAATCTCTATTTTTAGCTGTGATGACAGGATATATGTCAATTATAGCATGGCTGACTAAAATTATCAAAGACAAAAAAAATCTCATATCTGTCTATCTATCTACCTATCTATCTATCTAAAGGATGTTCCTTAAAATCAATTGATTTTTGTGTCTAATGAAACCTTTCTAAGATGCTTTATATATGTGAATGCAGTATAAGTTATTTTGGTGTTGTATGTGTGTGGCCTTTGTTAGCACGGAGAAACACATGTTTCAGTATGTATACCGTGACTTGATCAAGCTTTTGCAAAATAGCTAAACATAGAAATTTACCAAAACTAAGGGTGTATTTTGAGGGCATAAAGCATAGAGGAGGGTCAGTTGTTATAAACAGATTTTCAGTCATCTTACCATGAACCTGATCAGAATGATCTCTAAGGAGATTTCTCACTTTCTCTGAAGGAAAATAGGGAAGATTCACCTGAAAAAAAATATATATATATATTTTTTTCTTCTTGCAAATATTGCCTGCAGTTACTTATAGTGCATAGGACACAATTCACATTATTTTCCTAAATACATAAAAATTCTTTGAATAAGCTTCATATCAAATGACATATCCCTTGTTATGTCTGGAAATGATAAACTACTGTACTTTGATACTGTGCATCGAAGGAAAATGGCCCTTTGAAGCAGGTGGGACTTACCTAAAATTCAAATTCAGGAGGTGCTAGGGTGACATTTCTAAAGAGAATTTGGGGAGAATTTTTTTTCAGATTTCCAGGATCAGAAGTTTGAGGTGTGACTACAAACTGTGTTTCTGTGAAACTGAACAGCAGAACCTTCTAGCTAAATGCTGTTCTCAAGTATGAAACTAGCTGTTTCACTAGTGTCCTTTTTTTTTTTTTTTGTGAAAAAATATAGTGGATAAAATCCATCTGAATGAATTATAGAGTTAAAAGAGCTACATGAGCAATGAAAAAAGTAATCTATAATGGCATCAGTAACTACAAAATATTAGATTTCTCATAGACGGTAATAGATGAAACAGTAAAGCTAAAGCAAGCAGGAGCACAGCTTCTTCCCAAGGGTAGGTGACCCCAGTGCTGCCAGTGCTCTCACAGTCCCAGGGGCTCTGAACAAAATGAGCAGAGCTGAATGCTGGTAACTGAGCCCATCAACAGCCCCAGACATGACAAGTAGTGAACAAGATCCAGGGGCCATTTAAGCTGGTCCAGAGTCCATCCAGGAGATGGGGACAGAGTGTGTCTGAGCACCAACTTACCTTCCACATAGCTCAGACCTTAGCCTGTATGCCTTGGGGCTCCTGAAAATGACTCCTGGGCCCACAGGTGTGCTGCAGTGAGGGTGCCAGGTAACGTGGTCAAGACCATTAATGCTCATTAGTGCCTTCAGGAGCCTGAGGGTTGCTGGAACAAAATTATCTTGGATCTGTCCAAGAAGAAGTTGAAAATCTTTCTGAATTCTCTATTGCAAAAGGGGCTGTGGACTAAGGTAGTTATATTCTGATAATTTTCAATGACATCCTTCACTATTAAACCATGACCATTTGGTTCAAGAAAGAAGATGTGACAGGGTGGTATCCAATCAGATTTTGCATATCAAAGATATGCAAAAGTCAGCGTTGCTTCTGGTGACAAGGTTTTCACGTACCTCTAGGTTCAGCTAAATATTTGTGCTAGTTTATATATATATATATATATATATATATGTATAAAGTTCGTCTTGAAACGGGTTCTTCCTTCAGTCCTTGTAGGGCTAGACAAATTAATCCTCTGTAAAGCGCTCATCAATCATTGTTATTCAGTATTTAGGAAAGTCATAAAGAAAGATGTGTGGATTTTTATTATTATTATTATTATTTTCTCCTACCTGGCGCTGTTTTTTGTCTTAAACTTCTTTTTAAATCAAAATAATCTGTGTTCTACAGAATAAACTCTTTGTTTTCCTGTATCTCTTATCTACTACATATCTTGTCTACAACAATGACAGATGTAAGTAGGCAAAAGTACCCAAATAAGGTGTGAAAAGATTACCAACCTCCAGGTTTTAGTTCACATATGTAACTCATACTTTCCTCTATAAATATCACACACATTCTTGATTATCAGTGTTTATAGCCTATGAGACAAGGAAAGGAATTTTTAAACTAAAACCTCCGTGTTGATAGGAGAATAAGTTTTGAATAAGAGGATTTTTTGTTCACCCTTCTGCTTCCTGAATGTTGCCTACTCCTTAAATTTTTAAATTAGATTTAGATACTCATCTAAAAATTCAGCTTTCAGGCTTTTTATGATCATAATATTACCAATAAGTACAATTAGAAAACTATTAGTCTATAAAAGCTATCAGAAAAGTACAATTACAGGTATATGAATACATGTATATAATTGTACACGTACATAGATACCTACATGTATAGATGGATATATACTATTTTTCTCTATATATTCTTTTTTTCTGGTAGGTAACTTGAATGGCTAAGGACAGAAAAGCTATGTGAACTGAAAACTACTTGCAATACAGAATGGTGGTTAATTAACTGGTGACTGAGTTAGAAGGGAGGAGACTGGCAAGATAACACAGAAGTTAACTGGATATTAGGGGAAAGTTCCCACCTATGAATTTGCTCTGATCTATGAAGTTATTAATATCCAAGATAGTAAATGTCAATATAAAGTAAGAAAAATAAATGTATTCTGGAAGAGGGACTAGATGATATAGAAAGTATCATTAATCTTCAAGTGCTGCTATAGTTACATTTTTATTTGCACTTAGACTAAACTCATGATTTTACATAGACTTAAAATCCAGCTAATAAGCAATGTGAAAGGAAAGTAATGGCTAAATCATGACGCATGGACAGCATGGGCAAACAGAAAGACAAGGACAACAGAAGTAGATAGTTTTACCTTTTTTTGCACACAGAGCAGGTCAAACAATGTACCGAAGTGGATGAAGGCAGAGTATATGGTTACCACCTAGCTTACTTTGCGAGCTGAAGATAAGATTGTCTTTGCCAACATTTTGTGAATAATCAAAGATAGCTTTAGTGAATCCCCTCCCATCATCTCAGAATATGCCTTTCAGCAACATTCATATGTTTTTGCATTAAAATCAATAACATATAAAATGTCTGTCTTGTATAGGTTTTATAAATTTGTCCTTTGCATGTGCCAACAGGAAGACAGATTATTTTGTAGAATTGGTCTTTCCCCTTCTCCATTTCCTCTGCAGTCTTTAAAACTCTTCATATTGCCTTGTATTTCTATATGATTGCTCTCCTAGCTCATTGTGTTTCTTGACTGCCCCTCTGTTCTTACATTCAGCATGCATTAAGCATAATAAAACATCAGTTATCAGACACAAAGAGTTGTTACAGCAATGCTTATACCTGAACTTGCTATGTATGATACATGCTGAGTACAGGGAGAGCAGACTTGCTGTATAGGAATTTCAAGAGACTTCTTTTTAAAAGTCTCGTAAGTGTGGCCCAAATTCACTTATGATAAAATAGATGCCTAAGAATGCATTAGCAGAGTTCTGGTATATTACATTTTAAATGTTGCAGTCCTCAATCACTTAAAAAAAAAAATGTTTAGGCATTTTAACCAACAGATCTGATTAATGATGGCATCGAAAGAGGTTTCTGTTTGCTCTTAGAGCGCTGACTTTTTCTGAGGCTGCCAGCTAAAATGTATTTAAGACAAGGGATGGGGCCATCTGCAGACCTTAGAGAAAAGCTCTAATGAGGGTATTCCAGTCTCTTTATGATCCTCGGAGTTTTTTTTTTGCTCTTCCTAAGGGGGGGGGATTGAAGTCATTAACTGGAATTGGGCAAAGAATGCAAATTTTATGGAAAACTGCATCCTGAAGTGGGCTTTTGTGCTTTTACTTTTAAAGGCAAGTAGCTGCATCTCATCCTGTGGAATAAGGGTGGGGTCTCTGATGTACCCTTTCTCACTCTTACAATGAGAAGAGATACACATTATTGTTAAAATTATGTTAATTAAATTAAAATTGAAAATGTTGATAAGAGATTTCTAGAACAATGGTATTAATCTAGTTTTTCTAAAGGAAGTCAGATAAGAAATAGCAAAGATTCTAATTGTGTTGTATAATCTATGGCAGTACTGGGGGACTAGAGAGGTGGGAATTATAAAACCACATTGTAAAATGGCTCTGAGAGGAAACTGGGAAACTACACATCAGTGAACTGGCTTCTATTGAGCACAAACTATAATAAAAAAGGAAACTAGACATATGAATAGAAATACAATAATGGAAAAGAAATTACATGGAGTGGGAGGAAATGGTGTCTCAAAGGTCAGTAAGAATTCTTTGAATGAGTCTTTGAACATATGGAAAAGAGTTATGGAGCTGGGAGAGTGCATTTGGATATTACATGTGAATATTGACAGCTTATTACGAAATCTTCTGTCAAGGGTTGTGTAGAACCTACGCTGTTATGGGTGAAAAGAGAAGAATCTCTAGATGACAAATAAAGGAAAAACAGATAGGAAACAATGGTAGGAAAAAATGGTAAAATATCATGAGTCAGAAAACTTAATTTTGGCCTCCTTCAGGGATCTCTGAATTGCAGGCACAATTCATTTAGAAGAGTGAACACTTAAGTGACAGTTTGCTGATTTTTACAGAATTATTCAAGTTAGTTGAAAGTAACTGACTGCAATGAGTTTCAGAAGCATATCTTGATTATGAATGACTGGCAATAAAATGTCAGCTTAAATGCAGTACTGCTAATCCAAGGTTATATATATATAAGGAAAAACAGTTTAAAGTAAATGCTTGCAGTTAGATGAATTGGCCATTTTTATTAAGAGATTTAGGCGTCGTTGTGAATACTTCTAGTCACATGTCAGCTCAATGTCCTGCAATGGTCAGAATAAAATGGAATGTAGATTTTATTAGTGAGTGAATGGAACTCTTGATTGCAAAATAAAATTTTGGTGTATTTCTTACTTCTATCCCCTCACATCCTTCTGCCCCACCTCAAAGAAGAAAATGGTAGAAAATATAAAAATACAAAACAAAATAATGAGAAAAGGTGGACAAGGTACTATATTAAATGGATATTAAAGATACTTTGCTTTAGAAAAGAGATAGTGAAAAGGAGAAGTATATGACAGAGGTCATCTTAAGTCATGTGTGATATGGAGAAAGTGAATAGGGGATAATTATTCTCTCCTTCATATACTAAAAAACTTACCAGCATTAAATGAAATCCTTAGGCAGAAGTTTCAAAGCAAAAAAACAGACTAAAAAATACCTGCAGTGGATATTTAGATTTCTTTTCACAAAATGTTATAGACACCATAAGTATAAGGAGATTCAAAAGGCAATGAAAATAGTTTATAGAAGAGTTCAGCAAAGGCTGTTGACCACACAGAAGAGGATGAAATCTCTTGAGTAGGAAATCCTTAAGCTGGAAATTTCTTACAGCTGGAATAATATGTCTTCAAAAATGTCCTTTAGTCTTATGCTAATTCCTACAACATCCGCAGTGGCCAATGTCAGAGATTAGACACTGACCAAGTTGGACTCGTGCAACCATTGCTACTTCAGTGTTATTTCAGCTTAAATTAATTGAGTCATAACATACCTGAACGTTAATAATAATAAAACTCTATTAGACTCATCTTTTAAGTGGAGATGCAGAACAGTGTCGAGAGTGTCCAGCTGCACTTATAAAAAAAAAGCCAATACTTATCAGTTTTAAACTTTTCACATTTCAAATTGCAGTGCTGCTTTATTCACAGTGTTAAAAGGTTTTGAAATAGAGTGGAATGAGGTGTCTAGATAACCTATATAAATGAAGAAGACCTTGAAAATATCACTCCTGTGCTTCATATTGTTAGGCTGTCAACACTGTCAAGGTTCCTGAGTTGGTCATGTAAGAAATGTGGTTGCATGTACCATGTAGTTTTATTAGTCTTTGGTTCTTGTTGGCAATATTTGTTCCAACTGTTGTGATGGAGGTCAGGACAGCAAAAAAACAGAAGAATGGAAATCTGCACATAAATAGACAAAAAGTTTGAAAGAATCCCTCAAGTCTGAAAAAAAAAGATTTTGAGAGAGAAAAGAAGCATTTCCTACAGGGGATATTCCTACTGAAATAGGAAGTGTCACTTCATGAAGAAAGCTTGTAGATATGGCTCATTTCTAATACTTTCCATGTGGAAAATATATGCTAGGACCAAGTCCCACATGTGTTTTCTCCTCACGATTTGCAACTGGACAGAATGGCAATGCCCAGTTGCTGGTCTGCATCTATACCATAAAAATGTCTTGTTGTCAGCTAATGAGTTACAGTGATTGCGGTCTTAGCCGAAGCTTTCAGTATTATAATATATTTGTATTTGAATACAGGACTTTGTACGTTGTTGGAAGTTAAGACTAAGTACAAGATAGAAATCATATACAGTCATGCTTAATGACATGGAGAAAGTGACCTAAGTTTTATCACTTTAGAAATATTAATTTGAAGACAAGCTTTGAGGGAGCAAAAAATGACTTGTGCTTAGAACATGCACTTTGACTACCATTAGATACAAATTTGATATTTGGTGGGGCTTCTTGGCATAAGTGCTTATTAAAATACTCAATTAGGGAGTGTTGATGCCCACACAGAACAACCACAAAGTGTACGTAGGCGTAAAGAGTGAAAAAAAGAATCTCCTCTTTTCCCATCCTTTAATCATCCTTTAATATTAATACCTATTTAGTGGTTGGTTACAGGAAAGAGAAAATCACAGGATGCATCAATATCCCATGACAAAATCACACAGTCTGTGTACTGTTAAGTGTGGAGTAACTATCCTAGCAATCCAATCAGATCTATATTTGGATGAATATCCTAAACTCAGCTTTCTTGAAAATTACTGCAGTGTTCAAGCCAGAGTGTTCAGTGTATAAACATAGAATCATTATGGCTGGAAAAGACTTTCATGACCATCAAGTCCAACATTCCCATCATGCCTGCAAAACCATGTACCTAACATGTGATATTCACCCTTCAAAAGAAAACAGCAGCGTACGTACAGAGACAGAACCTAGAGACCACCCTTGTAGATGGCTGTTGGTTCATATTCCTATGTTTGTATGAGGAAACGACTCTGTGGCTAAATGTAAAAAATCAATTTCCAAGGCTAGCATCTTTCACTAGCATTTATTTCAAAGCAAATCTGGTGGAAAAAAAAAAAAAAAAAAAAAGCAGTACATATCCTACATTTAAAAGAAATGGAGTAAAATCTCAGTTCTGTGGAAGCCAAAGCTGAACATTCCACTGACTTCAATGGAGCCAGCATTTAATCCATGGAGAATTTCAGAAAGATCTTTTTTTCTCTAAACACAGGCCTAACATACACAGGGTCCTGATACCATCCTAAGATGTGCACATATAATTTGCATTATCTTAAACAGGAATCGTGTGGATGTCTGAGATTTCAGTGCAGGTCTCTGCGTGGGGGTTTAAGAAAAGCTTATGTTACAACCTTGGGACTGAAAGATTTTCTTTGATTTGCTTTCCCATTCATGTGCTGATCAGGTCTACCCGCCAACATGGGAAATTTCATGAGCTTCTTCACAGACAAAATGTAATTCACTATATTTAATATAACTACCAGCTGCTGCATAAAATTGGTGATCCGCTGTCTGGAAAGAGCACTTTCCTAGTAAAGGCAACCATGGGCTCCTCTCTGTGGAGGCTTTTCTCTCATGTCATTCCCATATAAAAGAATTTTCAGTTAGTGATTGGGGGATAATTATATAATTACTGTCTGATATAGTAAGTGTTTATTCCAGCTAATTTATTTTTTAAATTAAGTTAATAATTTACAGCCAGTACATACTCATTTCTCTTAAACTTGTGTAAATAATCAGGAGGCAATTTGAAAAGTGCTCTCTTTGATGATACACATTGTTATGCACAATACTTGTCATTTTTGTTTGCAAATGATAAATTATTCAAACAGCCTCTAACTGCAGTCATGTGATTGCTTAATGTGTCAGTGAGATAGGAAATTTATTTTCTGGCTGGATCCCTTAAAGCAAGGTGAGCCTGAAATGCTTGGTACATTCAATTACTCTTCTATAGGTCTGAGAAGAGGAAAAAAAAAAAAAACAGAGAGAAGATTAATATACTAAAAGATACACTTACAAAACAAATATAGAAGATAATTTTGGAGACTATGTTGTTTGCTTTTCAGATAAGTTATGAGTCTGATGGATGATGTCTTTTGTATATTACTAACGTCACAAGTTTACAGTGAATGTCTAAGATGATCGCAGCTAATGATCATATGTGTTCTACTTAGAAATCCAAGAGAATGAAGCACGAGTTGAAGGGTGACAAAGTCCATCTTCAGTTTTTTACACTTGCTTGATTAAAAGTAGCTATTTGACTGAGTTGACCCCCAACTGCTTCAATGGAAAAATGGGTCACAGTTCACATGTTTGCATTTGACATTAGTTAGGATAATGAATCCTTGCACATAAAATTAGTTATGATGAAGATAAATTCCTGCTAATTGCAGGGACCTATTTGTGTCTGGAAGAGCTAAATCACGAGATGCTAGGTCCCAATCCTATTTTTTTTCACAAAGTCTAGTCATCTGAGGAAGCTGGATTATGTCTGAATCTCTATTAAATGATTTTTGAGTGTTTTTGCTGAGGTAGCATTCAGACATAAGCACTGAAGCGCACTGAAGTCTGAACGACGTAATGCTCTTTGTTTTAATAATCAGGAAAAGTCTCGTTATTCTTTTCAGCAACCAGAACTTGATCCAACCTGAGTCTCTCACCAATCCTTTTTAACTTTTTTTTTCTGGATTTAGGAACTGTATCTCTTCAGTTTCTAAAGTTTTCTCATACTGTATGTTACCTCATCCCACCATGACATATAAGTCTTATCTGCACAGGGAACATTGATGCAGCTACACTGTATTAATCACATTCTGCAATAAAGTATTGTTGATTGCTAGTCCTCAGGTTCTTAAAAGGAAGTAAGACAAATCTGTATTCTAGAAATCTGTAGAAATCAAGTATTTCTATTGTTGTTCTCTTTTGTATCCCAGAAAAATAGTTTGGAGAACATAAATAAAATAAAAA
>VZSV01000022.1:6978527-6998071 GCA_013398735.1 Nothocercus julius | reverse complement strand
ACTTCACAGTCCGTGTCTGGTACCTTCATTGTGACATTCTAGAGTAATTTTTATTCCTTCTAGTATAACTGTGATATGTAGAAACTGCTGGCCCCAGGTTTTTAGGTGGATACTCCCTTTATGGGTTGGGATCCTAATACTTGCAATGGACTTACCAGCTTGAGCTTATTTAGGAATCAGATCCATATGATCCTTGAGTAGATACGGCAAAATCAACATCCAGTACAGAATTCCAACAATTAGGTCTCTATAGAAAAACAAAACTGAAACCCTTTCTCATGGGGAAGGTCTACATTTTTTCAGAACAGTCTTCTTTTTAGAATAGTCATCTGGATTCAATAGCAGATTTACATGAAGAGTAACTAAAAACTAAAACTAAAATGTATTCTTAACTAAAATTTGGGGAAATATGTCTTGTTTTTCTTTTATTCTCTGTTTGGCAATACTAACAGTTTTTTTTTTCTTCTGCCATTTGGTCTTCTTTTGTTCCATATAAAAAGATTGTCAGTCTTTGGTCTTTTGTTTTATTTCATTTCGTCAGCTATGGCCTTTTTTTTTACAGTTGTTAGCAGAAGTCTGAAATAAAAATGGCATTTCCTATGCTGAATGTGAAAATGGTGTGGCTTCATGTAGATATTAATGGCAAGGAGGTGCGAGAAGGAAGAGGGATAAACTTCAATATTCAAGTTTAGGCACCTGAGGCAGTTAGCTTTGCTTGTTTGAGCACTTTCTTATGAAATCTTGCTATTTCATCACTACATCCTGTCTTTAATATGCAATTAATCTGCAGGTTCCATTATCTGTCTTTAGGAACTGCAGAATTTTCTGGTGAAATCATCATGAAAACCTCAGCCTTTTTCCCAGTCTGTCTGAACAAATTTTTATCACTACAAACTTCTGCCTTGGGTTTGTTAATGCTTTCCCTGATGCCTCTAACCTCAACTCTTAAATAAATAAATAAATCACTGTCCTATTGCGTATGTCCTTTCAGCAGAACGTAATCTCTATTAAGATGAACTATTCATATATCGCTGAATGGCCATATTCACCAGTCCATGAATTTGTAATTTAGCCTGTTTACTGCAGTCCTGGGATGTGTACCGCTTAAAATGTTCGCCAGAGACTTTGTCATTTAGCTGTGTCATATTATTATACTGTGTAATGAAACATAACCACATAATGCATGTAAATAACAAAGTGTCAGCTCCCTACCAAAATATGAAGAGAACATAAAATGCAACTTTCGAAATCCTAGATAAAGCAGAGTAGTAATCTTTTGGAGAAATCAAAAATAGGACTTGGTGAAATTCTTCCTGTTCTTTTAGTTAAATATAAATGAAAGGAGTGAGCACTTAGTTTAATAATACCAACCCCTGTTACCTACTTGGTTTCTAATTTGTGTTTTTTTTTAATATCCCCCCTTAAATATCTGACTCTGTTATAAAATACACATACATATCACTCTTCTTCCTGGCTCCTTCTCTGCAGTTGTCCTATTTCTGTCTTCTCTTCCAGCAGTCTTCACAGTAAGTATTTGTAATTTCTTTTCTTTTCTGCCAGCTCAATCTTGGCACGTAGCACGATCTAGGCTAAAGCCCCAGATGTGTGTGTGCTCACAGCTTCAATTCATTTCCAGGCTCAAAATTCTGATTTCAAGAAATCTTTTTCATTCATTTATCCCCATTTATTTGGCTGTATTTCTCCTTCTCTCTCTTTCCCTTTCCCTCTCTCCTTTGCAGATTCTCCAATATCACTAACAGAAGTCCTCTCCAGTGTTTGCAAATGGATAAGTGCTGCTGAAGTACAGCTACTAAGCAGATTCTAAAACACCATTTGACACACACTGAAACAAACAAACAAAAATTACAAAAAAATAACAGGCTAAAAGATCTGTCATCTAATCACTGAGACAAATACACTTAAAACCCAACACAGAAAAGCTGAACACATTGCAAATATACTAAAAGGAAGTAGAGCAAAAGGTAAACACAATTGAAATGACACTAGACACATACAAAAGGAGGAGATACCCACATTTCAAGATACGGCAAGGAGTGAAACACTGCCTAACACATTGTAGTTCCAAACTAAATCAAGTAAGGATGCAGAGATGCCAATTACAACCTGAGCAGAGAAACAAGAGAGGATATGAGCTAATTTCCAGTAGCAAGATTTTTGGGGGAAAATAAAAAAGAATAATATTTTCATTTTGAGTGAAAATAACTTTTTTTCATCCATCCTTGTCTTTAGTTTCTTGCTCAGTGTTTCAGGTGCAGGAGAATGAATACCCCGTGATATTCTCTAAGCATTTCCTCAAGTTTCAAAAAAAATTGCTTGGACATTATTTATTCCTTGCATGTTTGCCATGAAAATCTAAGCGATCAAGACATGGCCACTGCTTATGTCAAAAACAATTTCTGAAGTTGCTGAAACTGACCTATTCACACCAGAGTTGTGATTAAGCTGTACATAGTGTTTCACATGTGTCTCTTTCCACTGTGGAAGCCTAGAAGCCACGGTTATCAGGGAAGCAGAGCTTTGACTTCTCCTTCATATTAGGCTGTTCAGGTTGGGGAAGGAAAATAAGTCTGAAACCAGAAACACAGCCATGAAAGATTAAAAGTTAATTTACTGCTTTTAGGAGCGGCAGGTGATCTTTGTGATTCAAGGAGATATTAAGTATTTGAAAAATGTTTTTTGTTCATTGACCTCCACAGCCATAAGAGCTTTCACCAAGGAAACTGAAAGAAACAAACAAACAAAGATTGTGAAATCACATGAAAAAAACACAGCTAATAATGCAGGTCCAACTTCAAATCTTGGATATAAAATATTAATAATATCTTCCTCACAATATAATCATAATGAGAATATCGTTACATTTCTTACCATCTGTGTGTGCACTAGCACTCTTCAGGGGAATAAAAGTAGCCTCCACCTTCCAGCAGCATTTACAAACACTCTGTTCTCTCCTACATGTCCTACTTGGGCTTAAGGACAATCCATTTTCCACACTTAGTTCTGCAGTTTGCTGTTGCAGCTCAATGGACTAAGGAAATAAAGACCACAAACATAACACCATTTTGCTAGGTCAACCAGCAGATGCTTACTGTGTCCTTATTAAGTTTTAAAAGTCCCCAGGGATCGCTAAGGAAATATGCCTTAAGGATTCAAGATGGAGAAAATTCTGTCTCATTCATGGTATGGATTAACTTTATTGTCAAGAAAACTCACCAAAAGGACTAATAGACATCATTGTTTTGAAGCTGCAAAAAAAATTCTCCAAAAGTAAAGAGACTTTCTCTTATAAATAGTCTAAATGAGGGAGAAATAATTGGGTCGCCAGTAACAGGTTGGAGTCTAAAATCCAACAGGTGTTTGACCAAGGCTCAGGGGCCGAGCTGGAGAAGGGAGCCCATCAGCAGACTCCTAGGGCCACTAGGACACTCTGGAGCATCTAAGCGGTACCCAGAGTTATGTCAGGAAACAAGAGGGCATGAAGAAACTCACTGGCTGGGGCATCTGCAGGCAGGTAGGCTTCCTAGAGTGATCAAAATAGAAAACCTTCAGGCAGGTGCCTAGTTTTCAGCAAAAGAATATGCTGCCATTTTCTTGAAGGAATTACTTCACTTAAAAATGCCTAAACACTGGTCTCAATATGGCCATTTCTGACAAGTAAAATGAAAAAAAAAATTCAAAAACAGAGCACCTACTCCATGTCTGTAGCATCTTGACTTCTTTAAGATATTGTTTTGGTTTTCCTTTTACACATGTTTAACCACAACTGATTTCATACAGTATGGAGCAAAGGCAATTGCAGAGACTTCATAAACAGAATTGCAAATATCTTCCTGTTATATATCTGATATTCAACTTTTCTCCTTTCCTTTGAAGAGCCTTTCTCTCGTCAGATGAATCCACAACTCCCATTAGAAGAAAATTCTTGTCTATGTGACTGGCAAAACAAATTCAAGTCATTTCAAAAGATTCTATAAATGAGAGTAAAATTCTTGTTTAACTGAACATTACCATCACTAAATCAATACTCACTGAAAGTGAATGAAAAATGGGCCATGGACTAATTTGAAATGATTAGTGCACAAGTAAATGCATATTAACATTAAAAATATTTACAATTTCTATCCAGGTATTTTCATTTATGGTTCTGGAGCAGAATTAGGTTATTTATACTGAAATAAAATAAAATAAAGTTCCTTGCAATACCAAAGAACAAATATGTGATTATTGACATAAATCTTACAAGCTGGTGGCAAATGAAGCTTCAAAAACATGTTCTCAAAAGTATATTTGAAATTACAATGCTGACAAATGTAGGCTAAAATACAGTCTGATTACCTGGCACTTCACTTCAAGCAGTCATACACCGTGTTTTGAAACCCGATCAATGGTATTGACTCAAGGTGAATTTGAAATGTGTAAGAGCCAGTTCAAAAACAGTTGGAGGAAAAATTCCTTTGCCATTTTCAAGCTGGAAGTTTAGTTTAGCTGAATGTGATGATAAGTCGCAAAACCTAGTGTTAAAACTCTGCTCTGTGTGTGATGTGATAAAGATCTGAATAAGCATATTAAGCATATCTACCCCTCAAAGAAATTTAATTTCAAGACAAAAAGTGAGTAAAAGCATGGTTTTATTTTGTCTAAGCCTAGTCTAGACCTTCTGATGTATTTCTTTAATTTTTTTTTTTTTCACTCAGGGATAGACCAATGGGGAAGACCCTTTAATCTTTCCCATCTAGTATAGTGAGGGGAGAAAGCACAGTGCAGGAGGAAGAGCTCCACAGATATTCCAGGCAGTCCATCTCTACACGCAGGTCAAAAACACCAGGTACCATCCTACAGCCTCTGTAATAGTTTTCCTCATAATTATCCCATTCGTTTATAATTCAAATATTCCAGGCAATTAGCTACATACTGTAGCTAATAAAAGTAAATTTATGTGGTTTGTTCCAGCTTTGAAACATTCAAGAGGAAACCTCAGGCTGACAGAAGCATCAGTCTGAAGGTGACTCTTTTTTCCTGCGTTTCCAGAAAAATAAACAACAATTCTGTTCACCTAAACACTTGTACTGTAAGGAAAGCATGATAACAGGAACCAGGTCACAAAAAGCCTCTGCCTAGAGAAGTCCTCCAGTGGTAATAAGTGCTTACATCAAACTGCTGTGGTTACTTACATTAAAAAAAAAAAAAAAAAAAAAAAAAAGAAAGAAAGAAAAGAAAAAAAGAAAAGAAAAGAAAAGAAAAAAGAATTGTTTTCCAAACACAATTGTCAAAGCATTTCTGTTCTCTATCATGTATTTTGGCTTATGAGGGACTTGTTTTTAATTCAGTAGATCTTGACTATATATCTCCACCTGTAGTTCTAATCAGTAGTTACAAATATTGCAATTAGCTTCTGTGGAAATGATTATGTTGTCACAGAGGATTGTTGCTTCTTGTGAGGAAAAATCATCAAGGGCAGATGAACGCTTAAGGAATAAAGAGCTGAGTCTCATGCTAAGACTCTTAATAATGAAACAGAAACTCAAAGGTAGCAAAGAGGGAAGCTGGAAAAGTATTATTGTGTGTAGGTAGAATTGTCTTACACATAATTTTCTCCCCAGAGGTTATTAAAAACCACTGATTGCAAAATCTCTGTTCTCAGACAAAGATATAAACTGATTAAAATGCATGATGTATACAGGATTAAGCTTTTATCTCAGGACAAAGTTCCACTCAATAGAAACTAAAATGACCCGATTCTGAAATTCTAAGAAAAGGATTTAATCTGAAAAGGAGAACTGCTTTATTTTATCAACACCAGTGTAAGAAATACAGGCCCGGTTCTGCTCTGATTTACATCTCCTGCCTAGAAACCATACAATGACTTCTCTTCCCTAAAAGAAATGGTTTCCATATTTTTTTCTTAGACTCAAACCTTACTTTTGTAGAGCTAAAAGCCCTATGTGCAAATGTCTGTTTCGTCAGGCTGTCAGGTGGCAGCTACAACCCATCTCTGTAGTCATAACTCCTTCCTACCAAGTAAAGAACAATCTACTTTCCATCTACTTGTCAAAGATAAATTTGAATGGCACCTAAAAATAACACTCCTCTAATTTACAGTTCTAGGTAATTTTAATTATATGCAATAAACTTGCTGAAAGCATTGATCTTCAAGATAACCTGCTCTTTCACCAGAGTCAATGCAGTTCTGTTAGAATATTATCAGAACTGCAGGAAATTTCACTTGTTCTTGTTGTTCCATGTTTGCCATATGATACAAAGGTGATTTCTATCTTTCTCAGACTCAACAGCAAAACATATAGATCAATACAGCATTCTGCATTCTGAGATTTGTAGATGATACTGTCTGAGGCACATCTTGATAGTGCTTCTCTTTTTTTTTAAGGTCCCGGTCCCCTACCTTGAGTTAATTTTGGCACTCGGTTTGCAAATTTTTTGTTCCAGGTCAGACACGGCATTTTTATCAGACCAAGATGGACAATAGCTTCTTCTGGTCTTTTGATGTATGAAATAATTGTAGAACACTGTACTCTGTGTTTGTGCTATCACAGGATATCTTCCATGACTTATCTTTGATTGAAATCATACATTAGTATCCAAAAAAAAAAAAGTGTGCATGTCCATATAACATATTTTGACTTGATTTTTGTCAGGATCAGTAAGTTACATATGGTCACTTTCATCCAACACTGACTATCTATAAATGACAACACATGTAAACTAAATCCAAATATTTACTGGAAAAGGCCAAGAATTCTGTGTATTTTTCAGCATAGTGCCGTTGAATTTTTCTTAGTATCTGCAATAGTCACTGGTTTTAACCCTGTTGTACTGTTGTATATCAGTACACCTTCTGGAGGGATTTTCAAATGCATTTTGTTGCATTTGTTACTGTGCTTCAGTCCTCTTTTGTTAAGCCTTTCAAATTAGATTTTCAATACCTTCTGCCTCAGGATCACAGGTGGCCATGTGTTGTACTTAATAAAATATGTATTTTTTTACTGTTACTGTTAGCTTCTAATGTTGCTACTTGTCTATGTATCTAATTTACTTGTGTACTTTATAGGAAAAAATCATGCACAGTAGAGATTTATGTTTGTCCTTATGTGTGCCCTTTTTTTTTTTTTTTTTTATTGCCTATTAAGGTTCAATTTAAAATAAATGAAAGGCTCATTGCAATCCTGTGCTCTTTTGCCAAAGTATTGTCCACTCTAACTATGAACAGGACTCTAACCTCATACCATGAGGTCTCTGGGCACATTGCATATACTCTGCCCTTTTGCTGCATATTCCTCCCATTACTCTAGCATCTCCCCATTCCTTCTTCCTGTTGAACTGAATTGCAAGACTATCCTTTCAGCCTCATTTTAGTACCAAAGTCTTGTTTGGGTTTGTCGTTTCCCCATAATGATTAAAGAGAAAGACAAACAAATAAACAAACAAACAAATCGTCTCTCTCATGTCATATTTTCCTATGGAACAGAGGAATCTTCAAATATCCCTAACAGTTTTACAGTCAGTTCTGCATCAGTTAAGTGGAAGCTATTAGACACTTCAAGAGCTTTAGAACTAGCTATTGTCAGAAAGAATCTTCTGAAACCTTCTGAATCTCTGCCTTTTGCTGACATCCATTGCTAGCAGAGCTAGAGTGAAGTGCTGTTTAAAACTCTTCCATTTACAGAGAGTTTCAACTCGCATGCAGTTTGAACAGCCGGTTTTTATACTGCAGATGCTTTCTTTGTTGTTCCTTTCCCACTCGTCACATGCAATATCTGTTGATCATTTAATACCTCGGTGCTGCTTCGCAACATTACCCACTGTCTGTGTTCAATGCAGCGCAATGCCAGGACACATAAAGGCAGACTTCTTCCCACTTACTTCATGGGATATCAGGGTCATCTTTGGTCTGACCAGGTCCCTTTAGCCATGTGTCTTTCTCCCAAGGGAACAGAAGTGAGTGCCTGAGGATGAGTATAAGAAGCATAGTTTATATGTTTCCCTCAAGTGTTGCTCCTAGTCTCCAACCTTTTAACAGATTGTTAATTCCTGAGCCAGACATGTCTTCTAGGCATTTATCTTGAGAACTGGCTGGATGGCGGAACTCAGAGGATCATGATAAATGGGGCTGAGTCTAGCTGGAGGCCTGTGGCAAGTGGTGTCCCCCATGGGTCTGTAGTGGGGGTGCTGTTCAACCTGTTCATCAATGACTTGGATGAGGGGACAGAATGCACCCTGAGCAAGTTTGAGGATGATACCAAACTGGGTGGAGTGGCCGACACTCCAGAGGGCTGTGCTGCCATTCAGAAGGACCTGGGCAGGTTCTTTCAGAGACTCTTCAGAGGTTGGAGAGTTGGGCAGAGAGGTTCAACAAGGACAAGGGCAGGGTCCTGCACCTGGGGAGGAATAACCCCAGGCACCAGTTCAGATTAGGGGTTGACCTGCTGGAAAGCAGCTCCACAGAGAGGGATTTGGGAGTCCTAGTTGACGGCAAGTTGTCCATGAGGCAGCAAAGGGCCCTCGTGGCCAAGAGGGCCAATGGGCTCCTGGCCTGCATGAGGAGGAGCGTTGCCAGCAGGTCGAGGGAGGGGATCCTGCCCCTCTCCTCAGCTCTGGTGAGGCCACACCTGGAGTACTGGGTGCAGTTCTGGGCTCCCAGTACAAGAGGGAAATGAAGCCTCTAGAGAGGGTCCAGCGTAGAGCAACAAACATAATTTAGGGACTGGAGCACCTGTCTTATGAGGAAAGATTAAGCGAGGTGGGCCTGTTTAGCCTGGAGAAAATAAGATTGAGAGGGGATCTTATTAGTATATACAAATACTTGAGGGGAAAATTTAAAGAGGATGGGGCCAAACTCTTCTCAGTGGTGAACAGGACAGGACAAGGGGTATAGGGTATAAATTGAAACATAGGAAGTTTAATCTGCATATGAAGAAGAACTTTTTTACTGTGAGGGTAACAGAGCCCTGGCACAGGCTGCCCAGAGAGGCTGTGCAGTCTCCTTCTCTGAAGATCTTCCAAACCCGCCCGGATGACACCCTGTGCCCCGTGCTCTGGGTGTCCCTGATGATCAGGGACTCAGACTAGATGATCTCTAGAGGTCCCTTCCAACCTCAAACATTCTGTGATTCTGTGTATTTAGAAATCTAATGAAGATTTATCTTCTGCAACAGTGATCAGTTTTCCCTGGAATCTATGTAAAATTAAATAATTGCAAGGCATCCAGCCCAGACTCTCCTGGTTAGCTCTAGAGACACAGTCCCAAATACTACAGAAATGTGTACGCAGTTTCAAAGTTAGATTAGTAACACAAATCTGCTGCCCAAACATGCAAAAGTAACCTCAGGAAAAAAAAAAAAATTGTCAAATGAGGCATTTTAGAATTGATGTTTCAGTGTTGCATTGCCATGTTGCAGGTTATGGAATCTCCTGGTTTCTTGTAAGCTCTGATATTCCAAGCTGTAGGGGGGAGAGAGGCCTTCCAGCTTGGAGAGAAATAAAAAGGCAAATCATAAGAAGCAGCAGAAAGGAGATGTTACAATATCCTTCTGTAAGATGTACCCATTCTGAGTTCATATCAGAATAATGTTCTTTACACAGTATTAACAGTCTGATGTCACCCAGGAGCATGATTCCTTTGCCTTGCCCATGCCAAACTTCCACTGATTTCTCTCCCTTTCTTCCAGCCTTTGCATTTCTTCATGCTCTCACTTGTTTTCTTTTGGCACCACAGGGTGTGTTTTTCTGCTTCTTTGATGATTATTAATACCTTCAAGACTTAATTTCTTTTGTTTTTGTGGTGCCCTTTTCCTGAGAAGTGAGGTTGTTGGCACTATGGACTCATGGTGGATTCAATAATCTCTCCAGTGCACATTTTAGAATTACTGTTTGTATGTAATATTCATCTTTTTCTATAAAGGCAGTAAAAAAAATCCTTGTTTGTTCCTATTTGAATAAAACTATAATACTGTCAGCCATTCAAAGATAAATTGTCAGTACTTAGTGGAATGTTCAACAGCAGCCACTAAACTATATTTAAAGCTATAAAATGACATTTGAAGCCATTTGAAGATATTGGCAATCAGAGACTTGGGGAATAGAAAATTACTGTAATTATTGGCCCTTGTATTTAAAAATATTGATTTTCTTTAGCAAAATGATCTTCTTTAGCATAGTCTTCCTGTATGGGTGGTTAATGTTAATGTTATAATTTATTTATAAATTATTTAATGTTATATAGAGTTAACCTCCTTAATCATCAGTTAGCATCTTCTCAAAAAAAAAAAAAAAAAAACTCTACAAATTTCCATTTTTAAATAATTTGTGATTGAGCTGATGATTATGAGACTCCAGCAGCACTGGCTAGATCCAAGCATGCCACAGGAAGCTCTGCTTTTGTAGCCCCCTTGCCCTTCTTTTAGGATCTTTTGATATACAATCTTCCTAATCTCCAGTTTGCCCTAGAATTCTCTTTCACAAAGTCGATTAAATTAAATCTGAAGTTTTTTTAAGCCCTTATCTGCCATGGCCTGAGCTTATGGATCTGAAATTGTGCTTCAAAACCCATTTGGTTGCACCTTTCACAAGATTTCAAAATACTTCTTTATAGATATTAAATCTTAAAATGATTCCACACACTAGAAGAAATTGAAGAATGCTTATGAGCAATCTTTTCTACCAACCTCTTCTGCATAAATCAGGAAACCAAGTTTGATGTAGCAGACAAGATCTTTGAACAGGAACTTAAGTACTCTACCTTGGCATACAGCTGCAGAAAGAATGTAAATCAACAGTGGGTTAAAACTGGTATTTTGCCCAATGAGGAGTCCTTATGACATCCTGGGTGATTAAACTTTCTGTCTTGCAACCTTTATTCCAGAAGTCAGCATGCACTAGAGATACCTCATACGACAGGCTGAGTGCTGAGCACAGAGAGAGTGGTAAAGGCACAGCAGTCATCACCGTCACCAGCAGTACTCTGGGTTTCCTTGGAGTTTGCCAGTCAGCTACTCAACCCGCCTACCACAGCATGTAAAATCTAGAGAGATCAGAGCACAAGGTGGTATTGCTGGAGGCTACAAAGAGAAGGTGTTTTGTCATGTCTTTGAAAAGTTTCTCAAAATACAGATTTGTCAGAAACATCATCCTATAGTTTGTGGTTACTGAATATGAAAGCAGAAAATGCATCTTGTATTGTAGTTTCCTATCATTAAGTTCCTGATTTTTTTAATAACAAGAACAATATACAAAGAGATTCAACATCTGTGCCTATTATCCTTCACATTTTTATAACATTTTAGAAATGTCTCATAATATTGGGTTTTATTTAAAGGAGAAAATAGTGTAATTTGGTGAAAATAGTGTCAGCAGGCTACTGACAGTCCACAGATCAAGCCACAGTCAAGCATTAAGGAGTTCAAGTCATGGACTCCTCCCAGGACATAAACCTGTTCTGATTTTTCTTTTCTTCCATCAGTGCACTTGCAGCATATCTTCCTTCCCAGCAACAGTGGCAACAGGCTATGGAATTGAAACATTGTCTATTGGATTCCTTTTAAATACTTATTCAATCCATGTCAATACCTATTGACTGCCTCCCACTCCACCACCCTGGGTTTATTATGGATTTATCATTTAATAGAAGGAGAAAAGAGGCATATGAAGAGCTTCCTCAAGACCAAAGCAAGGAAAGGAATAAAGAAAGAACTGCTTTTAAAAATGCATAAAGCTGCATTTTGCTTTTCTGGTACATGCTGCCTTCCAACTGCTCAGAATCTCTTTGGAGTTAAGGCAAATCAGCACTGTATGAGACTGACCATAAAATTTGTTCTTTTTTGCAACATTTTCAAATTTGTTCTACCCCATATTTTGGCTACTTCATAAAATAAATTGCAAAGCCAATGTACCAACCTTGATACAAAAAGTATTAGGGAGGGAGCAACATTCCCTGTTTCTTCATTTTTGTCTAAACCGCACTGCTTTTCTATGGTTTTACTTCATTTGGAAGAAGTAACAAACAGCTATCAACATGCTCACATTATTAAATGTCAGAATATCCATGGATTAACAGCCTGAGAATAGAATTGTATATGCATATATTGCATATGAACTGGCTCTCATTTAAATGCAGAAGTTACACTTCCTACATGCAACTGAGGGTAAGGCTCAATACAGTTTGTCTCCTGCCATTCATTGCTGAAAAGATCACAGACTGGCTAACATTGTCTCTTAAGGATAAACAAAAATCTCAATATATTATGATAACCATGGAACAATTACATTTCTCAACTAAGCCTAAAACTAGGAAGTCATACGAAGTCTTCCTAGTTTGTCTTGTTTCATTCATATCCCATTATTTATGCAAAGACCTACTGATGTGCTCTATCAAAATGAAGGAGGGAAGACAAAGAGTAATTGTGTGTTGAAGAGAAAGGAAAGAGTGAGGCTTTACCACAAAGAAAGGCCTTGGCCTGACAGAAAAGAGCATTTACTATTCAAATGAAAAATTAAGGAAATTATAAGGAAAGATTATTATTCACTTCTGTATTAAAAATGACAGTCTTTAATTTCATGGGACGGATAGAACATGCATAAATTAAATGATGACTACAATCAATACAATGTTACCTATATTATACCTTACCTAAGAATTGTTGTGATTTTCAGATTTTTTTTTTTTAATGAAATAAATGGGACTTGCTCTTTGATTCTTCCATGATTGCATTCATACCTAAATAAATCATACTTGTACAATCTTGGATATTTTATATATAGGTCACCTGCACATTTCCCTTCCTCCTGAGACCAGTAGGGGTGCAGCAGGGAGCAGTTTCTCCAAGTAAGATTGGGGGGGCGGAGGGGAGCTGTTCGCTACAGCTTAAATCTCTACTTGCCTTACCAGATTGCTACATCTCTGGCGTTTGGGGATTTCTCAGTTCTTACCAGCAGTAATTTATAGCCGCTCACTGTATTACCTCTTTCTTTCCTCGATTCTATTCTAAAATGTCCTTTTGCTTCTTTTCATCTATTCTTCTTGCCCATGGTAGCATCAAAGTATTTGAAGGTGATGAAGTGGATTGTTTGATCTTTTTGTAGTGCTTCTGTCTGGATACAGTGAATTATCTTGTGTGTCACTGGATAATACTGGGGAAGAAAAAAAAAAAAAATACCCTGAAAATATAAAAATAACCATATATGAAAGGATTTCTTTTTGCTTCATCACTTTTGAGCAAACTTAAACAGCTAACTGTTCCAGGAAACTCTAAAAAAAAAAAAAAAAAAAAAAAAAAGACTTTTTTTGAAACCATTCTTCTAACAGGATATATTATCTGTTTATTTCCATTCTCTCTTTATTTCTGAGAACATCTGCATGAGAACATTCTCCTTCTTCCCAGCAGTTCCTTGACTTCAGGTCCTTATGCTGTACTGACTTGGTTTGGGCCGCTTGGCTTTACAGAGCTTGCTGTCTTTCTGTGCACAGATTTCACTTGACACTTGCAAAGCTTCAGAGCAGTAAAAGAGGTCAGGGAGGAGGAAGGCTATGTCTTGTTCCTGTAAGCTAGTGATGTGCAGAGCCCATTGCAGTTTCCAAAAGCAGAATTACACTTACGAAGGTGACCTGTTTATCTGGACTCTTCATAGTTGCATGGAACAGGCTCCTTTTAAGCACTTGTGGGGCTCACTCTGTAGAGCAAACTCTCCAAGCTCCAGGTCCTGCAAATGCAGCAAAGCATTTGCATTCCTAGTTAATTCCCAGCATGCTGATAAGTTCTTCTAAATCTGGGCCAAACATGCAAGGTCTCATGCAAGACTGATCACTGATTATAAAACAAAGTGAAAAAAAAATTGTAAATAAGACCTGAGTTGCATTTATCACTCATATTGAAATCCAAAACCTTATCTGTTACCCACTGTCAAGTGCTCAAACCACTGGTACGTAGGGGAAGCTTTAACTTCATTTCATTTGATTGTGCCTGTCTGCATTCTGGTTGATAACCAAAAGGACTTAGATACCTTAAGAAAGGCTGCTCCCTTGTGGTTTTTCTAGCTAGGTGAGAATAATGATGCTTTTTGTAAAATCTGATATTGCGAGTTTCTAGTTCAAGGTGCTGATCCCAGAAAAACTTAGTGACAAGTGCTTTAGGGAAGTCAGGAGTGCTCACTATGGTCCCAGGAGTTCAAATACTAAGCAATTCTTCCAGGATTAAAACTTTGAACAAGGTGATCAAGCCAATTATCTAAATCACAGAGCTCAAGCCAAGGCTTGTGAGCCCTGTTAGATATTTCATATCCAGGGATTCAGAGAATGAATTCTTGAAAGCAAATCCTTCAGACTCTGGTCCCACAGCCCAGGCCACAGGAAGGATGAATTCACACTTGGGCTGTATTGCCTGCAAAGCACTTTTCCAGGCCTCACCAGGGCTTGCAGGCACAAACTCATGTCTCAGACATGAACAATTAGGATACTTTTTGTTTGACTGGTCAGAGAATCAGTCCATGAATCCCAGCAAAAGTGAGGGCAAAGGCATCCATAAAAATATGCCCCAGGTTTCAGAATTGAAGGCCCACTTGGGAAACAAGATACTGCAAAAACAGGAAAGCAGCAAAATGCTCTTAAATCATCAACAGCTGTGATTAATGTCCTTGGCCCAAACAAATTATTTTCTTAAACTATGCTTTTCATATATAAATACCTTTGAATCACAAGTGCCAGATCAATAGTATTTGCCCATACAGACCTACAAACCAAGCTGTGTATACGGTGTGAATGTCTGGTAAAGCTAACAAGCATACCTGAATTAAATAAGCAATTGGAAACTGCAGGTTTGGGGACTTTGGAATACTATATGGAGGCTTTCACATGTAAATTGCCAGCTGAAATTCAGCCTGGGTCAGTAGAAATCCAAATTGTTGCATTCTAATAATTGTTCAGTGGCCTATATGAAATTAGGTGATTGACATGTCTACAAATTATAAACACAATTGCTGCTAATAGAGCCTCTCAGGGAGACTGGAAATTGCATGGGCATGGAGAACGAACTGCCAATTCATCCTCAAGGTGAACTCTTCATGTCAGGAAGGGGCACCTGGGGGAGCTGTGTACTTCTACTTCTCATGCTCAGACTGTTCTGATTAATTATTATCATTTATTATGTGTATGGTCCTCCATTGAAGTATCACCTTTAGGCTGCAATCTTAGATCATCCACTTTACTAGGAATGACAAACAAGCAGCTCCAGAGTCAAAACGTTTACGCTTTAAAGTCCGTCTGTAAACAGCTCTGGAAAGCTAGCCAGATCCCTCAGTATGATGTAAAGTGGGATGAGAGGAGATGTGGGGAATGAGTTTAACGACTGCCTAAGCTTTAAAATAAAGAGTCCATTTTCCATTGCGGCAATCTGCTATTTTTCCACAGTCCTAACGTGGATGTAAATAAAGAAGTGTAGGATGATATATAATGCATATGTCACTTTTACAGGTTACTTTCCAGCCTGACAAAGACTGTTCTGGAGAAAGAAAAAAAAAAAATCAGAATTTTTATCTCTTATTAATCTGCTAGGAAGGAAAATAGGGAAAGCAGCTTTCAGCTTGATAGCATGTACACTTTTAGCAGTCTTTTAAATATCAATAATCAGATTTTAAAAATCCTTGTGCTTAGTTTGTACGGTATCAGAAATTTCATCAACATAGCGAATGCTGCTGTCTTTTCACACAGATTAAAAGAACTGCATCAATTCATTTCCTTTTCTTCTTTAATTTTCTTCACATTTAAAACAAGCCTCAGTCTGTGCTAAAGAATGACCTTCCCTCCATACCTCTGTTTATGGTTCCTTGTGAAAAGAGTTATATTTTCACAGTAGCATCACACTTACATTGTCACATGATTAACAAATTTGGTAAAATATTCACTGATATAATTTCATCTAGTGGGTGATGCAGGGCTGGAAATAGCTCTCTTGGTGATGAGGGGACAGACATTACCTACCCTCTGCATGACTGCGTGTGCTCACTGCTCCACATGATCCCCCAGCTCTCTTAGCTCCTTCTTCAAATCTGCTCTAGGGAGTGCGGTTGTTATGGGCATGAAACAAAGCAAGAGATAAGAAAGTGAGGTTGGAGTTAATTTGTAAATTCCTCAGAATATTTCCTTCATTGCATGCAGTTCAAAGACACACAAAAGAACCTAAATCCTGACAGATCACTGAGCATTTTTGCAACATTACATTCACTGATGTCTTCAAAATGCCTTAAACATCTGAAAGACCTGGAAATTCTTGGGTGGGGGGGAGACAGTTGTCCACACTGGAGCTTGGCATCATGTGGTTGGCAGCAAAGAAGCACATCTTCCCATGAAATGCTCCTTCTAACAGAAAGGGAGTCAGGACCTTGCCTCTCACTGGAAAGACTTATGGCTTAAGCTAGGGCAAAACATTGCTATTCCAACGAAGCCTGATACCTTCCAAGCATCAAGTTGTATCTACTCTGCACTAAAATGTAGCATCCAGACCATTTTCCTCATATCTCCCAGGCAGTCCTTCTACAACACATTGAAACTCCTTAAAATAAATTCAGCTTCTTTATTGAACATTGCCTGATTCAAAAACAGAAAAATTTGCACCAAACATCCTACCTTTATTTGTTCTTGCATTTGCTGACTAATCAGCTTACATTCTGCATTTTGGAAGAGAGACTCTGAGACTCTGCAGCATGTCTTCACAGTCCTTATTCCCTCAATATCTACTTGCTTTCCTCTCTTTTTTTTTTTTTTTTCTGACACAAATTGACCAGCCTTCCTTGCAGTATTGTATAAATTAGCTTTCCATCTGTCAAAGCACCATATGGGCAAATATGTTATATTTCTGTGGAATATAATCACAATTTACCTTAAAAAAAAAAAATAAACACCCCCCCATACTTTAATTAAATGATCCTATCATTTATGACTCTGCAACAGACTTGCTAGGAAGAAAATCACAATTAATGATAAAAAGATATTTTCCTCTGCAGATATGTTAATTATCCAAAGACTTCTGCTTAAAGTAATACAAGAAAAATGTAAGGTTTAGTTAGCATATATACCAAAATCTGTTAATTAAAGATTTTTAAAAACAAAGCCACAAAATTCTCAATATTTTGCCTAAAAAAAAATGGGAGGATAGAGAAAAGAGGGCCAGGACTATCGGTGAAGCTAAGTATGCTTTGGTTTTATGTTTCCAGAAAATATGTAGTGAGGAAAATATTTTTCCCCTTTAAAAATTTTTGCAGACAATGCATTATTCAGTAGTTACAATTTGCCTTATCATATCTGTGTTCTTTATCATATTATTCCAAATGCCTCTTTTCCATTTTGTAGTAGAAAATGTATCACAAAATTTACCTGTTGTACTGTTTTGGTCATATGTGTGTCCCCACTCAGAAAAATGTGGAAGTTACTCTTCCTTAATATTAGGCATATTGTTATGTTGGTCAGTTAGGACTGAAATTTTCTATGCTGTACCTTTAGTATGTTTGAACCATATATTGGAGAGTTCCTCAGGAAGTAAATACATTTTCTCAGCACTGAAATGGTAAGATCTACCCCATTAACATATTCCCTTCAGGTTTTCCTCAGGCCCTTAAAAAATTTGTGACATTATGCAGCTCAAGTTTTACAGAAGAGGTCTATCTTATTCTGCTTAGCTACTGTTTTCAGTCTTCAAGGGTCCTGAACTGTATGTACTTTAAGGGCCCCTCTCAGGGGTCCTTTCCTTTAGCTGCTCAGAAAACTTTTTGCCATAGATAATATGTCAGTAGAAAAAGTCTTCACAACGATATAAAAAATAAATAAATAAAACCCCTAACATACTTTCACTTTGATTTACTTTTCTTTTTAGATGCCTGCTGCCAAACAAACTTAAATAAGTTTCCTCCTGACAGGAGAAAAATATAACACAAAACTGGAAATTTCAGGTTTGATTTTATTATACCCTTAGAGTTTAGGACTTCTGCCATATAAAAACCTGTGATTTTCTATTTATTCAATAAAAGATATGCATTTACTTTAGGACATGCTCTTGTATTTTGCATTTGCTGGCTCATAAGCCATCAGAAATTCCTGAAGATTAAAACATAAATCGAAGTACAGAATAAGGTCATTCCTCTGGCAGTTTTACCAAATCCAAACCATGCAGATAAATCATTATAGCAAGAAGTAGGAACAAATTCTTTTTCAAAAGGCAATGTTTTGTAATTCCCTTTTTAGTAATGTTTCATCTGTTTTGTTTTATTGTAATAGAAGAGTTGCTCAGAATGTTTTTGGAAGGGAAAAAATCCTCTAGAAAAACTGGTTTGAAGTTAACAAAAAATCACAGATAATATGCTGGATGTGGATTTCAGGCTCTTTGCTCTGCTGCTATCCCACAAAAGTAGTTTTTTAGAATTTGGAACTATAAAATAGTGTGTACAAATATATTTATGTTCTGACTGTTATTCTGTTTCTGCTTGCAGAAAAGCTTGGCTCAAATGCTCTTCTTCATACAGGTGTCACCAGGCTAGCTCTAGTCTGATGTAGGAAAGACTTGCAGGCTTTCCTTCATGGTTGGACAAGGTATGTGGCATTCCTAGATATACTTTAATTTATGACAGAAACCATTTTAGTCAGATCTGAGACATGCAAAAGCATCTGAGTCATCTCATCTGCATACCCATCTGCCAAAACTAATTTGGAAAGATAGAGCTTGTTAGGATGGTCAGGCAGTAACAACACTGAACCTGGACGCAGAATGCTTGGCCTTTCTGATCAAATCAGAATCTCCCTGATCTTTAGAGGGATGTTAGACTTGTCAATGGGAATTAAGCACTTTGCATTCCTTGGAGGAGTTTGGTCTTATTATTTTGCATCTGAGGGTGTATCTAGTTCATAGGGTACAATTAAGACCTTTCCAGTTAAGTTCAGGAACAAAAGCACGAAAGAAGCCCAGACCCTGGCTGGACACCAGGTATCATGGGAAGCAGAATAACCTTCTGGTTCAGATAATTAAGGTATTTTGCACTGGGACCAATCAAATAGCTCTACATGGTGCTTCATGTGGGCATAAAATAAAGTCAGCCTTAGGTAGAATGGAATCTTATACCTTATTCCTTGTATAATCATAGAATCATAGAATCAATAAGATTGGCAGGGACCTCTAGAGATCATCTAGTCCAACCCCCCCTGCTCCAGCAGGGACACCCAGAGCACGGGGCACAGGGCGGCATCCGGGCGGGTTGGGAAGATCTCCAGAGAAGGAGCCTGCACAGCCTCTCTGGGCAGCCTGTGCCAGGGCTCCGTCACCCTCAGTGTAAGTGTAAATGTTCTTTCCCAGCCATAGTGTCTGTCTTACAAGGATATTATGAGGATAAGATACAATAACAGCTATGAAACACGATGGCTGTGATGATAGGTCTGAATCCGTTATCTCCGTAATTTTAGAAGTATTATAGAGTGAAAGTAAAGCAGGGTTGTGAAGCTGAACCAGGGGAACGCTGGTTGCACAAAGAGTTTGAAG
>VZSV01000022.1:6960159-6978324 GCA_013398735.1 Nothocercus julius | reverse complement strand
AATGTGCAGAGCCGTTGGTTTTAAAGTAAGATTCAGCAATGCCAGCCACTGTGCAACTGAGAGTATTTAAGAAAGTATACTGCAGGGCAAAGCCCAGGTCTTCGAGCACCGCATGGAACAAAGATAATGTAATAATATGCAGGGCCTTTCATCCAAGGATCACAAAGTACCTACAGAAGCAAGTAAGTTAGTAATAAGATTTCTGGTTTACAAGAGAGAAACTTGAGCCTGAATATTTGACTTTCTCATATTCACACAGAGCGTTAGTTTCACACAGCCCTTGTGAGAGTCACCTACCTACTGCTCTGAAGTAGACCAGAGCACGGCCCAGCACTTTGAACACCCAGGCTAGTAAGAAAATTATAGGTTTCTGGCTTTGTTTGATAAGGGAGCCTGGAAGTCTTTAGTCTAGGCCAGAGTCAATAGTAGGATACCCCAGGATCCACTGAGTTTTTCATAAGTTATGTGGCTGGAAGTCACTGAAGAGCAGAACTGCCACAGACCATGGGAGATGCCAAACGCCCAGATGGACCCCATCACCATGGCAAGTCCAAGGGGCTCAGCTAACTCCTGCCCCACAGCTGTGGATTTGGACTTCAGCATCCACCAGAACAGACCATGCAGGACTCAAAAAAATCCTGACTCGGATTTGTGGAGATATCACCAAATCTAAATGTTGAAAGCATCTTGGGTTCAACTAATCAGTTTACTTTATTTCACCAGGAAAATATTGAGGTTATTTGCCAGTTCTGTGTTCATCTTTACAGATTTCAAATGAAATAACTTAAGCACAAAAACATATGTTGTAAAATCAATGTACAGGAAGGACAAGGAAAATTCTGGATAATAAACTAAAAGGTATATATTCTGGCTGTGCCTGCTGACTTCTCATAGAAATTTGCTGATTTTTATCAGCAAATTATTTTTATTGCTTTATCAAAGAATCAGGCAAGTGCTTTAAAATACGTTTGATTAGCAAGTGTTCTCACTGTGGAGACAATTAAACACCACTCTATCTGTTAAAATAATGAGATTTGGGGGGAAAAGGTAGGTAATTCTGCCCCAGCAGAAGGCTCTAACAATTATTTTGTGAAGAAACAAGGTTGCTTCAGCAAAAGATTTTCTAAAGGTTAAGGAAGGTACATGAAAGAGAGTTTTATGAAAAAGGCTTTGATCTGTGCTAACGATGTTACCTGAGCGGAGGGAGGATTGTTAAAAAATATGTGACTTTCAGAGTGAAATTTATGTCTTGCAAAGCCTATGAAGCAGGCTTAAACCAAGATAAGCTTCAAAATTCCTAGGCTTTAGATAAGTGGCTATAAATCCTATATATAATTATGCAAAACTCCTGGTGTACCTGTATACTTAATATTTTGTGATTGCTGTTAAAATACCAGGCTGTGATTTTCCAAGCAGTCTAAAGAAAAATGCATCATACATGTTTGAGAATCCTAATATCAGGCAACTGTATGGAGATTATCTACTTAAGCTACTAGCAAATAAGCAGTATTTTTAAATGGTTCAATTTCATTGTAATACAAATAATTCCTATAGTTTTGTAGCAAACTAAAGAAATTATCAGGAAAAAAAAAAAAAGCAGTCTTGTGCTGTCTTCTTAAGGAATTCTGTTCACAACCAGTGGTCTCACTGGAATGAACAAAGCAGTGTCTAGGATCTCTGTAAGACTGCACAGGAGCAAGTGCTGTGGATTTCCACCTCTGCCCTCCAGGATGCAAACCGACAGCAAGTCCCTGTGGAATTGAAGAAGGGAGAAAAATAGAGTTTCTCTATAGCCCCTGTGATAAGCAAGAGAAAGAAAGATGGCTTTTTAATCCTTTTTTGCTCCCTTATAATACAGGAAATCCTTGCTGATATACACATTCAACCTTGTGTTCTGGTTTCATCGTTCTGTATGTCCAGACAAGAAAAAAGCAATAATATTTCTTTGCCCAGGAAGCTATATCTTCAGCATGTTTCCCTATGGCTTTATCAGGACCTTCTTTCTACCTGCTTAAAAAACATCAGTCCTGACCGTTCAAATTTGCCCCTTTAATGCAAAGTTTTTTATCCTCTATACTTTCCTAGCTCCTCTGAAAGAGAGACAATATTCTCTATTTAGAAAAAATAAACTTTCTGCAGAAGATATGGGATGAAAAGGTTTTTTGCTCATACAGATTAAGCTAATTCTTCAAAATCTGTTCAATTTTATATGTGTGCATGCTGTGGAACAGAAAGGTTGTGACAAATTTTATCAATGAAACACCCAAATAGAAGCTTCTGTTGGGGGCTTGACCTCAGTAAACTGCATTCCTTTATTTAACCAAGCATAAATACCTGCAACAAAGTGCTCACTCAGATAGCTACATTTCTCAAATTATCTGAGGCTAGGGCCAAAGACTGCCTTTCAGTCCCACATGCAAGAAGCCTTGCTCTTGCTATGTGCTCCATGCAGAATGTTTGAAAGCAAAACAAGAACATTCAGAGTTGGTAGCTGTTACCTGCATCTTCCTGCCAGAACTGAGGAACTAGTACCTAGATTATCCAGTTTATAATGATATACAGTACCGAGTGATACTTGAAATGATGCACTGAATCCCCTTCCTATGACTTGCCTGTCATAAACTCTAACAGCCTCTAAATCGCTATTTTTTTTCTTCTGAGGATGCAAACAGAATTTGTGCAGAACCCCACTTAAGCTTACAATTTCAGTTGTTTTAAACAAGTTTATTCACCAAGAGAATCCCTATGGTAAAGTACAGCTTCCACATTTCTGATTTTTTTTAGTATAAAATAACAAATCCTGATAGACTTAAAACACACACACACACACACATGCTATTAGCAATCATTTCTGTCACACACATGGTCACCCATCCAACTACTTAACTATTCATACAGGTAACTATTTATAGAGTCACAACATTTTAAGGAAGTATTTAGATTAGAAATGAGTACTATTGTGCTAACAGCTGCCTCATGGAAGCCAAGTGTGTTAAGGAGAACCATTGCAAAAGAGAACTGTGCATGACATTTCTCAGCTGTCAAAATGCAATTGACAGGGTAACAGCTAACGAGATATGCTAGCTAGACCGAATGTGCATACATCAGCCACATGAATGGTTTGTCCAGCTCTAATATTTGTAAAACATATCTCCCATTGGAATATTTGCAGCCTTTGGAAATGTTACAAAACCCACAGAGTTAGATGAAAAATGGGCAGGTAAGACATGATGAAACCAATTTAAGCAGCAAAGATTGCTTTATCTCCTGCACAGCTACACTCATACAAAGTGATTGACAGAAGGCAGTGTGAAGATGGGGCCCCCTGTTCTCATAACGCCAATGCACAGAAAGGGCTTCCTTGTATAGGACACTGTAGCATAACACAAGTGCTGGACGTGCTACAACTTTGTTATCAGACAAAAAAAACCCTTCTTACTAGTGCTGTAGGAGTCTGAGTAAGAAAAAAATGCTTTGGCTGGATTCAAAAGCATGTCAAAATTACGGTCCTGGTGCCATGGTCATGTTTAATCCAAAATAATGGAGTTCATACTGGGACAGCATCTCAGCATTGCTTTCAGTGGCACAGATGTTAAGGTGACTGACAAAAGCTGTAACCTGAATGCATAAGTATTTGAGTGTTGATGGCAAACAACAAAGCATGTAAAAAACATCTGCATTTGTCTTCAGGAAAATCTAATCTTAGCAATCACAAACAAGCAGTGTTTTTATCCTTGTCTCACTGGCCTCTGCTGACTAACACATGCCGAATTGCAGGTTCTTAAAAAATCACATAGAATTTGCATACAATATTTATCAGGTTTCCTTATACCATATATTGCGTAGTCTTTTTAAAAGAGAAAGCCATGTGGTACTTATCATTTTGGGCAGGTCCCAGTGTATTGCTTCCCAAGCAGAGCTTCTGAGCTCTGCTTCTTCTAGCCTTTACACGATCTTCCACAGATCAGCAAAGAGCACATGCACACATTAATCTTGATCATTAGATGGACAAGTTGATTCAGCTGCACTGAATGGTAAGGATACATTAAATTATGCTGTGTATCATGTAGCCAGCTGTCCATACAGGGAAATAAATGAATATTCTCAGGAAGTGAATACACTACTGTATAAAACAGATTTATATATAGGTCATTTAAAAGTGTTTAAATGCAGCAAGCTAGCCACTTGTGGCTCTAACATTCTGATATCATTAAAGCATTTTCCCCTTGTTAGTGAACTTTCTTCGTCTCTGGGAAGTGGCTGCATAGATGGGCATTATAATCTCCAATGATTGTCTAGCATCACTTAAATACACTTCATTTAGTACATCTGGCTCTGGGAAAACAGCAAAGGAGAGGAGATATTTAGGAAGGCACATCCATTGTGTTTTGACCTTTCTTTCTGGAAAAGAATAAACAAAGCTGAGTTTCAAATATGCTGAGTTCAAGATTATATTTCATCTAATTTTGCAGTATCCTTACAGGTTTTTAGATTTATCTCTCTGACCATTCACAAAGCTCATTCTTTCACCCCTTTTTGACTGGCTTCCCATTTATTCAGTTCCTGCAGTTTGACATTGCTGGCTGTCCCGTGGCAGTCACTAGGTGTTTAGCTTCTGCTAATCTCTTGTCAGCTGATCAATCAGACAACGCTGCTTGGCTCTCTTTGATTCCCTGAAAATGGGAAAATTTAGGCCTACAAACAAACCCTTTCTTACCTTTGTGCTTACCATTTCTGGCCTCTAAAGAAGGGAAATTTCACTGCCACTTCAATGGCTTCATGTGCTCTGTACAGCACCCTGGCACAGAGAGCTGTTGGCACAGTTATGTCAGGTACTCTCTCAGCTGCCCTTCTGCAAGGGAAGGCAAAAAGTCTTTGCATTAAAGAAGATAAACCTTTTTTTTTTAACCACAAGAGTCTGAAGAGCTGATGGCACAAGAAGCAAACTTTATCTTTTTTATTTGTCTTTTCATGGAAGTACAATAACAACACAGAAAACTGTGAATAGAATTTTAGGAAATGATAAAACAGTAGGGCAAATTTTCTCCCCATTTAACTTTACCAGTGGAAGAGATAGAATCATTTTATCTCTTTCTGTTGCTTGCTTCAGTACCTCATCAGCTACAGGTTGCCAAATAACAGGCTTGCTGATATGTACTGATATTTCTGAAGTCATTTACAATAGAACTAATTCACATAGTAATTTATTAAGGCAGGAGGGAATTTAATTTGGTAGATTTTATCACTCTCCTACAGGGTGATGTTCCCGAAATACAACTAAATATACAAAATTAGTAATCTCAGCAAGTATTGGATTGGAGTGAGCAGCAGCTGGGTTAGGCAAGAATGGTCTCTAACATTAAATGAATGATAATAGATAACAAAATGATCTTACCAGTTTTCAAATACAGATTTTATTGCCCTTCTCCCACAGCTTTGTGCACTCCTTTTCAAAGAAACTAAGATGCACATGGCTGATATAATTTACTACGCTAAAAACTTTGTTCTGGGCAAAAGGGATGATATCTTACATATGGAGCCAAAACTATACTGTTAATCTAATCTAAGTCTTGAAAGCTAATCAAAAAAAAAGAAGCAGCTATCATTCCAGATGCAATCAAACTAAAACTCATAGTCAAAATTACCTAATTATTATAGGAAAACCTCATTAGTAAAACAATAGTTACACACAAATGCCCCTTTTCTCAATGGTGCTATGTACATCTTCCAGTGTTCCTTTGGGTCCTAAGGTGCCAGTCTTCCTAAAGAATAGGGGAGGGAGGTAAAATGAGTCCTCAGCATTACTCTTTGCCAAGAATATTAGGAAGACGATGCTGTGGGTGCCTTTCCTCTCAATCTTACATCTACTTGCATCTGCTTTCTTCTCCTTCTTCATTGGCTCTGAATTCCACACTATATATTTTTTTCTATTCTCTTTTTTGATTCTAGAACTGATTTTTCTTACTTTCAAGATTACATCCCTTTAGTGACTGAGCATAGAGATTTTACAGTCTGAAGCCTCTGGTATCTTCCTATACCTGTGCTTGCTAAAATACATTTTTATTCTAGGGTCACAGACAGTTCACTCTTTATAGAACCACTACTTATTATTATTACCTGTCAATTAGCAATAAGCATTGCACTGCACATCTGCAGAAAAATTTAACTAAGGCAAATATAGGCAGTTGTCATCTGACTGCTGGACAAATGCTATGGCAGCTAAAACCAGCTAAAAATCATCCTAGGTCAAAGAAATCCTAAGCAGGTCCTTCCTGCAACCCTGACCTATTAGGACAACATAAAGCCTGTGGCCTTTTACTAGTAATGACAAAATCGTGTTTGCTGGGCTGCAACAGTGAGCTAATGATGATGAACTGTCAGATGAGCCAACTCTTTCTGCACCCTCCAGGTCGGACAATTCAAAAGCTTTCCTGGGGCTGAGAGTACAGAATCACGTGCAGATTCAGGTCTCCACAAAGCCTGAGCCTGGAGCTGACAGTGACAAAGGCACCAGAATGATTTGTTGCCTCTGGAGAAATTGCTGTTTCTCAGTGTCTTTATTTTGACGAGTCGTGTTGCTTCAAATTAATTATGAACAGCAACCAAAGAAGACAGAAGACTCTTGCAATTTCCTATTCTAACTTTCACTTTATCTGCTTGAATTATAAAGCTGAGAGAAGCTGCATTTCATGCAGCGGTAATACTGTGTGGTGGTGCAGTTTTTCAGTGACAGTAAATAGCCTACCTACCAAAAATAATTTTATAAGATGGGGTGGTATTTTCCAGAAACGGAAAGTTTCCCAAGGTGAAGATTTTCTATTAAACCTATGAAAGATGTGTTCGTTAGACATGGCTTTCTTGACTACTTTTGGCCTCTTGACAATGTGACATTATCTTGGGGTTCATTCCTGTCTTAACAGCCTATGTGGAAGTCATTTATCTATATTTGTTACATATCTGTATGACCTACATTTATCAAGCACAGAATTTCAAGAGATCGTGCATACAATCTGAAGGGAGAAAGAGTTTTTTAATCTATTAATTTGTAGCTATAGATAATGAATGAATGAACAATCTTTTTTAATAGTCCTGGATCAAACCCTATAATCACTTACAAAAGCTCAGATCCTGCAATCCGTTCTGTAATAAAATTTTGCCTTTCAGGTTTCTTAGTATGGATGAAGCTGCAGAACTGGTGCTGTAAACCTGTAATCCCTACCTTCTATATTATCATATATCCAAGGCTGTAGTCCTCTATTTTATTATTAGTTAAGGAATGCAATCAAACTATTCTGCTGATGTTTTTTGGTCATGTACTCTGATCCCATTACTTAGTCACATATTGCTAATGGAAGGGTTACTGTGGCCAAATGATGTTCTCACCTAATCAATAACCAATATGCATGAAAGGAAAGAATTCTGCAGTGAGTCTCTGCAGACTCCTATGTGAAGAAACATCTAACCATAGGAGACAACACTCATATTGCCCTCTTCAAAACACTGGCCTAGGTCTTACAGGAAAAAAATGATTCCATTTCCTAACACCGCTATGTCTCACCTTTATGGGTGTGCATCAAAGAGGAATAAAAAATAAATAGGACATAATTTTACATTTTTTAATAAGTTTGAAACTTAACACTAGGAAACCTTGTCAGTTCCTGCTAAGCTGATTCCAATTAAAGCTTCTGGCAGAGTTCCAGCTGTTTTACTACCTCAAATAGCACTGAACATAACAAGGTTTATGAAGCATTCAAAAGTCAAATACCCCATTAACATAAACATGCAGTGAAATCAACTCTTCTACAATTTTCAGCTTTCTTTCTTTCCTTCATTTACGTTGGACTAATCTAAGATGATGTCTGTTTCCTTTGTTATGTCTTTCTTTTCTTCTGCTTGCTGGAATGCAAAACAAGATTTAGTATTTGAACAGTGCATGATTGCCCTGAGAACTTACTCCCTCTGGCAATTTTATTACAATACTTTCTATCCCATTCTATTTTAATAGTATCACTCTAAAGGTTTGTTTCTTACAATCCTTTTAACTCCAAAGTGGGAAGTGGCATGTGTTTGCACATTTTGGTCCTGGATTATTTGGGAAGCTTTCTGCAAACTTGGGTACTAATGCTAAGACTTTAAGGAGAATTCACTGACTGATTCTCTTCACTCATAATTAACATGTTGTGAGTGAAAGAAAATAGTGTAATATTCAAAACCATCTCCTAATGAAGTATTGCCATTTTTTAATGATAAGTCATTCCTACTTAACTATAAAAATGAAACATATACTTCCCACGACTTCAATAGGGTAAACATGTGGTGAGTTCAAAAATATACAGTGCTTTTTGCCAGAAAGATGGTTAATGCAATGGACAGAGAATAAAGAATATATTGCAAATGAATCATGCAAAAATACAGATTTTTTTTTTAATAATTATAGGCATCTGAGAGTAGGAGCATGCACCAACAATGATGCATACAACTCACCAAATAGAAGAGTCTGTAATGATACTGCCATTAAAGAACTTTTGACAAGGAGGAAATAGAAACTGGGAATAGGAAATTAAGGTAGAATCTTCAAGTATCTGGCACTGGCTACTATCTCATACTTCATGAATATGATTAATTAAGATAAAGCTCTTAATGGTATTATTAAGTGTCTCTTTTATATTCATTTAGCAGTCCAATAGTATATATCAATTTAGTACTCCAATAAAGCAGTTTCACATTCTCAACAAGTACTTCAGTAGTTCTAAATTCTGTCAGTATATCATATTGCTGTACTCCAAAATTGAAGCACTACTTAACAGCACTGCTTAATAACTTTATTTTTCTTGCAATCAAAAATATTTTCTTTCTTCACACAAGACACGATCTTTGAAGACATTGGAGTTTTACTGAATGACTGATTTCCACAAGATTTTGACCAGCTCTGTAATGGATTAGACAAAAATGATTTTCCTTTTGTTTCAATTGAAACCAGTATTGTCAAACAAAGACAGTCTTTTAAGACAAAAGAAAAACCACTCTGAAAGCTGTTTTTATGTAGAAATTAATCTAGTGCTTTGCAGCCAAGTAAGCCATGTTACCTCCCGCTTATGGATTTTAAAGACTATATATTTTAGGAATTTCCTGATCTACTTTTCATTCAGTCTTGTGCTTTTAGTGCAGTTTTCTAAAAGAATTCTGAAAGATTTCTTTCTAAAAGAATGAAATCTAAGTGAGTCCAGGAGAACCTCCAAAAATCATTTAGGACTGGGAATGTTTTAACTGGGTGTTAAGTAAATTCCAAAACATATCCAAAGATTTTGTTGTTTAAAATTTGGATCAAAATATCTTTTCCCTAGTATGTTCCACCATGATATTTTAAAAATGTATTGGTCCATTCCTAAAGTGCCACTCACTCTTTGATTTGCGACTCAGTCTGACCAGATTGCAAATTCCTTATTATTTGGGTGTAAATTCAATAGTGCACCATTTTAGATTTGTTCCTCCTGCACATTGAATTTATTGTGAATTTTTATTCATATCTGCTCAGTGGTGTGCTGCCTACTAACCTAACACTTGTGACACATCTGTACACCAAGATGGATAAAAAAGGATAGAGTCAGAAGAGCACAGTAGGACCTCTAATCATTGTGAGTTCTGTGTGTGAAGGTTGATTAATTATGACTGGCTCTAAGTTGAATGTCTAGTGTTAATAGAGGAATAAAAGCAGAACAATTTTTTTTTTTTTTTTTCTGGAATGATGAAGATAGTTACCTTAATTTCTGAATGCACATTTTCTTGAAAGAATCCTCTCTGGTGATTTTTATTTTCTTTCTTTTTCTGAGAATACTGGTAATGTAAGGTGTGTCATTTTAAGATGAATAGACATGGGATGCAAGAGATGCAACATTCAGAGCACGATGAATCATTAACCAGGAATGACATCTGAGGGATGTTTCTGCGTTTCAAATGCTTTATTGCTTCACTGAGTAGTGAACACAGCAACTCACTTTGCGGCAGATGTTATGCCCGCACACATTGCAAATGCAAACAATTATCTTCAAAGTGTGTTGAGAAAAATCCAGTAAACTATGTGATATTCTGGAGGAAAAAAAAAAAAGTTTGAATCGAAAATTTGATTTCACAGATGTTACATACATGAATGCCTGTAATCAGTGCAAGAATAATGAAAAAAAAAAAGGGACAGATTCAGTGTTGTGATCAAGCAGAGATCAAGTGGCTTAAAGGATATATGCAGAGGATATAAATATTTATGCATAGTCTATAAGTCATTTGTTAAATTACTGAGGACAGTGAGAAACCTATTGCACACAACTTCACAACTCTATTGCTCCACATTTGTCTTGCTCTACACTGGAGCTGTCCTGAAACTGTTGAAATCATTGTGGGTCAGAAATGGGATATTGGAGTAAATGGGCGACAGTTTTACCTGACATGGAAGTTCATAACCTAAAGATACCACAGTGTTTATTCCACAGGTACCTCATGTCAAGAAGTTCTGAAATATTTTATATAATATTTCCTCAAAACTAAAAGGGTAAGTTGGGATACAGGGGGAATATGTTTTTTTGAGAGAAGAGGGGCAGGAGTTTGGCTTTCTGATGTTTGCTCAACATTAGCAATGGCACTTTTCCTGTTTTGTGTCTGATCAGGCTGTTAGGGTAAGACAAACTCTCTAACAATAGCTACTACTGTTGACAGTAATACAAAGAGGATCAGGAAGGAAGCTGGTTTGTTTGCTGCTCTGTATCTTACCTGTACAATCATTTTCATTCGGAAAAGTACTATATATTTCAAATTTTTCTCATGTAGTTCTCATAAACATAGGAGTTGAAAAAATAAAAAAAACTCTAACTTTAAGCTGTGGAATTGAGATACGAGATGTAGTGACAAAACTGTTATAGTTAAAAGTGTAGGGGTTTAAATTCCATGGTAGTTACGCATCTTATATATTTGCAGCTCTTAAAAGATGCTCTTCAGAGCCACATCACTGGTACCCTAAAAAGGCCATTGACTTTGCTCCTCCTACAGATGAGGCAGTTAGTTGATAAGGAAGGGGATTGGGAAGAGGAAGGGAAAAGGTGAGCTTATCTATGTGAAAGACAGTTTTAAAACAATTCCGAAAAGTCTGTGCTCTGTTACTAATGGAAAAGACAACCCTGAACACATTACTAAAAACAAAACAAAAAGGGGAAGATGTTTGGACCTTAGAGCGCTGCATTTCTCTTTAGGTTTCTGATATGCCTCTAATCATTTGTCTAATATTGAATATATGCCAGACATGCTAAGGCAAAGAATTTTACAGGTTTGCAAGATCTTCAGTTTTGTCAATGGCACAACAGAGCGGTAGCTTAGAAAGAAACACCTGCTCTCAATACCTTCAGTCCCACAGGAATGTTCTATACCAAAAAAAGCATGTTCTGAATTTGCGTCTTTGTTCTGATTAGCAGAGACATTTCCTATCCAAGCTCTCTGGGGGTCTCCTGACGACACACAATCATTCTGCGTTGCGGGCCATAGGAAGGACTACTCAGGATAAACAGGCCTAGCATTTCCTTTAAGTCACATCTCTTTCTCCTTGATGACAGCTATGAGAGACAAAAGAGCCCTTGGTGGCGCTTCGTGGTAAAAAGGGCTTTCATACTTAACAGTAGCTCCATATCTCCATCAAATCTAGATCCCCAAAATGTTAAATACTGCTGGCATATTCCTCCTTTGTACTTCCAGTACAGTCCTTGTTCCACAGATTATAAAGTGGGAAAAGTTTCTAATTGCTGATATCTGCCCAAAGTGGTTGCCAAGCACACACGCAGGAAACTCCCCAGTCTACTCTTTTCATTGCTGCTATGCACTGTAAGAGCAGAAGCAGAGCTTAGAAATAGCTGTTTACCTTGGTAAATGAATTTTGAATATATTACCTTAGGTCAAGCCTCCTCAGGTCACTTCAATATTGTTTCTCAAATAGTCTGTGCAGCTTGTTTCCATCTGGAAATCCTGGACCATTGTACTTCAGTATTCACCTCTGCATGAATGGTTCAGAATCTCAGTTAAAATTATCGCTTCTTCATTAGTTAAATCCCTACATTTTAGCTTATTACAATTTCATCTCTAATTCATCCCAGGTTAAACTAAAACAAAATACATTTATTTATTTACAGGATTACAAGTGGAGGTCCGCTGGAAACTCTATCATATGGCCCAGCCCTCACTTTACAAATATGATTAATCCAGACCTTAACTAGGAAGAACTTTTGGGTTTCCTTCTCTGTGGTTAATTGAACGCCCTCTCCATTTTAGAAATGTTAATGTCCTTTTGGCAGAGGAAATATCATCTCCTGTGCTTGACTTAACAAATCATTACTCCACTCAGTGATAAAATATCTTTTCAGATCTCAGGAAGAAACATGCCAATTTCAGTACAGAACCTTTGACATATTTCTCATATTCACACATAAAGTAGTAATCATGCTTCCTAACACATACTGATGAAGCTAGTGTATGTAGCTCATTAGTGGCTCTATAAAGAGACCTGACACGGTACCTTTTTGTGCACTGGTAAATTAAACTTGTCCACAAACCTTCTTTGGCTTTGGAACCACTTGGCATGAAACATCCCATCTCTGTATTATTAAATTCTCTTACTGCACAAAACACAACAACCACACAAAGGTTCCATATTCAGAAGTATTCTTGACTTGTGCCTGCTCCAAATTCAGGACTGTGAATAATTTGGTAGACCAATTAGACTACTTTTTGATCTGGACAAAAACTCTACCACCAACTAATGTAAAAATTTAATAGCACTGGTACCAAGGTGTCATTCCTTGGTACAGTTTGATTTAACTGTAATATAGGCAACACTATCAGCCACTTCTGAGTGACGATGAGGTGACGCTGTCTTCAAAGGATTCCATTTCAGACAAATATCAAGAAGTGTCTGTTATTTGGATATCATGACCTTTATGTATCTTGGGGTATAATTCCATGTTACACTGTTTCTAGTGGATTTAGAAAAGAGAAAAACAGAAAATAAAATGATTTCACAAATATTTTAAGTTTTTTAAATACATTTTTACTGACCCAGTGTAAATTGTGACCACATTAAGAGCAGGAACATCGAAGGGGCTGTGAAGTCTGACAGGAGGAGCAGAAGCAGGATTCAAAACCTGACACTATCAGCATCAGTGTTACAAGATGGAAGTACACCCTCAGATAACTTGCACTGAAACATTTTATTGTTTCTCTTTTGCTAGGTTCTTTGCACCAAAATGAAATCTCTCAGACCTTCTTAAAATTCCAGCTACTAGACACCAGCAAGTCTGATCTCATGTTACCTCAAAGTGCTTTTAAAGCACCTATCCAGAAGCCAAAGGTTATGACCTTCCATGCTTGAGGAACAGAAGCTTCAGTGCAGAAAAGCCTGAAGTCTTGGCACGAAGATGCGACATGAGGATAAAGCACCTGTGCACTGCAGAGTTAGTGATGAAATGTCAAAAAAAATCAGCCTCTCCATGAAACATACACATCTTAAAACTGATAGAACAAAGTACTCACACTTTTGTAAACCAATGCATCTTGCTGAATACAAAAGAAAGATTGCAATATATTCCTGTACCCATACATCTTCTATCAGTTTGATTGGGTTGTTTAGAAAGCAGAATGTCACTGATTTGAAAATAATAATTTTTAAGGAGCATATTTTACTTAAATGTTTATTTCCAAGTACCACATTCCTATGAGTGGCCCCAGCGCAAATCTAACATAGTATCAATAGTCTCCAAAGTAATTCAGACATCTAAGATTGCCATTTGAGGTATTTCAAAGAATCCTAGGAGGATGTCATAGAACACATTCATTTTTATTTTATCCATGCTGGAGAGATCATAAGAAAACCTTAAGCTGGACTAAATTTAGAGGTATCTCCTTTGATGCTCAGGATCAATATCCAGACAGCTCATTGAGTCTTAGGTTTAGTAAATGTGTGCTTCACAATCCATCACCAGAAACCTGTCAAAACTTTTTAAATGCTGAATGGGTAATAAACAATGCACACAGTAATTTACAAAATGTGCCATAACACCAGATCTTTCAAGCTCCAAAACTTGTCATCAACCTAGTCTAGAACAACATCAATTATCCCCTGTTGTAGTTGTAAGTGGGGTCAGAATCTAAATATAATATGAAATCTTCCTGGCTTTCCTTCTTATGCCACAGTATTCATCATGGAGAAGGGCTGAAGCATCAAGCCCAACTTTCAGAGGTATCAGAAGGAAAAGAGGAGCAGCAAGAGTTACCTGAAGCACTTCTGCCTAAGGCATCTCATTGCTTTCACTCGAAACTTGGCTTCATTGCACTTCGTCTGACAAATTCCATCTCAGCTACTAGAAAGAGCATTTTACTGGTGGATTAATTAAAAAAAATCTTTTTACTTCAACAACCTTTTTTTAACAAAAATGAAAATATGTGTAAAAGAAATATTAAACAAATTTTTATAGAATCAATTAATAACAATCAGAGAATATTGCTCTTCTGTGGAGGAACAAAACTCAGTAACAGGTGATAAGGTGATAAGTAACAGGTGGGTAAGATTTGCCCACATACAGTCCTTGCAATCTGATGCCCAGTAACTTCAGCGCAGCAGCCTTTTCTCACAGTATGACACAACAGCCATGTGAATTTCTTTGCAATGGCACCATTCATGCTCAAAAGGCTCAAGTCACGTTGATTGTTTTGCAAAGTTTCAATGTCAGAGTTATCCATGACCTCCCTGACACTGTCTATCTCTGTTGCATTTATGCATATGAAACCATATGAAACAGTAAAGGAAACAGGGCACAAAGAGGTCCCAAATAATCAGGGCTGCTGACGGTGAAGACCTACTTATGTATATATCACATACAACAATTTTGGTTAGCTTTTAATCTTAAAATAAACACAGAGGACTCATAACTAGCCAAAGAGGTATAACTGAACTTTTCTATTACTGTTTCTAGAAGCAGCAGCAAAATTGGACAGACTTACCTATTAATTGAGGAACTAGGAGCAAATCAGCTCTCTGATAGCCATCTTCACATAAAGCATCTATATCCTCTTCTCCCCTTTCCTGCACGCTTGTGCCAGAGCAGTATGCACTGCTCACAACTGGCACTTGAGGGCAACATCCCATCCTGCTACGGCATACCAGGCATTTGTAAATGACTAATTATTTTATTTCTTTTAAGTGGGTTCAGGTGACTTTTGAAAGTTTGAAAGTGCATTTAAGTAAGTATATGGGAGAGAAATACACAAACTCACACATTGTTTTAGTTGAATGAACAAGAGTAGCAAAATAATTCTGCTGTTCATTTTCTAATCATCCTAGAAAAAACTAGCTGGTATAAACTTCTGTTTAAGCAAGATACAAATTGTTGTAAAAAGAAGAAAAGCCTCAAAAAAACTGTTGATTTAGATTTTATTTGCATGTTTTTAGATTGTAATCCAGTTTGCTTCATTGATTCCAGATTCACTCTGATAAAAGTTACAGAAGAATCTAAACTCAATTTGTTCATTTTTCTCTGAAAAACTGAGCTGAAGTTATCCAGGGGTAAGAATGAAATCCCACAAAAACATTTTCCTGCAAAATTAGCTAAATAATTACCATTTTGTTCCGTACCTATGCCAGAATGTCTCAGAAATATCTTGGGATAAGGCTGGCAATACAACAACAATTTTGTAATTTGACTGTCTTGCCCAAGAAAGCCCTGATCAAAACAGTTCTATCATTTCTATTGTAAAGATATGATACAATATTGATATGGCAAAGATGTGACCAATAATAATTTTAATAATGGTATTCTGCCTACACATAACTGTAGATTGAATATGCATATTATATAATAAAAATGAATTCCTTCAATTATTTTGCTAAGATAGGATTTGATGTATGTTTCAAATTTACCTTAAAACAGTAATAAGTCATTCAAATGCAATACTGAGCCTTGAGATCTCAGAAGAAATCATTCATTAAGAGTTCATCCCTGTAGAATTGGAAGAAGTGCTTTTTAGACAGCACTAAAACCACAACTGTCATGTAAATGCATGCTTCAGGAAAATTTGAAGGCCAGTAATGCTTTCAGTAGGGGGACTTGTAGGTCTCAAATAGCCCATGTAAAGGTCAAATAATACAGGAAAAAAAAAAAAAAAAAAGGATTAATAAAGAAGATCTGGAGCATAAGAAACTTAGCAACTGAGGTGGTAAAATGTATGCTAATTGTCTTGTCCGTATCCCAGCTCAAAAGTAAGCTCATTCATAATGCAGAACAGGTTGACTGATGTCAGAATACCATCTCAGTAAAACATCCCTACCTTCTGTAAAGGAATATAATTCTGCATCCCTAGTGCTTTTCTTCATTTATAAGTTGTCTGAATTGGAAAGGCAGATGATTTATTCAGGGATTTGACTGCAAGGGTGATTGCTTTCAGGTGAAACACTTAATAAATTAAAATTTAGGGAGCAAGATAACCTTACTTAGGGAGAAGAACTCAAATAAGTAATGTGAAAAGGGGAAAAAAATCTGGTTGTTTGGGTTATTTTTCTCTGCCTAATTAGATAATTAGAAGGTGAGGACTAGAGGGTCTGATATTGATTAGTTTTCTGAAAAACATCTTCTCTGAAAGCAAGTATTCAAATGGCCAAAAGCAGTTTAGTATGCAATCTATAGTGGCCAACTTTCAAGTCTTGGCATTTGTTTTAGATAACAAAATAATGTTATCTATACTATACAGAATTAACACTATTTAGATATCCACTCAAAATTATAAGTTTTTTGAGGATGCTTCTTGGTAAAGAAATAGTCTCTGAGACTAGTAGTATAGCCGTTAAAGGGATCACCAGTATAGGTAATCAAATCAAAATTTTACATAATAGCAGTGAGCATGAGAACATGGAAAAGCGGCATGCAATTATGTGAATTTGAATTATAGAATTCTTTTTACTAATGATAATATCTCTCCTCAAAAATCCTTTCTATGTGAGATTTTAGTTCAAGAAATATTATTTCATTCTAGCACAACCAAGTATCATTTTGCTAAAAATGTTAAAAGACTCAACCTAATATCGGTCCTACAATTGGTCCTGATCTTTTTTTTTTTTTTCAGAACACCGTAAAATAGGAAGCATCTGGTCCAAAAAGTAATTTCTTAGCACCATTTCAATGTCAGACATCAAATGTAAAGTACTAGTAAAGTACAGCTGAGGACCTATTATTCACTTAGCATTTTGAAAACAAGTGATAATGTGTTTTTTGGACAGTTTTAAATATATAAAGGAAATTTAAACCAAATAATATAACAATAATATATAAAATGCTTTTTTTTTTTTTTTTTTTCCCTCAGAGTAGGCCAGATGCAAGTTCCTATTACTTGATATAAAACTTACTGTTGGGGTGAATGGATATAAAAAACATGATTACCTTTGCCGCTATAAAATTCTTCTTAAAAATCCTAAATTTAACCCTCTCCCCAATTAAAAATTGAACCAGTCCAATGGTATGCATTTAATTTATTCTGTATGGCACAATCAATTATATCTATGCAAAGTTTGTAGAATTTGTGAATAACATCAAGCATGAGGCAGCTGTATTACTGACGGCAGTGTCAGAACTCAAAATGATGTTTCATGAGATGGAAGAATGGCCTGGTGTCAGCTATGGAATTTGGTGAAATCTGGTAACATGAAAACATGATGCAGAGATGGGTGGTATCAGCAGATGGGAAAAGACTGCAACCCTACAAAAAAGTCTATATATATCTAAGCTACCCTATTGCTAAGTCACTCTCCATTATCTCTGAAAGGTTCTGGAGAATGAGAGAGGTCCCGGGGGACTGGAAGAAAGCCAGTATCACACCGGTCTTCAAAAATGGCAAGAAGGAGGACCCAGGCAACTACAGGCCAGTCAGCCTCACCTCCATCCCTGGAAAAGTGATGGAACTCATCCTGGCAGTTGTCTCCAAACATGTGGAGGATAAAAAGGTGCTCAGGAGCAGTCAGCATGGATTCACAAAGGGGAAATCATGCTTGACTAACCTGATCGCCTTCTATGATGGAATGACTAGCTGGATGGATGAGGGGAGAGCGGTGGATGTCATCTACCTTGACTTCAGCAAGGCTTTTGACACCGT
>VZSV01000022.1:6925757-6959403 GCA_013398735.1 Nothocercus julius | reverse complement strand
GAGAGCTGGGCCTGTTCAGCCTGGAGAAGAGAAGGCTGAGAGGGGATCTGATCAGGGTATATAAATACCTTAAGGGAGGCAGTGAGGAGGATGGGGCCAGTCTTTTTTCATTGGTGGCCAGTGATAGGACAAGAAGAAACAGCCACAAACAGAAGCACTAAAAGTTGCACAGGAACTTAAGGAAAAATTTCTTGCCAGTGAGGGTGACAGAGCCCTGGCACAGGCTGCCCAGGGAGGCTGTGGAGTCTCCTTCTCTGGAGATCTTCCAAACCCGCTTGGACGCAGTCCTGAGCCACATGCTGTAGGTGACCCTGAGTGTGCAGGGAGGTTGGATTAGATAATCTCTAAAGATCGCTTCCAACCTTTAAGGATTATATGATTCTATGATCTAATGTATAGTCTATATATCTAATGTATAGTCTATATATATAACATATAACGTGTCCCCGAATGAATGAGGGGGAGCCATGTGATTCTATCACAAGCGTAAAAAAACAGAGGTCTTGGAGTATATTAGCAAGCTCAGTGAAATAAATCAGGTATCATTTTTTTAACTAGCATGTTGGGATGTAAGCTTGACATGCCCACCCAGCATTAAGACTTACAAAGTGTTGACAGAGGAGAAACATCACTGAGAAATAAAAAAAGAAACACTGACGTTATTTGGATTGTTCTATATGGAAAAGAGGGACAGTATAGCTGTATAGCTCTTCAGATATCTAGAAGTCTGTACCAGTAAAGCATAAATATATTTTTTTCTTCTCCATATCCTTTAAGAGTAAGGTAAAGTGGTAATCTGAATGAAGAAAAAAATAATAATTGTCCACTGTAAGGATTGCTAAGAATTTCAATAGGTTATGGAGGGAGGCAACAAAGTCTTCTCCCTGAAGATTTAAAACCAAGTTAGCTAAACTCCTGGGCAAGTACACTTGCTCCCACATATGGACAAAGATGCACTAAATGTGCTCTTGTAATCGCTTCCAGAAATTTTGCATACACACTGTTTCATACCATCTCATATTATAAATTTCTGCAACTCTTCCAAGGCAGAATTCGAGATTTTTATAGTTGGAGTATAGTAGTTTATATAAAGCAGTCTTCCTATCTATCCATGAAACTTTCTCATTCTTCAATAACGAAAAAACATGTGAAATCTTTCAGGATTCTCTCATCTGCCAGAATTTGCAAAACTGCTATTTTTCTTGTGCAGGATTTTAAGAGTGATTGAATCTGGCTTTAGCCATTTAATAAGTAGCATCATCGCTGTCTTTATCATAGCTGATCTTCAATACATAATTTTGCAAATTCTCACTAGAATGATTTTGTCATGTTCCTAACTATATCTTTAAAAGCTGTTTTGTTTAGGTTTTCATTAGAGGCTACTAATGCAAGAAAGAAGCTAATGAACTGTGTTCTCTGAATGCTAAATTTTGACAACTTATATTCCCTGATCAATTATTTAAATGTTAACTTCTTGCCCTCTGTTACTTCTTTTTACTTCTACTTACTTGTTTTTCTTACTTCACTTTTTCATTTTGTTACTAAGTTCTGTGTGATATTTGCCGAATATTAGTACACAAATGCTTAAATTTCATTATTGACTATGCATAATCAGTGTATGCTAATTCTTTTATCTTCTGTAACTGTCATTATTGCATTTGAAATTACGTAAACAAGAACTGAATATACAAGATGAATCTTCAGGAAAATGCATCATCTTGGAAAAAAAAAATCAGGCTTTCTGTATGTACACTCTTTCCTCAGAGGAAGGGAAGCGGGCTGGTACATTTTTTAAGGACAACATTTTTCTTTCAGATGTACACGGCTGATCTTAACTCCATTACCCTCCTCACCTTATGTGCACAGATGTCTGTGCATGAAAGATATAGAGAGCAGACTATCAAAGGTGAGTTCTGCTTGGTAGGCTAAAAGAAAAATGTTACTTTAAGCTAACTTTGTCCAAAGCTTCAAGATATCAATATAAATTCAAGCTCCATCTGAAGTAAGCTGGGACATCATATCCTGCTTATGGCTGAACAGCATCGATCATGCTTCAGTCTTGTGGACAAGCAGTGAATTTTTCAATATTCCTGAAGAGCCATACACTCAAGTTATGTCACACAAAGCTAGATGGAGCAGCTGCAAAGTTTTCTTTTTCTCAAAGTCAACATCAATTCCTATACTTAGACTAAACATGAGAGAGAAAGAAATGACAAGAATAACTAAATGCTGGTTCCTAATGGTTTAATTGTTACCCTGCTCCACCAAGTATGCATAGTAGGTTCAGAGCAACTTATGATTTAAAGCATAAAATTCAAAAATACTGTGACTTCTATAACACCACTGCACAATCTTTTCATGAATTTTCAGGCCCTATGAAAAAACAAACAAACAAACAAAAAAACACCTTAACACATGTCATTCTCAAAGATATACATTGACATAGAGCATCTATAGGTAGAAACCGGTGACCACTCCTGACAGTGTTACTTTTCTCCATAGCGCTGTGGAAGAATCTCTTCAAGGTCTTTGCACAGACTGCAAAGCAAAAACCCTCTATCATTGTAGATTGGCACATTTTGGCTGAAGAGATTTAAGGGCAAAAATGAGCAGCTGAAGATGCAGGTGACACATCTGAATAGTAAAATACTTTTGTTTTCTGAGGAATGATTTTGGATTATCTTTACATTTGGGAAATAGAAGTGTTGTTTGGCTTGCAGAGTGACAATAACATAAGAAAGGAAGACCCTGAAAAGAAAAATTCTTCCTCAGAAATGTCAGTATCTGTGATACTTGTTTTGTTACATTTGACTCCTTCACCAATAAATTAAAGGTAAAACTTTCCCATTTATATATAAAAAGTCAGATATGCAAAGATAAATATCCTGGTTTTCAAAAATGCTGAGACTTTTGCTGTTTGCTGTTTTCGTTAACTTTGAGACATACTCTGGATGTTTACTGCCAAATAGCACCTAGCTGTGAATTTAAATTTCTATTCCTAGGGACTATTGCTTAAATATATTGTACAAGCTTTTTACTTTGTCACTAAAGCAGAAAAATGGGAATTCATCCTTTCACCGTGGTAATTTTAAGTTTCTCAGGCTCTGGTTTGTAAACTCCTTTACACTATCAGTAATAAAATAGGAAAACACATTTTAACAAGGTTTTCAACCCTAAAATGCAGTCGTTCTACCAACTCTTACCTTTGAAATGCATTTCCAAAGTACAGTGTGACAGCACTGGGACCATTGCACACCAGAAGAGAAATTTTGACCCCTGGAGAAAGCTTAATGCTAATGAAAAGTAGTCGGAAATCCTCATCAATTACATGATGTAAGATAAAGCCTTGGGGTTTGTTTTTGTTTTATAAGTTGTTATTGGCAGAACTAATTGTAAGATTTGACTTTCAGGTGAAAGGTTTCCTACTGAAGAATGAAGATTATGTTTTCAAGGAATGTAGAAATATCAGCCTTGAAAAACAAATTTTGTGCTTTTATAAAAATGAGCAAATCTCATCACAGAAGATGATGCTGCCTTGTGAATATGTAAAAAATGAGCAAGTAGTAAATTATAGAAAACATTTTTATTGCTGAACTGGCCATGTGACAGTTCACATCCTACATGAAAGGAGGTGTTAGGACATAAGAATCAAGAATACTTTGCAGAAAAGGAAATGTGATTTTCACGTGCTGGTCTTAAAATTAACTGCTTTTTTCATGTAAATTTTTATTGTCAAAATCCTCAAAAAATACCTTTGCGCCAATTGCTTTAAACCAATATAATAGAAAGTATAGCATCATGTTCTTAAAATAATGTGTTGATATACCTAATTCTAATATTGAAGTTGACTTGTATAAAACATTTCCATTTATATGAAGTGTGAAGTATCAGCAAAATAGAGAGACAAAACTACCCCTCTATTTCAAACAATATTGTGTTTGTGTATAATTCAATCTAATTTATATAGTGCCTTGTCATGGAAGTATAACCCTGAAAGAAATTATACATCACCTTAGTAAAAAGCTATTTTAAAAAGAGCCTTTAATCTTACTTTAAAAACATTCAACAAGAGAATGAAATAAATGTTTTGTCATACAGGCAGAACTAGAAGTCTAGCATGTATTTATGTTTTGAATAAGTAATTCTGAGTAAGGCTGAATTCAATAGGGCAACTTCAATATCACAGTATTCAAGGCCTCTTAAATACCACAAATTACACCTTCTTTTATTTTTGTTCATCTTTAGGTCACAAGACAGAAAATACAGAGAAGTCTAAGATCTTTTAGAGCTTCATGGTATAAGGCCAACTTTGTCAGCATCATTCTCTGCCTCCTCCAAGCTTCATCAACCCTGTTTCAGAAAAGACAACCTAGCTTGTAAAATGTAGCATAAGAAACCCTGCATTCAAGATGCATCCAGTTATTAATCTTTATCAGGTTACTGAACAGCATATGAGTTGTGCTACTTGTTTTTGTTGAAACTTATTAACAGGGAATCAGAAACACTACGTAGGTAATATCTTGACTTTGACGAAATCCATCTTTTTTATTTGAACAGAACAAGGATTTTATTCTTTCCTGCCACCTTTTCACAAGGCAAGTCTTAATACTAATATTCCATGTACTATAATGTATGTTTACTTGGCACAAAGACTAAAGATTTCCAGAGTGGTCTGGAGATGAGCACAGTCCAATCTTCATACTCCACATAGACCCGTTCAGTCAATGAAGTGGCTCTGCACTTTTTTCTGAAGAAAATTATCTGACATTCTACCCCACACTTCCATAGCTAGAATTGTGATCCTTGAACTAATGCTTTCAAAGCTATCTCAAGTAGCATTGCACCATACTGCAGTTTGCCAAGCTGATAAGCCTGCCTTCTTGACTACCATCCACCCACGCAGCAGCTTTCCCTTCCACCTATGTTAAAATTGGCTGTTGTGAACTGACCATCAAAATCACTCTAAGAAGGTCCATATGTTTCTTTCCCCTTTTAATGACAGCTGAAATGTTTTTATTCTGGCCTGGGCACTTTTACAAGGGCCTAAAAGCAAGGCAATGAGAATTTTTTTATTAAGATAAAAAGTTAATTAATGCTACAACTCATGTGCATGAACCCTGAAGCAACTGGACACAGAACAAATGTCCAGATACTTGTGCAAGCTCCTAACACTCTTGTAGGAAGTTGAGATCCACTGAGAACTGCCATAACACAAGAGTAACTCTGTCCATACAACAGAAGGCAGCACCAGTTAGTAATGTTTTCTCTAGCTCAAACAAGCAGATAAGTTGCACAGCATAGTGCATCGGTGCAGAGACACTAGGCTGACTTCAGACATAATCTGAAGAATATCTCATCCGCATAACACTGTACTGAATTCTGCTTCTTATCACTGAAACATTTACCTTTAAAGGCAGAGTTTTTTTACTCTAATATCCCTGCCTGACACTACACCACGCAGCTCGGGCATATTGAACATTTCAGGCACACAGCATGAGAGATAAAATCTGGTGTAATGCTCGTTCCTGAGAATCTGTGCCACCGATGGAGGTCAGCCTTCAGTGGCCGACTTTGGAACTGCTGCAAGGCTCTCCGGGTCACTTCTATAGGAAGGAACAGGTTTTCTGAATGCAGCGATGAGGGAGTTTTCACACGGTGGAGCACTGCTCAAGCATTTTCTGCTCTGCCATCCTCACAGCTGAAGATTTATCAGTGTGTTTTTCTCCTTTATGCAAATCTCTTCATTTCAGGATCAAATCATCTTCATAGCAGGTGAGAACAATATATGAACAACTGATTCCGACAGCACAGGGAGAATATTAGTTACCTGTCTTGGGCACTGTCTTTAGTAGCTCTGTTCCTATCACAACAAAGTGGAGTTAGCCACACTTAAAAATTTATTTTAAAATTTAGTTCCTCAGCCCGTGTCTTACATTTGCATCTGCTTGTGTGGCCTTTCCTCCATTTCTATGGTGCATTTTCTTTTTTCTGTCTTTTTTTAACCTGCCGCATGTCTTTCATACTTAACATATTTGTTTTTCTTGTTTCATCTCGTCCTGCATTTTGTTGCATTTTGTAGCTTGTTGTTGTTGTCATTGTCTGTAGAGCTGCTGATGCTTGACTTTTTCCTTAATTTGAGATGAATAGAGGAAAATGAATTATATTCGAGGTTGAACATATGCACACAATAAACACTCGACTTTTAAAAGATGTCATGGAAGCATCTGCTATGTTATATTTTTATGAGTAGTATAAAACTGAAATAATTGGTATTTACTTTTTATTTTCATCTTCAGATGTCAGTTCTGCCCACCCCCTCTATACCCACTTAAAAATGTAGCACTACATTAAAGTTGAATCCACATACAAAAAAAAGTCAATCTGAAGGTATTTTTTGAACTTCTGACACTAAAACACTCCCTGAGTAAAAATAATCTTAACTACTGCGAAGATTTATGCTCTCTCTGGCGTTCTACACTTACTACCAACTACAGTTTAAAATCTATGCTCATTAAGGCTTTTACTACCTGTTGGCGTGCATGTAAGTGAAAGGCATTTGTGTATTAGTACTTAAACTGAACTGACATACCTAATAAAACAGGCATCGAAAACTCAGTAAAAGGTTTTTTGGCACCCAGAAAGCAAGAGGGATCATAACATAATTAAAATACATAGAAGATAACTCTGAGTCAGCAAGGCAGCTACAGTACTTGGTAGCTGTCACTTGATTATGCTTGAAAGCTGATAAAAATCAGAAATGGTGATTGCCCACCACAGGCATAAGATATCCTTGCTGCTTTAGAAACTATAATCACTGTGTTGCAGGAGGTCTAATCAACAGCTGCGTATAATCTCTGTGATAGCAGTAAAAATGCATTAATGAAATATTCATGCAGGTAACTGTCATAGGCATAAAATGCCATAACCTATTCCTTTTTAATAATAAATGCTTTACTGGGCTGTCCTGTTTCAACTTATATTCTAAGACATGCAATTTAGGTTCTGTTGCTGATGTAAGCAGCATCTTAACAAAGATGTCAGCCAAACTCCTGATGAAAACAAGACAAAATGATGGAGCCAATTCCTGGAAAAGGAGCATGAACATCAGTTCCAAATTTTAGAGATAAATCCATTTACTTAAAATATCTCAGGAAAAATTTCTTTTTGAGCAGGGGAGAGATTAGATATATGTGAGTAGTTCTTCCTCCTACTTTCACTTCTCAGGAAATCACTGAAGAAGGAGGATTTTTGTTTACCAAAGGCATTAGGCTCACAAGACAAACACCTCTCGATCTTGAGAGGTCATTTAATCCCTCTATATCTCACTTCAGGATAACTAGGGAGACAATACTTTCCATTTTATTTATAGACAAAGTAAACATTAAAATAGAATCCATCACTATGTGGCTTGAAAGTAATCTGACAGTATAACACTCATAATAAATGATTTAAACCAATTTATTTGCAAGTATAAAGCTTGCAGGGTACATTGCAGAGTGTGTGCAACATGTATTTGAAAAAAAATTATGTGGTAGTGTCTAACTATGGGATATCAGAACTTTTGACATGATAGCAAAAAAAAAAAAATCAAAAAAAAATCCGATTTCTATTAAAATCAAGACTCCAACCCATTTCAAGACCACACAAGCTTTATAAAATACTGCAAGAAACTCGGACACCTCTAGGCACTTATTTGAGAAATATAGCTTACAATCAGTTTAACTAAGCAAAAAAATTTGCTTGTACAGTTGTTGTGAGTGAACTTATATGTCATTTTATTCTGATTAAAATATTAAACTTTTTTTATCTTTAAAGCCCTAAGTGATTAGATCATTGACAGAAAGAATTTAATTTTGAACTCTTTCTTCGGTTTCTTTTGCCATTAAAACTTCCAGTGGATTAAATAAGACAATACGAAAGTATTTTTAAAGATTAGTAATCTTCTGGATAAAACATCCACTGGTGATATCAAATACCATTTCAAATATACCTCTTGACTCACAATTCAACCACCCACAGTTCTACTGTCATTTCAATAACTTTACTAGAATAATAGCACATGAGATTCATCTTTGTTCGTTGATGGAAATTTAAGCTCCCCTTAGAGCATCTTAAAATATAAAACACCAAACTTAGCTGAGAACTTAAAGACAGATCCAAGAAATAAATTCCATTGCCCCAAGCAAAATTGGAAACCTTGCTCAAAAAATACTGTTCAGCTACCGCCTGCTCTAGAGACACAAACATGTGATAGATTTTTACCATTAGAAGTTACCAGATCACCTAGAGTTACCTACAGTCATGCCCAGAAGTGTTTCAGATCACTGCAACCATAAATCACAGACTTCCAGTCTGAGATGGGACCCACAGCCTAAATACAGCAGGTCTCTCTCATACATCTAAGCTACTGTGAATGCTCCACACAGGAGCGCCAAAGAGCCAGACTTGTTAAACATATGCAGAGCAGCTTAAGATCAACCTAAGATCGCAGTCAAGGCCTAACTCTACATCAGTGTCACAGTCACAGCAGACTCATTGCAGAGATGAAATCAAGATGCTCTAGATATGCCCAGACACCAGTGACACTCCTTTGACTCAACCACGCTTCAGCTGTAATGGTGCTGTGCAATTCAGAGCTAGTCTCACGCTCCATATTTCAGGACTCACTGATAAAGTAGCAACTCATCTGCTTGGGGTCCTGTTTGACATGGTGAGTCTGCTCTAAAAATATTTACCAGACTTTCTTATATTGAGCACCACATACAACACAGAAGACAGGCACAGCTGGCGTCTCAGCTCGGTTCCCCATAATATAGCTGTTGGAACTTTCAACCATAGTACAAGCACCATAAGACAAGTAGGCACAGTGTATTTTCTTTAGGTCAAGAGGATTCAAATGCACATATCCTCCTGGGTAACAGCACTTTTCACTCTGTCTTTGAAGAAGCAGTATTGTTGGTAGTTGCAGAAAGGAAAAGCAAGCCACTTGCAAAACAGGAAGGTGCTAAAGGATAGATTACAGTCAGTTCCTCTCTACTGTGATACTGAAGAATCATTATTCAATACCCTCACCAAGACTTACTTCATACTTCAATTCAGTGACTATTTCACACTGAGTTATTCACAGAGAGATCATGGAACAGGGACTGAAATCCTGCTCCCCATCTCCTGTGATAAGTCCCTAAATGCTAGTTATAGAGGTTTAGGTTTGTTACTTTTGCTCTCTCATTTGTTCTCCTTGCTCATCCCAGGGAACTCTGAATCATTAGTTTATCAAAGCACAATTCCATCAGGAGAAGCTGGTCGTATCTGCAGGCAAAATAACTGCCAGACTGGAAGCTGCATCTTTCCCAAAGAGATGTGGGTTGACTGTCCTCAGGCAAAGAAGATAATTGAATCTGTGTATTCTGCATCCTATCTGAGTAATGTAATTAATTGGTAGATAGTTTATAAAAGCACATGCACTACATTAGCCATCTCTTAACAGGAAACTTTGGGCATCTATGCCCTCCAACAAAAAAAAAAAAAAAAAAAAAAAAAACTAGTCAATGTTCTCAAGAATAAGCCTCAATATTTCCCCATCAGTAATATGATAATACACATAAAATAAGCACGTAATTTATGCTCTCAGTAAAGCACCATGCAAGCATTAACTAATTAGTGTTAATTAAAACTTCTTTGCAAGCTTCTTTTCTAGATATGTTGGAACCAACAACTTGATTTTATAAGGATAAAATTTGAAAAATACATATTTTAAAGAATAAAACAGCTTAATATACTAAATACCAGCATAAAATACTAAAATGCTGTAAAAGCAGTTAATTATTCTGTACAATATATTGTATGAACATAAAACAGTTAGGACAAAGATATGTTAAGAATGAAGATTTAGGATTTTATTAACTTCAAAACCACTTTTTTTACACTTCCAGTTCAGTAGCCTGAAAACATTTAGTTTGTAAAGAGCAAAGTTTATGTCCTTATAAGAACTACAGAATCCCTCTCTGTCCAAATCACGGGAAATGGAAATCCTATCCAGTTTAGGCAGATCAGGCTTCAGTGCCAGTCTAAATACCTGAGCAGTCATCACCTCAGCCCCTTCTGGGTAGTCTCAGAACTTCGGATTTGACATGCGGCTCATATTTGACATGTACCATCACAGGTCACTCTGAGAGGAATCATACATCTCATATATTTGAGATTAAGTGTGTGAAAGGCATGAAAGTGCTATTTTTTCTCATGTGCTCTTGTGGAATTAAAATTCTTGCCAGTCAAGTTTCAAATATATACTTTTTTTTCTTAAATCAAATTAAAATAAGAAAAATATGAAGTTTAAGTTTGTTTCATCTATTTTAAGATGCATTACAGAGATCTTCATAATTGTCTGGAAAATAAACAGTTATATTCATAGATGGATATGGAAGTATCTTGGAGCAGTTAGTCCATGAACTGTAGATTCCTTGAAAATATTATGTATTTTGTCGGGGAAGCTCTCATATCCCAGTACTGTTTAAATATTTGTAAAGCTTTTTAATTCAAACTGGGAGAGATTCTTGTAAACATTCATTTGTCCCATGAGAAACATTTGGTGGAAGTTGTTAAAGGAAGGGAAAGAACTAGGGAATCTAGAGGGTCGCAGGCTTTTTATCTGATTGACTGTTCAGAAACAAAACTTGTAGCAAGAGAGGAATGCAGATACCCAAGGGAAAGTCCAGGACACATTTGCTTACTACTAACATGATACATACCCTTTACGATTTGGATTTTTTTCTCCCTTACAGCTGAAAGCTGCCTCTCCCCATTCAGAATTTCTGAGTTTCACTGAAAAACCTTGTTACATCTCCTTTTCCACCATGCTCACAACATCAAATAAGGTTTTGCTTTATTTTAAAAAATAGCAATGCAATATTTTTACAGCACATCAAGGCTAAAACTGCCAATATGACCTTGCTGCTTTAAGCCTCATTCTTAAAAGAAGATCATGAGCTCTCCAAATGGAGAGCTCCACCACAGCTGGCAGCACAGCTGAAAGCAGTGCAGCAGAATGCTGCAGCCCTTGGGCAGTCCCTACAGCAGCTACTCAGGCAGCGGAAGAGCGAGCACCAAGGGTTCAGGGTACATGAACATGCAGGATCCTCTCTTGTTTGTTTTCTCCTTTCCTTGGAAAATTCATTTCACAGAAGGGAGGTACCTTCTTTCCACAGCCTGCTGCTCCAGGCTCCTCCTCATCCTGAGAGCCCAGCAGGATTGCAGTTAGGGTTGGATCTCGCTTTTGAAATACTGAGATACTGAAAATATACCAACATACACAGGACACATGCACAAGAGGATACATTCCTCTCCTCTTTCTCTCCCCAGCTCTTACAAATGCTTCATCTGCCATTTCATCAACTAATGTAGATAGATATGTCCCTGAGTTGGGAAGGAAAGAGCTCTTGTTTCACTGGTCTTAATTCACCTGTTCCTGTCTGATTTAATAGAATAGCTTTAGCCTTTTCATGCCCTCCGTCAAAGGGTAAGTACAATAATTATGACCAACACAAGGAAGGAGACCGGCTGGAAAGCATCAGTCGTTGTAGCCTTTGATTGCACAGGGGAGAGGTAATCACATCAGATTTCCCTCCCCAAAATGGTAGCTACCAAATAGTTCACGAATATGTGCTCTCTCAGAAGAGGTCAGTTTAATGAAAACTGTGTGGATCTCTATTATGTAGTCTCTGCCTGTTGAAACTGGGCTTTCAGGTAGGGCATTCCTGTTGTTTTGCTCTCACCTGCTAATTTCCTTGGTAAATGTGGTGAAATCAAACCAGAGAGACAGCCCAAAAGTGGCAAGGAAGCTGGTGCATTCACATTAAAACAACTTCTGGTTTTGCTTGAATTTATTCTGGGCTGCCTTGTTGTCAGAAAACCAGTGTCTTGGCTATTTGTGTCTGAACAGTCTTTGCTGTACCGTTGATGGCAGCCGTTCTCATCCTGGTAATGCAGGTTTCCTCAGCAGAGACAAGGGAATGCCATGTGCTAAAAGGACAGTTTTCTGAGCATTGATATTTGCCAGAATTTCTGACATCGCTTCAGCTGTTACTCTGGAGATGACTGCCAAATAACAGGTATTTGATCCAGGTGTCAAATACAGCAAATTCTCTGTCTCTGGTTTGCATCCTCAGTCATTTTGTAAGTCTATTGTGTGTTAAAATCCATTGGATTCAGCTGTTCCCTTTTTCTTTATTCAGGTTCACAAACTTTGCTTCTTAAGTCCTTCAATTATCTGTATGTGACATTGCAGTCTGGCACAGGAGAAAGTACCTGCCTACTGGAAGAGGCAGCTAAATTGGATTTATAACATTATGCAGCTGCGGTTACATCCACTGTACTTTACTGAATTTCACATAAATGAGTAAATGGGTGCTGTTGCAGCAAGGAAGGCTATTAAGCCACTTGGTTCTTCTAACAGTAGTCTCTTCTGTTAGATATTTGTTCAAAATAGATCAAACAGTGAAACAGATAATGAACATTTCTCTGGTTATTGGATCTATCTTTTTTTTTTTTAATTAATGTTAGAGGGAAACAAAAGCTCATTCCTAAGCTTGCATCTTTGTTTGGTGCTGCTTTAAGTTCAGTTTCTGAGAACTTTTGCATGATATTTGTTAAATAAACATGGTTTCCTTTTTGTTCTGTTTACTAGTTCATACAACCTAAGAATTTAGATTCTGCATAGTAAATGTGGTAATAATTCACCAAGAAAACTAGAAAGAGAAAGCAAGGAGATCATTTAACCCCAGTCATAAAAAGTGGTTGCACAATTTCCTTTTGCTTTTAAGGCTCATAAAGCAGGCACAGGCCAGAGGGAGAAGTGGAAGATTATAGGCACAGATGGTCTGAGGCTGAAAGGGGTAAAGGTAACTGAAGAAACTCTCTTAAGAAGCTGAAACCATATCATTTATGTTCTGCCGTTGTATGACTCTAGGCAATTAAGAGTAGCTGACTCTGAAACCTGCAGCTTACTTTGGAATTGCATGAGTTGAGGGGAGATTTACCTTTACAGTCTTTTTGCCTTGGCAATGTTCATATCAGAGCAAAGTCTGAGATTGTCCTGGGTTGAAGGAATTTGAGATTCAATCTGTGATTTTTTTCTAATTGCAACCCATCCTTACTATCACTGTTACTGTTCAAGTTTGAAGTACTGAATTTTCTTTCTGGACTTTCCTGCTTTTAAATAACAAGGGATAACTGCACATTAACTGTCATATTAAATCCTGAACACTGTGCAGACCAATTTCAAAAATTGCGATATTTGGGCATGAAGTAAAAAGGCAATCCTAATATGTAAGCCAATGCATAGCATACTTGAAAGTAGAAGCTGTAATTGTGGCTAAACACTTACAGAACGTTCTAACCAATGGAGTTTTACTACAAAAATGCAAAAGAGTTTTCATATGATGAAAACTGTGCCTGTGTATCAAAGCCCCTAGATTACTTCAGTAAAGATTTATTTGCATGTGTGCGGCTCCCTTGCCCGTCTATGTAAATAGACATCTCAGACTGCTGGAAATACAAGATGTGAGACCCAGAAGTTGGCTCCTACTGCTGGAAAAATAAACGTGCACCGGTGCTTGGGGTCATGACAGGAGCACCCCTGTATCACAGAATCACAGAATGCTTAAGGGTGGAAGGGACTTCTAGAGATCATCTAGTCCAACCCCCCTGCACACGCAGGGTCACCTGCAGCAGGTGGCTCAGGGCTGCGGCCAAGCGGGTTTGGAAGATCTCCAGAGAAGGAGACTCCACAGCCTCCCTGGGCAGCCTGTGCCAGGGCTCTGTCACCCTCACTGGTAAGAAATTTTTCCTTAAGTTCCTGTGGAACTTTTGGTACTTCAGCTTGTGGCCGTTTCTTCTAGTCCTATCAGCGGCCACCACTGAGAAGAGGCCATGACCATCTTCCTCGCTGCCTCCACACCCCTTCTTGTACAAAAGGAGTATTCCTGAACACTGATAAACTCAAAATCTTTTTACGGGAAAAAAGGAACAAACCATACTATACAGAGCCAATAATCTTTTATTAATCTGATTAAAATATGAATCATCTAATCAAAGAAAATAAACAACTATTAGTAGTCCAGTAACAGTAATACTAATACTTGTACTCCAAAATAATACAGAAAAACCTCAATAGTAAAACCCTGAACATTTTCTAAAAGAACATTTATCAAAACTTTTCTCTTTCCTGTGCTTTGATGTCCAACTTCCTTTGTGTCCTTCTGGTCCTAAAGCTGATGGTTTCAGTCTTCCCTGAAAAGACTGGAAGCAGGGGCTTTTTGACAGCTGTCAGCATCTTGAGATCTTTACTGGTTAAAGAGTATGATGTTAATGATGGGAGTTTCTTTATCCTTCTTTATCCTTCTTTAACCTACCCCAGGTTTCTTTTTGAAGATTTTCTTCTCACAGTCTCCTTCCCTCAGCAGCAAAGGCTGGAGGAGGCAAAGGGAACCAGGCAAGATATCACTGGTGGGGAGCAAAGGTATGGTGACAAAACTTAAAATGTGAAGCGGATATTTATGGAAGCTGAGAGTGGGGAAAGGTGGTAAGAGGTCTGTAGACCATTCATTAGCTCTTTTATCTTAATGGCCACCCCTTGGCACTACAGCTACTTTCATCCCAGGATAATATCACTTCTTTATCCTAAATATTCACTGTCTCAACAAGGGCAGGCCAGGTAAGTGTCTAAGACTCTTCTTAGGCAGACAGTATTTGTACTGAAATACATATAATAAATTAGCATCATGATGATGAATTCAGTATGTCTCTTTGACACTGAATAAAAAAAAAAAAAAAAAAAAAAAAAAAAGGAAATCAGGTAAAAAAACAAAAACAAAGAAAATGCTCAGCATTTGTCCAGTATGTAACATATGGAAGGGCATTTGTGAAACTTTGGTCTTGAAATATTTCATTCAAATGGAAACCCTTAATAAAGCTAACAAGCATCAGTTAGTAGGCTACCTGAATTTTACTCTTACTGTGAGAAATATGCAAGTGATACATTTCTCTGACATGCCTTTTTTTTAAAAAAAATAAGTGATGTGTCCATATACCACACTGAAATTTTATAAAACTGTTTCTGCTAATGAGATTTTGAGTGTTGATGCTTTCAGATATTTTATCTGTCACAGAAAGAGTAATACAACACTTAGTCATGTAAAACAACTTGAGGACTAACCAGAAATCAAGTCACCAACATAATGAGAACATCTGTTCAGCATCTGTTGTTTAACTTAATTTACTAGACCTGAGTACAGAAGAAAGTAATGTTCTCATTAGGGCTCTATTGACAAATAAAGTAATAAGAAATTGATTGAAATTATTAGCAGGTCCTGTTCAGCACAATCTGCATAAAGCATTTCAAGTCTGACTTTTTTTATATTTTCATTCAGAATTTGCTCATTCAAATTATTGCCTTTCAGCTATTCTTTCTAGTACCTTTTTGAACATTGGAGGCAGGCAAGAAAGTGTCCAACATATTTAAAGTAAACATCGTATAACAAAACTCTGGCTTAATCTTTTTTTTTTTTTGTCACTTCAGTTGTTTGAGTCAATGGTGAAATATTGTCTTTTTTCCTCACATGGTCCTGTGGAAAGGACTACAACACCCAGACCAATGCTAAAGAAACCATTTCATCTCTCCTAAAGTTCAAAGAAAAATTCTAAAAATGTTACATAGTATTCTTAAATCATTTTTAATCACCTTAATTTGAGCTTTTTGAAGTACACAAGTTCTGTACTATTTTCTTTAACATATTAAGAAGAGGCCTTTTAGAATATGAGATTAAATTTTATTTGTGCTTCAGCAGTGTAAATATTTATAAGTGTGAAACATAGTCAGCACTTACTGCTGATGTAGCTATTGATTAGTAAAATTTTGAGTGAAAAAGGTTACATTACTCTTGAATTAAAACACTCTCAAATGGACCTTGAATCATATTTTATCACTTTTTTTTTTTCTCTAATGGGTGCGTTTTGCAAGAGCATTTAAATTCATAAGCTATCCCTTGAAGGTTTTTTAATCACTTCTCTGCTATGGAAGTTTTCATAACTGAATCATATTTACTTGGAGAGAATTTGTTCCTACAAGAAAAGTGCAGTTTTAACTTAATGCTTTCCTGAGGGACCATTCCCAAATGAATCTTCATTTTCTTCTGAAGTCTTTGGTCACTTGAGTTTTAACTTTGCTCACTGAGGAGGGAGGAGGAGGAAATTTATATATTAAGAATACATACAGTGAATAATCATGTAAACCTGTGCCTGGTTTAGACTGAAAGAGTTACTGTAGACTTGCTTGAGAAAGTACCAACATCTGAGGGCAAATTAGATCTCATATAAACAAGGGGAGTTGTTGATTTCACCTAAGCATGTGATTTAAAGAGGCTCATGGAAAGTATAGGACAAATATCACATGCTTAGGTAAAATCAAGTTTCACCTCAAAACCCCAGGAAAAGCAAAAAGCTTACTAAAGACTTGTTCATCTAGCAGGAAAAAATCACTGGGCTTCACTTATGCTGTGCAAAATTACTATACAGTGGAAAATTTAGCACTACATTTTAATGTGTATAGTAACATATATACGAGGTCAGTCATGTAATCATGTTACTGCATGTCACCACATGTCAACTGACTTACAGGTGTTACCGATGTGCATGATCTTTGCCTATTTCATTACAGACTAATCTAAGTCAAATTGCCACAAATTTGACATGGGCTGAGAGGATTCAAACTGCTAAGTGCTGCAGCTCCGCTGAGGAACTTGTAATACCATGGTAATTTGCTTTTGTGTTTCCCAGTGCTTCACATGTCAGTGTTCTTGACATATCAATATACAAAATGAGTCAGATCAGTTTAGGTGGATGTTTTCCAGGGAAGTGAAGCATTAGCTCCCATCTGTTTCCCTTTCTCACTGCTATTCCTCTCTGGCAGGCAGACCCAACGTGGCAGCCACAGAGGAGCAGGAGGGACTGTTGTGCCACGCTGGGCGTGTGGATGCTGACGCCACTAGGGCAGCTGGGGAGGAGGGACCAGCCCCAGGCTTTCTCCCTGGCTTCTGCCTGGAGTGGTGATTCACCACATGGCTTGTGGAGGCACACGGACACCCCACAGAGCCTGACAGGGCAGCAAGAAGCATCAGGGCTTCCACTCGTCCCAGGGCTGCAGCCACCTCCCACTTTCCTGCGTAACTCTAAGACAAATAACCCTGAATTAATTTTAGATATGGAAAAGGAGGAGAGGAAATTAGTCCTCCAGTTTTGGAAACTGTGGCTCAAGTGTTGATCAGTTTGTGTGTAACTGAGGTGTCCTCTTTCTAATCACTGTTTGCTGATCGCAAGAACAAGATTTTCAGTCCCTGATGCATGTAATACCTGAGTCCTGGTTGTGATGTTACCTGTGCATTTGATAAAATAACACAACATATAACACTACTTCACGTGCGAAAAAAATGGGGAGAAAGTGATGCAAGATGGAGGAAGGCATTCGGACCAACATCTATCAAGAAGCCTGATCTGAAAAAGAAACCTTGTTTTAATATGAATTCTTGTCAAGGCCATAGTCAGTGTCTTCATTTCAGTTTATTTTTGGTTTCTCTGAGGCAGATGGAGTTTTCCTTTCACACAATGTCCTGAGGGTGAAGGTTCAGTAAGGATGAACTATGCAATCTGCCTCACTATAACACATGACATACTGTTGATCAAAGAAGAATGTGTAAGGGACCAGATGTTGCAAGTAGTTACGACATGTCCCAAGCCCTACTCTCACCTAATGCATGGCATGGTGGAGCTAAAAACACTTGTGATCTATAGGGAAAACTTTAATGAATACTACAGAAGGAATATACCTGTTAAAATATTTCTTCATTTCCTCATTATTAATTGTCCTCTTCCCTTTTTTAATATTCTTCTGTAATTTCCCTCTGTGCTTAATTTTATTCATCACATTTTAACCCCATTGGGATAGTTAGCTTAAAATTGGATAGATATCTACCTTTAATTTATTCCCTTCACTTAAAATGCCGGGCCCCAATTTTTCCCAAAAGGATACATAACTAGTGTGAATTATTTTCAAATTGTACTGGAAAGAATCATGTTCCAGTGACTCAAGCCCTCTACCTTTGTCCCTGTGTTGTTCTTGAATTATATTTATGCTATTGAAGTCTATTGCAGAATAACCATTTAAACAGTTCTGCTGTTATGATTTGAATCTGTTGAGGAAAGGAAGATATTTTTACATGAAGAGGTGAAAAGAGAAAATTGATCACTGCTCCATTTCCAAATTTGACACAGGTTTCTTATGTGATATGATGTCATTTCATTTGTGCATCTCATTTTTCTATCTGCAAAATAAGTTAGTACAAAGAACATGATTCAACAATTTATTTTTTCCCACTCCTAACCTCCCCCCAAAATCATACCAGAAAGAATGCAAGTTACCTAAGCTAATCTATCTTCATTTTGCTTTGTTAAGTCATCAGGAGAGATGCTTAGGCCAGTTTAAGGTGCTGCACTCTCTTCTGTTTTCCTGTCTTAATTTTTTGTTATCCTGCTTTAGCTGTAAGAAGAAAAAGTGATTTTTTTTCTGAACTAGTATTGTGCCTGTCAGAACAGCAGAAGTGGAGCCATATATATATATATACTGAAATACAACTAATTCATGAATGACAACCTTTTATAGCTAGTTTAACCTTGTTGTCAATTCCTGTATTTAATATCTGGTGACAAGCAAGAACAATAACATAGTTAAAAAAAGAGAGATTTGACAGTAATTTTGATCAAATTATTACACTTTTCTGCAATATTATATAGTTTTTTTTTTATTTTCTAGTTCAAACCACCATCTCATCCCATATTTAGGGTCAAAAGCACTCCCTAACAATCACAGCTCTTTTGGAACTGAAGATGGCTGAGAAATCTCTTTTGATTCTTTGTGTGATTTTTCTCATCTAAATTGAAAGAGAATCTTGGCTTGTAAGATGGAGTCTAGTTTGATTTTCTTAATTCCACAGAATATGTTTGCAAACTTCATTTGCAACTGAGCCAGTCACCAGAGTCTTCCCCTCCAAGATGGGTTTGCAATTTCCTTTTGAACACGTATGCTGCTGGTACGTACTTGGCCTAGGCTGGAACTTGCTACCAAATTGTGTGACTTCTCAAAAGGGCAAATTCAGATGCTGCAGCAAGAGACCTTTCAAATTATTCACTGGGAAACTTTAAGGACAGGCAAAGAATCAGAGCTAAAGATGGATTCTCTTCTGCATTCTCACAAGTGGCCTAGAAACTAGAAAAGAGGAAATATCCTAGCAGTTAATTATTACATAGTGTAAAAAACAACTGAAATGCCTCCTTTGCATTGTGATTGACACTTAAGGGGAAAAAAAAAAAAAAGGAAAGGAAAGGAGAAAAGAAAAATTCTCCGTACAGCAGAAGATTTGGCTGTGTAGCTATGGGGACAGTTGCCTTTTTGGTGTTGGGTCATATGTTATACAGCTCTGGTTAAACTCACTCTCACTAGGGGCCACTGATTGCCAAACTGTGTTGGAGAATTCAGACACTCAGAGAACACATTAATGAGTGAGGTATAAATAGACAAATAGATCTGGATGTTGAGCAGCTTTTGAATTTGTCTGTGAAAAGTAATAATGTTCTGAAGCATTCTCCGTTAATGAAAAGCAATAGTGTGTGCTTAACATAGTGTTAAAGAGGATAGTTTATACTAGTATCATTTTTTATTTAAAAATATATTTGTTTAGGGAATATTTGAAAGCAATGTCATAGAGGCATTCTCTCAACTCAGTATGGAGAGGCTTTTGCCTCTAAACTCTTCCTTTATCTTGACACTTTCATACAAAGTTAACTTGAACTTTCCAATACAGTCGTCATTAAATTGGTGTAAAACAGGAACATTTGTAGCTCAGAGAAATAATATTGTAATAGTCACCTATTAGCCACCCTCTTAATTCAAGGAGGTAGTCATTTTATTTCTTTTTGTGTTAGCTGGTATGCCTGGTTTCCCTCAGTTTGGACAGCTCATAAGGAGACTTCAACTGTAAATTTTGTGGTCCAAATTCATTCTTCTAAAGAGTTTAATAATACCAAGTCATCTGCCTAGTACTATCGGAAAGTCATATGATCTACATTGCATGAAAATTGAGACAGAAACAGTAAGGTGGTAATATGTTCAGTGAGACAGTGGCACAAATCCTTGATTTACCATCTCAGACCTCAGTAGTTCATTGTCTCACGTTCCTTTGCTGTTACAATTATATATTGCACAGTTTATTTACCACACATCTCTCCATAGTAGTTTACACCACTTTAGTACCTCACTTCATTCAGAGCCAGGAAGTTTATTTATAATTCTTAATATAAAACTTCCCTTCTACAAGTTAAGCCTGTTACTTGCCGACCTATTCATTAGGTTCTGTTCCAGTTCAGCGTTATAGCTGGCTCAGAAATTTCCATTAAAATCCAATTTTGCCCCCAAGATGAAAGAATTGATCATCAACATTTTTCAAATAAATTTTAGCTATCAGCTTGCTCTGAGACCATTTTCGTAAGCCTGTGAAAATGTTTAATAACTAACTGACATTAAACAATATGCAAAAATATCTTAATAATCTAACATCTCATTTAATTGAAGATTTTAATAAAAACTTAATTAAGGTTCCCGTATTTGTTCTTGGGGCCTATCCTGAACACAATACCATTCAAATCCCATTAGCACTAATGGTCTAATGCCAAACATGTGAAGAATATCAAGCACAAAAAAATTACTTTTAATAAGTCTTTCATCCTACATTAAATACAAAATTATTATTATAAACACATTCAGGAGAATTAACCACTATTATTACAATGAATGTTTTTAATAATCAGTTGATATTTATTTAGTTTACAGTACTGTCTAATTATTACATAATTATGGCTTTATAGTGTCCTTGTAAATCTTCAGCAAATGAAATGTCTATCCAGCAACATTAATTTAAAAAGTTACCATAATATATATTTTAACAGCATTGGCTCAATTACTTCTCGTTTAAAAGGAGAGCAGAAAAATTTTACTGAAAGACCATTTAGGAAGAAAATTTTAATTAGAGAACCAGGACATATGGTACACACCAGATGATCAGAAGGTCAAATCTCAATACGAAGTTGATATTTTTATGGAAAAAAAAAAAAATCCTGTCTTTTTCACATGAGATTTTAACAAAGAAAAGGCAACCAATAGTCATCAGACCAAAGCAGCAACAGACATTCCTGGGGAAGACAGAGAGGAGCTATTGCAGATGGTACCTTGGGCAGAATACAAACTGTGAACTTTCAAGCAGCTGAATCTCAAACGAGAACTTGTTAGGTCTTCAGCATGAAAATGGGAATCTTGACTTTGGAATATTTCAACTAATGAAAGTGATTAAGGTGCTTGAAAGGATGGGAGAGGAAGTACAAACAGAAAAAGAAATTATATTGTTATTGTGTGTAAAAACTGAAGGGGAATGATTTACCATGAACAAACTGTCGACCATTTCTTCTCCGTTTGTCCCACTTGTGCTCTGAAAACTTTTTGGTCTGTTTCTATTTCCCCCTTTACTTTCATTTCCTCATATTGTCTCCCATAAAAAGCACATTGGCTCCCCTAAAAAAACACCCGTCCCCTTGACAAGCAGTATTGCAAATACTTAGGAATTCAAACAGCTTTTCTCATGGATGACAGGAGAATAACCTAAAATTGACATCAGTTTCTGCCTGTAGAAAAAGCACTGTCTGAAGTATCATGAAGCACTGTCCGCCTATTTTATCCTGAGAAAACATTCTGACAAGTGCTTCATGCATAAATATGTTCGTGGAACCTGAAGCAGATACAGCTTCAAAATAATGTAGGAGGCTACGTTTCTCTACGTGATATACAAGTGCACATAGGACTAACCAGAACTGATGGAAACACCTATACCGCTTGATAGTTATCCTTGTAAATCCAAATCTGCTAAGTGACAGCAAATCTCTGAGGATGAGCTTGTTGTATACATGGAGACGTCTTCAGGAAGTTTACATGGTGTACAAGCTTTGGCCCTACGTTTACTGAAGCCGATATGCATCTTCCCATTGACATCAGAACACTATGAATCAACAAATGATGCCATATACTTGACTTTTATTAATCACTTTAATTAGCTTAAAAGAAGAAAGAAAAAAAAATGAGAAATGAGAGAAAGTTTTTGCCTTGACTTTGAAGTTCTTTGATTTTACTTACATCTGTCCTAATATAAAAGCAAAATAAACGTTTTAATTGATTACATTACAAACCCTTTGAAATATATAATGTTAATAAGAATTTACATAATTTTTAAAGCTTTAAAATAACTCAGAATCTTTCTTTTTAATTATATTATTTATCTGGAACCCTAAGTAAACTCCTAAAGAACATTGAAATAGTCATTTACAGTTCAAGGACTGTACTGGATTTTCAAATCTGAGAAAGAGATTTTGATTTCACTTTGAGAAGTGAATAATATTTCATCTTCAGAATATTAACTCTATATTCTCAATGCACAGAAATTGTTCATTCATCTCTATAAGGCTTCCTACTGTTTTTACGGTACCATCATCCCCTCTGTGGTGATCAGATCCTCATGGGGCTCTTCAAACAATTAACCTGCAACAGACTTTGCCTTTTTTTTCACATTATTGTTCTGCAAAAGTATTCAGTATGGATGAATCCATAGATGGCTTTATGATTAATATGAGATGTCTATGATACACAAATCAGTGCATACTCCATTTTCAAAAGACAAGCTAGGTATTTGTATTTCTTGTCTCCAAGCATTGGACATAGGAATTGGAAAAGGGAGGACAGATGTTAAAGAGGACACAGAAAGTAAGTAATAATATATATCTTTTTATTAAACAGCAATTCAGATACATCTTGTTCTCTTATGCTTAGTCATGAGATTGTGTATCTGTTCCTTAGAGACTTCTATCAAGTCAAGTTCTCCGAAGAGACAGTAAACCTTTGACAGATGCCAGATCAAAAAATATGACAAATATCAAAATGTTTCATGTATTTTGCATTAGTCTTCATTAAAATATTCACTTGAGGATAGTTAATTGGCAGGAAAGGGTAAAATAGGTTAAACATCAGGAAAAAAAAAAAAGTTAGTGAATACTAAGTTAAATGTATTCCAGTCAGCAGTGTCTAACAAAAATCACTCCTAGATACTTAAAAAAATTGCCTGAGGCGATATCAGAACTTTTACCGTTGTCTTTAAGAACAAGCACTGGAAAGCAGGAAGACATAAAATACACTAGCAACCTTTAGAGAGGGCGAGAGGGAGGCACTGTAGCTCAGTTAATTTCAGTTACCTTGAAAATTCCAAAACAAAGAACAAATGCAGCCTCTGAGAAGCACCCGAAAGATACTATAGATGGGTATCAGCTAACAAAAGAAGAAATTATAGCTAACAGCTATAATTCCTTGACAGGAACCAGGGCAGAGGCCAGCACAGAAGCCCCGGCAGGAGCCAGGGAGGGAGCTGCGGCTGGAGCCGGCACCGCTGCAGGGCCGTGGGGCAGTCCCGATGGCCCCGGATTGGGTCACAATGGGGCCGGAGCTGGAGCAGAGGCAGGACCAGGGGGTCTGGGAAGCTGCTAAAAGTACAGAGTCATGAGCTTTAAAATGGAGTAGTCTGGAAAACACATGTTATCTGTAAAGGAATGCATGCAGTGTACAGCACTGAAGTGGGAATAAATGGCCCAAACAGTACGTGAACAACTGGTAGTTGAAGTACCTGAAAGTACCTGAAGTTACCTGAAAATAAGTGAAAGGGATCATGTTATTTTATTTTTATTTTGCATATGTACATATGTACATATTATGTATATACAATATACATACATACATTCACATACATATACACACATATAATAGATTAGATACAATTTATAATATATAATCTATAATCACCAATATAGAATATAAATATAGAATATATGGAAATTGTATATTCTATATTATACATATGATATATTACATAGAGAGAGATTCTATACTATATAGAAAACATATAGATTTTCCAGCCTGTATAAACATGCCTTTGGCCTGCAAGACACCTGGAATAAATGTTTCTTCTGAGTTCATCATTGATAAGATGCTCACTGGAGCTGTCTATCTGTTTTGGGCACTGGCTTCAGAATCAACGAAAGTTAATTTGCAGTAAAGCAATGAGAATAATCAAACACCTAGGAAAAACGACTGCAGGAAAAACTACAGGAAAAACTGCAAGAATTGAGGTAAGTTAGCCTGAAGGAGTAGGGAGCGAATATGCTAAGCCTTCAACTGTATAAATGGCCATTGGAAAGGAAGCAAATAATATATATTCCAAGACTTAAATGAGTGGGGAAAAAATACATAATTAACACACAAAAAAAAAAAAAAAAAAAAAAAGATTTTTTGCTAAACATTGGGGGAAAAGTCTAGTAATAAGGCTCATGAAATATAGGAAAAGGTTATCTGAAGGTAATCATGCAATCTCTATCATCTGAAGTTTTCCAGGGCAGTTGAGTTGGACCTTTATCAGAGATGGTAAAGGTATAGTTGACCCAATGATGGGGCTGGAGTCTGAATGGGTATACTGGGGAGTATTTTAATTATGTGCAATGTCCAAAAAAAATCTTGAAACTGCAAGGAGAAGGAGAGGAAATGTATTCCTTCCCCATGAGTTCCTCTCAATGAATGAAATTTTAGGAAATTCTGCTTTCAAGTTGTATGCCTGTATTTTGGTCATTGCTAGAACTAACAGGACTTTCTCCTTTCTCATAAACTTTCAGCAGACTTTGAAAGAATATTATCTTCATTTTTACTAAATTTGCTAAAACTCTTATTTTAAATCAACTAATAGTTCTGCAGTCTTGTCATTTCCTCTCCTGATGCTCCTTTTCCAATACACTGTAAAAATATCATGTTCTAACCTTGGTTACTCCAGCCACGAAACCAAATGTACGGAAATGTGCTCTGATCCATGGAGAACTACACTGAACATGATCTTTGCAATTCTAGAAGACACATATTGTAAGGGAAGGGCACAAATATAACAAAAAATAAGATTATATGTTTCCATGTTACAGGCATGATCTTATTTCACTTTTTTTTTTTTTTTTCATTCTTATATAAGCAGACTTCTTCCTTCTGCTGAGGTAGCTTCAATATTTTCAAGGACATTGGAGCATTTTTGCAGGAGAGAAAAATACAGAAAATTGGAAAGATAAAAGACAGTAGGTGTCCTTGATTTGCTTGTAGTAGACATGAAAGAAGGTTGTTAAAAAATGGTAGCTTATGAATATAAATATTTTGTTGCTTGTTGGCACAAATGTTTTGGCTGCTGCCTGCTGGAAGATGCTGTTCTGCTGCTTCTCCAATGTGTCTGCCAATAGTAATGGCCTTGCTGGTGAGCTGGAACAGTCCTGCAGTGGTTTGTTTGCCACATGCTGGCTCCTTGTCTGCACCATGTCTCTTTTTTTTTCTTTCTCTCTATATTTGGCCTTGACATTCTATGTAAGCCTAATGAACTTCCATCCAGATCTCTACAGAATGTTATGAGGCCTGACAGATTTACATTGCATGTGAGGATAAAAAAAGGACTAAATATAAAGACAAATTGAAATATTATGAGCATAAACACAGCTTTTGCCAGCTACTGACTAGGGGAACCATATATGGTTGAGCGTTATAATTTAAAACAAGGCATGGGATAAAAAAGGCTTTTGCAAAAAAGTGCACAAAAATATCCTGAATAAAATTAAGGAAGTTTTACCTTCATATGTGCCAAGAAACTAATTAAAAAATAAATTGCAGACCAACAGCGGAATCAGTGTGAAGACAAAATTAATATGGGAAAATAAGTTTTGATTGAATATTCTACATCAGAGGCCAAGGCCTGGGCTGATTTTTGGTTCTAACAAAAGAGGGCTCTATTTTGCACTTTTTAACTCTGTTACTCGCTTTAAATAAAATTCATACATAGAATACAATTAAGTGAAACATATAGGACTTTATAGAAATTAAAGAAGATTCTTTGGCACATATTTTTTTCTTTCTCTTTTTCTTTCTTATTGATTATCAAATTGATAAGCAAATATGTATTGGCATCTATAAAGAGAAGCTTTAACTCTTTAGAGTATCTTGGTAATATTTGTAGGGCATTCCATATGCTCATTGAAAATGGCAGAATTCTTCTAAGTGGCCCAGAAAAAAATGCCGTATAGCAAGTATCCTCTTTGAAGCTAACTCATGAACTCCAGCCTAACAGAAGAGAAAGGTTCTTAGCTTGGCCATACACATTTCCAGCACAGCATATCCTACACCCAATACTCATGTATTTTGAAGTTGGTATTGTGGTAATGTGAACCTCACTAGAAAAGCCAGGTTTCAGGTATGATACCTCAGATTTTTCATTAAGCACTGGGAATTATCCCTGGCTGGAACACTGTGGTAATGTCAGCTGCCAAAGGGTAAATCTTCTGGGAGTTGTACCAGCAATGATAAAATCAGATGTGAGAAGAATCTGCCCTTGAATAAAAGTGCCTTTGAGGTTCTCAGTACTTCCTTAATAACTCCATTTATTTATTCCTCTGGGAAGAAGAAATAAGAAAATGTTACAAAAAAAACTGTTTTCAGTTTTCAGCCTCAAGCATTCAGTGAGTAACAACTGACCTTTTCTATCTGGATCTAATGAAACTTCCATATCTTGATATACCAGAAGATATTGCCACATAAAACCCACCCTTGCTTTAATAAAACAGTTTTTGTTGAGGGAAACTTCAACATTTCACACTGACTAAATCTCCCACATGAATTATTTTGAGTGCCCACCAAAAACTTATCCCATAACCAGAGGGGAAAAAGCAAAGCAGATGAAATTTTGGAAACCATCTATACCATCCTAAGGCAGTAGTGGGAGAGACTGACCTCAAGCCCTTTGGAATGAGCACATCTCTGAGATGTGAAAGATGGCTTAAAAGTTTGGTCTCTGCTTGCTTCCAGAGAGGAACTAGAAACTGTAGTAGGTACCTATATGGAGAACCCACCATTCACATGTACCTTACCCATCAGACTGTCAGTTATTCTGGAGGCAGTTTTCTCTCAAAGCATCATTAAATGATAGTTTTAATTACATGTCCTTTTTATAATGAAAATGGTGATTACAAAGCGATGGTTTTAAAGAGAGCTCAATGTGAAGAAGACATCTAGGCTTTCTCAGAAACTGTCTTGCTGAATACATTAACATTATGCTTCTGTTGAGGGAGGGTGGTTAATTGCATCCTTATTTTAGAAAGCATCAACCATCATTTTGTTTTTATCCGTGCTAGATGGGGCAATTTTTTATCCTTTTGAACAGCAAATACATTGAACTGCAAGAAATCCAGACATTTCCCTACCCCAGCTAGTCACCCTTGTCATCAATCACCTGGCAACCAGAATTTGCAGTGAAGATGTGCCAAGATCCAGCAGTGGCCTCCATGTAGCCCCTCAAAGTACTCTCCGACCAATTCTTGATTCAGCACATGCAGTCACAGAGTTTGAAAAGTGAGTTACCTTCCCTGACACACAATACCATAGCAACAGCTCCTCTGCTTTTTAACACCGAGCATCTGCTAGTGTTTTCATCGTAACCCGTGTTTTGAGGAGGTTAGGGTTTGGCACTAATCATTGTTTTTACTGCAGTTTCTTACACTGGATTGTAAAATAAGAAATGTGTCTCACTCTCCCTTCTCCAGATTAAAAAATATCAAAACCCTCCAAAAGCCAGTGCAAAACAAAGTAAAAATGATTGAAGTTATTAGAGGTTGCCATGGAAGTCTGAGTAGCACTTCACCTCAAGTTCTTACATTCCTGGTAGGATCTCAGGAAAGGAAAGGAAAGGAAAGTACATGGATGATTTAGTTAGGAGACATTGTAATTCAGCTACTTACCGCTTTCCTGCTTGTGTCTGATGCTGCAACAAATTGCACTTCTGCAACTTAGAAGGCTGTGCGTGTTAGAAACCAAGAGAGGAAAACAAACCAAAAGGAAGGAATGATGTTCTGGATTCAAAGAAGGGAGATTCGGTTTAAGAAGAGAGTTTCTGCTGCACTTGAAACCAGGTTATTCCTTCTTCTGCTTGCACATTGTATCTCTAGAAAGATAGTGACTTTTGCAGAGATTAAATCTGAGAGAGGACTCAGCGAAGGCTGAGCTGTTCTCCATGAAAGTCAAAGAGATTTTCACTATTGGCTTCAATGGAATACAAAAGATTAAAGAAAATATATGCATCTTTTAAAATCAAATTGGTCTAATAAACTGAAGTATTTTATGACCGAAATTTTGTGAAGGGGCTTCTCTAGTGGTTTCTAGCACAATCGCATGGAATATTGCTCTCACATGGAGCAAATAGATTCCAGTATTTAGTATGAGTAACTATGAGCTATGACTAACTGCTTGGTTTAGAAAATGCAGAATTTCAGGCCAGATTGATGTATGGTGTCTTTCCCTTTACGTCTTGGGGATTGGCCCACAGGAATACGTACAGGGCTACTGTTTCTTCAGGATCTCTCTCCCATCACCCAGGGATGTCTGACCTCTTTGCTGTCTTTGTTCAATTCAGTTCCAGCACTGTCACTCTGGTGTCCTCAGTTCATGCAGCATAGCAAACAGCAACAGGATATAGAGTGGCTGACTCATGATCAAACTTTGTGCTGAAAAGAACAAGACTGTGAGAAGTCTCTTAACATGTCTTAAGAGCGCTCCAAGTCCAGAACAACACTGACAGTGAAAGGGGTCGTCTTTGAATGTACCACCAAGGATGGTTCTACAAAACAAAATGCTTACTGTTATTTTGGGATGGTTCAGAAGACTACCTTAAAATTCCTATGAAAAAAGATGTTTGACAGCGCTAAACTGAGAGGAATAGGCAGAAATCCTAAACACTGCCTAGGTTCACAAAAACATTAAATTAACCATCTTCCAATACCTGTACCTAACTTTGCATCTTCCCCATGCTTGGGCTACCACAAAGCAGTTGTGCAGGGATGAATTGGAAATAATTTTAGGAAAAAAAAAAAAAAAGAAAAAAATATTTTGTCAATAGAAGTTTCCAACACAAAATAGGCTTCTAAAAAGCCTTGGTCAGACTTGTGGGTTGAAAAAGGTCCATGAGCTTTCAGGGTGAAATCTTTTCTAAGGTATTCCTCGATTACCTTCAAAAGTTTAGAACACATTACAAATCAGTGCCTGCAGGCAACTTAGTATTGTAACAGTTAATTCATGCTTTCATAGCTGTTAAATTAGCATTCCAAAAGAACTTAAAGCCTCCTTGAAATTTCCTTCAGCACAGTCTGAGCATAATTGAATATTAAGAGATTCAAAATTAAATTTTTGTATTTTCTTAACCAAATCTATTCAAATATGCCCTATGCAATAGGTCCCTTAGAGTATTAGGTGCAGAACAAGGTCAGAACTTTTACAGCCAACAATTTCTGAGTGACATATAAACAAAGAAAGGTTGGAACCTTTTCTTTCTTTGAAAACGTCAAAAGCCAAAAGTGTTTCTAAGCATTTTAACATCCACCGGGCCATGCTGCTACTTGTCAGTCTGATAACCCTTCGTAAGTTTATAGGGATAGCAGAAGAACAGTTGAGCTGAAAATATCCTCCATCTAGGTATTTTTCATTCTAATTAGGAATATGTAGTGTGATTTTTTCTCAGCGAGTAAAAAGGAAACCTCCAGAATAAGTGCCTGAGCAGGCTGTAAGGCTGCCTGTGCTGTCTAGGTGCACATTTATAACAGTTTTCATTACATGGGGATCAAATCCTTTAGTTAAATATTCTCATTTAAAACCAATTTGCATAAATAAGGGCACATTTCTCAAAGTGCCTGCTCATTCAAAGAAAATTAGATTTGACTTGGAAATAAACACAACTCCAAATTCCTCATCATGCTCCCAGTCTGTGCAAAAGAGATTCATTTCCAAATATGTCTTGCGGTGGTTTTCACCCATTTTCCTCCCTGCCTAACTAGAGCCAGGAAAGCTGCTGAGCACCTCTCTGAGCATGTCCATGAGCTCATGCCCTTGGTGTGTCAGAGCAAATCCTTGGCAGGCACTGCTCCTGCCTTGTGCTGCTTTCCGGGGGAAGGATACACTTGTTGTCCAGAGGGAGCTGCGAAATGCTCCAGCCAGGTCCCCTGTGACAAAAAATCTGGATTTTGAGTTGTTCTGAAAGTCATGCCTCTTCCTCACTCTCCACATCATAAGGGTAGGATAAAGCCCACATTCGAGTTCAATCTAAAGCGATTAAATCAGGAAAAGATGAACTGAATTTCTCTTTTTTTTTTCCTTTCTCATTTTCCCACATCTGGCCAAATTTCTGATTGTGGGAAAGGTGCCATTTTCACCACACACACCCTCTGAAACTTTCCTGATTGCTCTGCCAGACTTCCAACTGTTGAGGAGCACCAGCGAAATTTCTTACCCCACATTGCTGACATCAGCGCATAAATGGTTTATGAGGAATTATTGTTCACCTATTCTTGTTCCATTTAGATTTTGTTTTAAGTCTTCTGTCTATTAAGCTTACTTGTGACCAGGTTCTGCCACCATCTCATCCAAATCAGGCTCCTTTGGATTTAATAATGGCCATTAGCTCACAAAGTTCACCATAAGCTCAGTCTTTTTTCTCAGTGAGCATAAAACTTGTATGAACAGAAATATGTGAACTCTCTATCATCTATTTGATTTACTTCTTATAGGATTAATGTGAAATATGGAATTTTTTTTTTGATTTATGTCATCTATGTAATCAGTTACACTTATAATCCTTCTAAATTTTTTCCTATTTCTGAGATGTTTGTTAGAATCTAAGTATCCAATTATGACATTAATATTACCTTGTTATTTATCTTACCTGACATATTTAGAATACAGTATTATATGCGTACATCTAATTTAAAATACTTTATTTGCAATGACTCTCACTAAATGCAATTCTTGTCATGCTTTTTCTTAACTAATTTACTTTCTCCTGTTTACTAACTGAATAATTGTCAGAGTATAATTAACACAGATGTCGCATATGCCTATTTTTCAGGTTCAGGTTAAATTTATACTACTGCATATGGAAGTGTCTAATTAGATTGCCATCTGAAATGGTGAAGGAGTTACTATATTTTGAATAAAGGCTTTTTCACAGACTTTCATCTTATTTAGTGGTACTATAATGTTTGCATTAGTTGGCAGTTTCTAAAACAAGGCTCTTGTATTAAACACATCAGCTTATGTGATCAGTGTTTACTGGGACCAAAGTATTTATACATTAGACACAGAACCCTCAAATATTCTAAATTTTATTACCCAAAGTTTTTTACCTAGCAAACTAAAACAGGACCCTAAATTTTTCAGCTCTAGGGGGGCTAAAATCTAGATGTCAAATTTCTTATTCCATATTCCACATAAATATTATTTCTAAGTGACTTCTGTTTTTGTAACACCCACAAGAACTTGAAGGACTGGAATATAAGATTCCAAAGATTTTACAATAAAATTGATTTGTTTGTTAACAATAATCTCTGGGAGGTTTCTGTGGCTCTGTATTAAAGAAAAAGACAGAATTGGGAGCAAGAGTGAGTTTGATATTTTATTTACAAACCAGTTATGAAGAGGTAGGTATGGTTTCAACAGTAACATTTAATTTATTGTGGCTTTTCACATTAATGCCAACCGAGGATATCTTGTGGGATACAGAATATAAAAATGGTGTTAGATAATTAACAGTTGCTCTATGAAAACTGTCATTTTTCATACATTTTTCACAACAAATGATAATAAGTAGCAAGAATGAAAGTCAAGCCAACAGGTTTTGGCACAGAGAATAAATAAAAGATAATGTATCTATCCTAATAAATTAGGATATTTATCCTAATAAATAAGAAAATAAGAAGTCAGTGGGTCAATGCAATTACATTACTGCTTTTACTCAACAAAAGTCGATAATGCAGCTCTTCCTTCTTCATGATGATTTCATTATTGACTAATTCCAATAAATGAATGAACGGCTGGTTACGTTGTACCATGCAAATTACTGAATGTGAGCTACAGGGACATTCATAGTAAGAAATGTTTTAATTCTAATAGCCACTTCAGATTTACAAGCAGAGATATTAAATATGTTGTTCACATTAATTGTGATTTATCATCCGATGCCAAAATGTAAAAAAACAGATTAAATTCCATAGTCTTCTTTGAAAAAATGCATAGTGTTGAGAACAAAATATTTAGCACTTACACTGACGTCACAACTGAGTCTTCAAGATCTGCTGTTATTACTTGCCAACAATTCCCTACTGAATAACAAATATCAAAAAATTTTCCTCATGTAAATTGCATACTGAAGTCAAAGCAATTTTTTAATTGAGATTCCAAGAAAATAATGTGATTCTTTACATGCACTTCTTCTGTAAATTAATAGCTGGTCTTATAAGAAAAAATTCTCTGCATATACGACAACGAAATTAGTGGAGCAACTAATTACTTGCCCCAGACAAACAGAATTCTCAACACTGTCACTGCACTCAAAGTCATCCTCTTAAAACCCACATTAACTGTATTACATTCTGAATTTCAGGTATGAAAGTATATCATTACTTTGGAATTGTGAAATGGGAGCAAGCCCTGTATAAGTAAGAGCAAAGTTTTTTAAATTTAACTCACTCTCAGAAATTTAGATTCTTTTTTTAAAAAAGTACATACAGACTGAGGAAATTTATTGAACAAGCGGGCATCTGTTCTGCTAAAACAGCTCTCCCGATATGTTTGGGGTTTAGCTTTTCAGTATGTTCCACAGCACTTCTGGTTGCTTCTTTTGCAATGCTTTGATTACTGCCACTTGTTTGCAGTAATGTTCTTTACTTAGTGAAAATGAGTTTCTTAAAAACAGACTTAATTGGAGTTTTGTTTGTTTTCTTTATTTAAAGGGCAAAATACTCAAGAAAGGCCTGCACGTGGCTTTATGGCCTGCTAAATCAGCTACGCCATTTGGATTGCTCTTCTGAGCTTTTCTGTCCAGAGACCTCAGAGCACCTTCTGTTTATTTTAGTCAATACCTCTGGGTGCTATAGCAATAAAAATAAATGTTATTTACAATAATCTCTGCTAATAGTGTCTGTGTGCATGGTTATGTGGTGGAGAATACCAAGAGTGTTTTGGAGTTGGAAACTGGGATGCAAAGCTATGACTTTCATCCTGGCTTTCGTTTGCTCAATATTTAAAGTTGCAGGAAGCTGCTGGTCTGCAGGAGTGAGTGTCATTCAGCCATTCTCCTCCACAGGGAGTCTGCAGGGATCCAAACACCCCAGCACCATGCTCGTAGTGCTTTCAGTACCCAAGCTACAACCAAATCTCTCCATGTGATATTGCATTGTGGTGAAGGATTTTTTCTTGAGAAGAAATGAAACACACCAGGGGGAAGGAAGAGAGGAGTGAAAGTGGTTTAGTGTGAATGAATTTGCACAGCCCCATTGTCGTCCCTAAACAACACCAGTCTGGAACTGGATCGTGCATCCTCACTGCCATGCATTTGCCATTTTTTTT
>VZSV01000022.1:6910724-6925674 GCA_013398735.1 Nothocercus julius | reverse complement strand
ATCACTGTTCTGTCTTTTTGCCACCAATTCCACCTAGTTTTATTGACTTTTTCCCATTCATCCACATGCAACAGTCTCTGCATTTTTGTAATGAGCTGTCATAGTGCCGTAGCAAAGATAGGACAGGAGCATCCGTATTGAGCCTGTGATTTTTTTTTCCTTGATAACAATTAATTAGACAGAACTGTGGTCTGCAGAAGAACTGAAGATATCTAAATGATCTCATCAGCTGAAAGCTGGATCCTTTGGTTGATTGTTTCTAATTTATGCTGTAGCAGATGGAGAGTGCTGAAGGTCACTGTTACTGTATAAGGCCAACTTGTCTGTACAGTTGGAACCCCATGCAGATAACTGTCTTGTTTATACTGTCTGCTTGTAGTGAAAACTCTTTGTCTTCCTTTAAATTGTGAATTCATGTTGGTAAATTACATCTGTGATGAAAAAAATCAGACTTCAGCTTATATACCATGTAATTCTTGATATTGAACCGGGAGCTCTCTAATTAGCCTGAAGAGTTTTGTTGTCATCAAAGAATTGAAAGGGTTTTTTTACTTGCTTAGCTGTGAAAGATCTGAACTGAGAACTTAATAAAGATCCAGTTTATTAGCAATAAAAATAGACTGCAACTACATATTTAACTGATGGATGAGAAGCATTTTCTTTTAAGGCAAACAAAAATCAGGTCAATTTCTTTAAGTCTGAAAATAGAACAAGTTAAATTTTTCAGACAGGTACAACTCACTAAAATGGCTTTGGAACAGAAGTTTGACAAAAGGCAGTGTAATTAGTGTCTACTGCACAGAGTGATCCTATAAGTACGATTTGTGAGTTTATGGGAATGTATGTGTCAGCTACTCTAAAAGCACTGCTATTGCATGATTCTTCTGAAAAATAAATTGTAAGGCAGCATACCCCATTGTCAATGAGGGATAAACTACTCTGCGTACCACAGGATAAAATCATGCAAATGAATAGATACCGCAGGGCACTTTAAGCTGTAAATCCACACATTAGCTTTTTTTGTGCTAATTTGTTAATGTAGCTATATCCTATTACTAAAAGAGACAGACTCCTGAATCACTACACTTAAAAAAAAATGTTTCTTTTGAAACTTCAGTACTGAATTATTTAGGTAATATTTTGCACTGTTAGTGACTTGAGAGGGACATTAACTTGGTACTGAGAGCCTCAAGCAAATGAGCTAGAGAATTGTGTGCTCTGGTCTTTCCAATCTAGCCTAGGTTGTACTGGTGGCTGAAAATGCTTCCATTTGATGTGTATTCACTGACATATATGAGAGATCATGATTCTTGTTCATTTTCTGACACCTATCTGTCTATACCATAGTCCACATCTTTCTACAGAGTCTGAAATGAAAATGCAAATGCCTCCTGAATCCTGTGGTCTTTTCATCACTGTCCTTCGAGTTTGTTTTTCTCTTTTAAGCTAACTGTTCTGCTAAATGCAGAAAGCTCTAGAGCCACCCTGCTGATAGAGCCAAAATAATTCATTCTAGAGCTCTTGCAGCAAAGGAAGTCGAAAAGCAAGTGCAAGCAGAGCAGAGAGTGCTGCAGGTGAACCTGCACCAACAAACACGCAGAAGGAAAGAGCAGTTACAGAGACTGCTGGTAGATTATTCTGATCGTTGTGCTGTGCACTGCTCTGCCTGCGAGTTTCATGCTTTTTGGATCTCCCTCTCCCACTCAGAAAGATTCAGGCTTGACTCTTTGAAAAATCCTTTGGTTTCCTAGGCACTGAGATTGAGTAAGGCAGTATTAGACAAACTCACTTGCCTTGCAATCTATTACCTTGCATTGCTTTGCTAAAACCTCGCATTAGTTTAATAGATGGTGAATGTCTCTGAGACTCAGTGAGTGAGTGAATATGGCACCATGCTGTATATTTCCAAGCCAGTTGCTTCACATCTTGGACATATGAAGAAGAAAGATGAGTGAGTAGATTCAAGAAACAAGACTGGCTCCTTAAAGGTATACATATCACAGACCGACTACAGTGCAAGACAGAGATAGGTGCTTAATTCATAGCGCCTGTTATATATATGACACATTCGATGTGTAATCATCAAATTCAGACAGACCGATGCTTTTTCATAGTATCAAATCGCTTATGAGATGTTATTATGCCTTATCTGTTCACTGAACTACCTTTGGATATAGATACCTATCTTTTCCTTCCCTCCTTTTTTTGCTGCATTCCCTCTGTCCTCTGAAAGTCTCATTTGAGCAGCCTGCAGTTTCATCATCTTGGCTTCTTCCCAGATGTCTCCCAGCACAGCAGAAATGGCCTCCCTGCTTCTTCTCTGCTTGAGCCCTGAGCACCAGCTTGGGACACGTAGAGATTTAACCCTGAGTGGTCCACTCTGGCTCATCCAGGCTCATGACCACACTAACAACATGTCTGCATCAGAGGCCTTTCCTACACCGCAGTTACATGCTGTTACATCACCATCAGCAGCATCCAACAATTTTCTGCTGCTTTAAGTACAAACATGCAGTTTTCCTTCATTCTCCAGTATGCTAGTGAAGGAACTAGCCAGTGACTGTACAGGGGTAATGAAAAATTCATTGCTCCCTTTTAATTAAAAGTTTAACTTTTAGTTTTTATTTCCCACCTTGGTAGATCTTTTCACTTTTGTACAAATAGCAGTGCCATGTGGTGTTTTAAGTATAACTTGTCCTGAATTTAGAATTTAGCATCTGTTTTAGGGTGCACATGCTGACATTTTAAAAAAGAAACCTAACTAGTTTGTGCGGTTTATGTATCCACATTTGCATGCACTTTCTAAAGATTAGTGCAGACTACCAACAATTACTTGTGTCTAGGCATTTTAGGAGCTTATATTAGGATCAAATAATAGATTTATGCCTGTAATTACACAATTAGTAGCCCAGCCAGCATGCAAACATGATGAGAAAAATGCAGAGATAAGTGGGCATCTGCTCTTTAAGTATCAAAACTACTTTATTCAGATAAATTACTTGTCAAAACACAAAAAATCTTTGTTTGCAGTATCCATACCCAGACTCGAGTCTCGGGGGTGGCAGGAGGAATTTTATATATGTCTGTGATGCATATTGGTGGTGACTGTGAAATTAGAAGAAATATTTTTGAAAAGTAATAACTTCTTGTGAGTAGCAGAGGTAACATTTAGATTATAAAGCATACATTATAATCTGGGAGGTCAAATCCCTGTCAGAGTGGCACCACGGTGTACAACATATTTTCATCCAGAGGTTTACATGCAAACATAGCTCTGTGGGCCAAAAGAGAGCTGAGTTAGGTCACCTTACCGGGACAGCCAGGGACCAGGATCACAGCGCATATTGCAGAGTGTGCTTTTCCCATCATATGAGAGCTCCATGTGAGATGCCCATATATTTCAAGGCATTCTACATCTACATGCTGTGAAAAGACCTGATGTGTTCCATAACATACACAGCTTTGTACACATAAAAAAACTCTTGATTGTGTGAGGAGTCTAACCCCTGGGGTGGCTTAAGCCCAGGATCCTCTGGCACAGCTATAAGTTTCACAGCTATGTAACTAATCGTAGGACATTTTTCTTTGCAGGGCTCTTGATTACATGAACCATAGATGAGCCACACAATCAATACATGATTTTAATGAACTCAGGTATGTGTTTCGTGAAAAAAAAATAGACCTCTATAGATTTATATCTGCTGCAGAGCAGTGCCTAGCTAATCCAAATTTTGTTTCTCCAGGATATCTTTGCAGTCTCATAGTAGGCAGGCCTGCACAAGCCTGCTCTCTGCATGGCCTGAGTGCTGTCTGAAATACATGGGATTGTGCTTTTGGGAGCTTCAGTTCTCTGTCATGTTGGCCAGATCGGGACTCTTGAACCGCAGCAAGGAAAACTAGTGAGGCCTATGAGCGACAGGTGACGCCGCAGAAGCCTGCTGGTCAGAGCAACGGCCCGGGGTAAGTGAGAAGAACATGCTATCATAAATTATTTGAATAGGGCAGAATAGAGATTATGTTCATTTCAGCACACTCCAGATGTTCAGAAGGGTTACAGTTCCCTGCTTCTGGCTGCAGTAGAGAGGTTGCCCCACAAATAAACAAAAGCCCATTAAAATGAATGCTTGTGTTATCATGGAACTTGCTCTTACTCTTGCTCTATCTGTTTGCAATTTCCCATTTACCATTTTTTTTTTCCAGATACTAAAATACAAAGAATGTGAAGCTTTATTAAAAAAACTATTTTCTATTTTAGCATATTTCATGAAAGTTTTGAGCCTACAGGGCTTTAGAGAGTTAAAAAGTAAATAGCAGAGGGAAAGAGAAAAATGAAGTAACAGGCTGGGGAGAAAGGATGGAGATTTGAAGAGAGACAGAGGGGCAATGAAGCAGTGAGCTCCAGGAAGGCTGTTCCAGATGGCAGAAGCTCTGGCACCAGCCGTGGCAAGATTGCAGGCAGGGACAGGGAGGAAGCCGGTGCTCTGCAGGGAGGGGAAGAAGAAAGAAATACAAGGTCAGGGAAGAAGTGTGGATCAATTACATGGGAAATTATAAGACCCAGGCAGCTGATACACTGACACTCTGCCGCCGAAGCAGCTGATTGGCACCTGTGCAGCACTGTGTGAAGTGCTGTCAGTAAATTTTGCAGTCTTATACCTATGTGGCATCTTGTACTGGCCGCTGGAGAGCAGGGGAGCAGCCGTCCACATGTGAAAGATGCAGTTAGAGCAGACTCCTGAGGAGGGATTTACTCGTTATGGTTGTGGGTGGAAGGAGAAGAGACCTTTGGAATGTAAAGAAGTCTAGTGACATTTTTTTGAGACAGTAATTGCCTTTTCAGCTTTACAACTTGTTCCTTGATAAACAACTTGCACAAGAAGGCCATTGTGCTGCACAGGTGGTGGGACCCTACCCTTCCCGTGGGATCATTTCCTCTTGGATGCTGTGAAAATACCATGCCTTGATGATAAAAGTCATCTTTTTTTAAATTGCTTTTCTATAACCCACGCAATTGTAAAAGATTTTTCAATGTACGTACAACGAGTTCCCTTATGTGAATTAAACAAGGGGTGCATTTTGCACAAAGTATGGAAAAAAAATCCCTTTGAAATGTCTGCGGAGGTTTTTATGATGGTAGTTCCATTGCCACACTCCTTCAGACAGTTTAATCTACATGCTCTGACTGCTTCACTCATGGTTTTTATTGTAATGCCATCAAAGACCTTTGAATGGAATCTGGGGTCAAATTATGCTGCTATCTTCATTCCAGCACTGACGACAGCCATAGTCCCAAATTTGGATCTGAGTGCCCAACGCATACAAACAGATCCATTATGTGATGTCCCCTTCTAGCTGAAAAACAGAAGCACTGAGTATGTTGATCCTTTCCTGTGCCGTAAGCCTTGTCAGATAGATGTTAGGCAGGGGTGGGTGCCAAGTGAATGGGTCCCGGCAAGATGGACTTGAGACTGATAACAGGCTTCAAAGTGCTAAAACCTCGGAGTTTTTAAAATTAACATCAGAATGCAGTCAGTGACATACTGTGTTAGACCAGTGTGTTAATAAATTGTACTGTCCTACTTTATCTGACAGTGGCTAATAAAAGATACCTCAAAAGAGGCACAGGAAACTTTGCAGTAAGCAGTGGGGAAATAACTTACCAAGAAGAAAAAATTCCACCTAACCTTCTTTTAATCTTTAGTTATCTGAAGCTCCTAATTATTTGGGGGAACTTGATCGTAAACACTCAAGCAACCGCAAGCTTTTTTCTTGGTTTATAGGAGAGATGGAGCAAGCGATTAATCTTTTTCCTCGCAATTTCAGATATTCTTGTTTGCGCATCTGTCTAATCATATTGCTTAAAATGCTTAAGAACACAGAAGAGAGATGATGTGAGGGAAGGAAATGTTGGAAATGTTTATTATGTACTTAGTTATATTTACCTCCTGAGAAAATGTTTCTCAGGAGGTAATTTTTTGTATGTGGCATTTTGAATGTGCGATTAGGGAAGATCTAAGTCAACCCAGATCTTGGGAATTAGCTGTCACTTAAATATTGATTTCATACTATATCACTCTGGTAGTTCTTCTGCACATTGATAAAAGGTCTGGTTTCTGATGTCAGTTTTGTTTTTTAAAATAAGAAATCTTTAAACGTATTTAAATACAGAGCACAAAATTATATGGCTTTCCATCCTGTATGAATGTACAAAAATGTTACTGGTAATACACCACTATGAAGTGAGGGAAAAACAGTTGTTATTTCCTATTTGGTCTGAGCATTTTTGTTTGTTTTAAACTACAGTGTAAATGACGTAGGTCAGAAGTACAAATATGTTTAAATAAAGTATGCATCTAATGAGAAAAGCATGTAAAATAACAAGACTAAATCTGGTTGTAGTTCAGTCACCAAATGGCTAAACAATTTGATTATTCATTTTTTTGGTGAGAATTCGTGTATCTCATTGACTTGACGCTAGCCCAAACAGTCATATCATTCATTATACCCAAACCGTTGGATAAATGGTGGCAAATTTTCACTCAACTCCCAGAGAATCAATTCAGCAGCATGGAGAACTGCCCGGCACAAGATATGGCCAATAATGACTACGGCACACCGTGCCTTGCATACTTTCATTTAACTCCCTTTGCCACTGTAATTTAATTAATTTTCACTTGGTCTTATTAATCTTCAGATAACATCTTGATATGGACGAATGTACAGTTTCATTGCAAGCAACAGATTTGCTCTAAGTTCCTCTTTGTGAGCAGTTTTTGCCTCTTCCCTCCGTGGAAGTGCTTGTGAACAGATGACGTTTAGGTCTTCGAATTTATAATTACTAACGCTATGCCTATAATATTATCTAATGAAAAAAAGTACATATTTGCTACTTTAAAATATGTTGCAAGGTCTCAACTCGCTTTTTCCTTAATGCTGAAGCTGACTTTATCAATATCCACGGTGCTGTGCCGCTGGTTGCACGCAGCGCTTCGGCGCTTCTGGGGCTTTTCAAGATTTCGCTAGTTGTTGCTGTCCAACAGCGCTATCTATTGACGAAGAGTAGAAAAAAAGCACTTCAGCTTTGTGCTTTTCTACATGCTTTTAATTTCTTCCAGAAGGTGGTAAATGAAGTAAAATACTTAGTTTAAACATAAAAACAAACTAACAATTTCCATTTGATGTGCATAACTTTTTGTTTTGCTTTGTTTATATTTAATTTTGCATGAGGTTCCTTTTTCTGTAGCCTACGCTTATGGAAAGGAGCCATAGTTATATGTCAAAATATTTGTGTATTTCCAAACAAAACCTGTATATTTGAGAAAAACAGAATTTCCGCAGGCTGTTTTACCGAAATTCTCGAGCTTTTACTCAGCAACATTTTTTCATCATTTCCAAATTGACACCAAATGTTACTGAATTTTACTTATGTAAATTCCTCGAGGTTGAGATCTTAGTTTGGTTTTAAGCAAACTGATATTAGATTAAAAAAAATGATTAAATAAATCATTACTGATGAAAAGGAAAAAAAAAGAGAAGAGGCAGGGAGAAGGGGAGAAAGAGATTTAATATAAATACCTAAAACCTTCAATCATAGAGTGAAAAAGTAGATACGGGAAATGCCAGGTAGGGCAGCTGATTGTCCCATAGGGAGGTCAGCATGAAATGATGTTGTTTTAAAGCAGCTATAAGTCTGTACACTTTCATGAAAAAAGGAAAAGTAGTGGAAGGATGACAGTCCCACACAGCAACACCATGGGAAAGTGGGAACATAAGCGTGGCAGAAAAGGATCAGTGGCATTTGGAGGGTGACCAGAAATGATACATCACCGGTTAAAACCACGCAAGGTTCACGTTCACGCTGGTAAAGGGTTGCCATGATGTGCTGATACTCCACGTCAGCATAACCGTGCTGGGCGACTGTGGCAGCCCCTGTCCCTGCTGCTAACAGCCCGCACCTTGCTGTGTGGGATTAGGAGTTGCAACTCATCACGGCAGTCTCCCGAAACATGTCATTTTTCTCATGAGACATTAGCTAGCAGTGCCCTTCTCGCTGTGTTTCCACAGCTACGATGTAAACTGGGAGGAGAGGAGAGATGTGTGCAGGACCAGGGCTTGGCTGCTCCTTTTGGGGTATGCCTGCACCATCCACACTGCATTAGCCATATATGGCGCTCTTCTTTCCACCTCTTCCCTTGTGCTTCTTTCATTTCAGGATGATTTTGTAGCCTAGCCTCATAGCCTTCCTCTAACTGGATTGAAATTGAGTGGGAAAAAAACCACAAACCCTGTTTTATTTGCAGTAATGATGCTATTGGAATGTGCATTATAATTATTTATTTGTGTTGATTTCAGTGGTTTTAATTTATTTCCTCTATTTAAATCTATATAAAAAGAAAGAATAGTTGGATCATAATCCCTTACCTGGAGCAAACCACAGCTGCAACAATTTTGAGACTCTTCCTCCACTCTCTTTCCTCTTCTGACAATGAAATTAAGCCTCAAACTCACACAAATTGTTTAGTCCGTTTGGAATTCATGTGACATTTTGCATGAAAAACAGTGTGAAATGCTGTTCTCTCTGCTCCTGTGATATAAATTATTCATCTTTGTGATTTATCAGACAGCTTTTTCTTGTAGATAAGAAGTCACCTCTCATTTACTCTATAGATCACATAGCCTAAACAATAGAAAATGGGTTGAATCCAACAGAAAGAAAAAAAAAGAAAAAGAGAGAGAGAGAGAGATCTGAGCACCTATACTTCATGTCAGGTTTAATAAAAGAAAATGCTATGGCTTCAAACCTGCTTACTTCAAATGATTTTGTTTATTCATGAAGAAGGTTATCCAATGTGCAATAGAACAGGGAGAGTTAGCAGATGCCCAGTTTTTAATTGTAAAAGAAATTATTACACAAATTGCCAGGAGAATATCTATGATCTATGTATTACATAGGTGTCTAGCTTATTATGATGTTTCTTATTATATAATGCACATTGAGGCACACTGAGGTACCTTATTGTCAGGAGGATGCTATGGCCTTGACTACATAATGCATTTATTTATGTGCAATTAGGATATCAAAAATCATAAGTTCTTGAGTTTTTTATTATTTTGAAAGTAGTTTTGGAAGATTTTATATTTTTCTCGTTTGGAAGATTTTATATTTTTACTCGTTTAAGGGACTTGATTTAAAATTGAGTGATGAGCTTGCAAAGAGAATCACACACATGTGCCTGGGAATCTGTTCTTGAAGGACAGTTATATTTGAAAAGCTAGTTATGGCTCAAACAGTCTCTCAGTCACTCATTGCTGAATGTTAGATGAAGACACAAGGGAAATATAATCATGTGCTTTTCCTGCTCTTATACTCACCCTTGCATTTCCACTATTGCTCACTGTCAGAGACATGGCAAGGGGCTAGCTGGACCTTTAGCCTGAACCAATAAAGTCATGTTCATCTTCCTGCATTTCTTGCAGATTGCACCAAATGCTGTGTAAGATCATGCATGGAAGAATTCTTGCTTCTGAATATTCCAGTTTCTAACAGAAACTGTAGTACTTCATAATCAAATTAAAGCAGTATTTCCTGCTGGCCTTCAGCTTCTACCACAGCAATAGAGAGAGAGAGAGATAGAGAGAGAGAGAGAGAGAGAGAGAGAGGGATGTCCTTTTCTACACTGCCAGTTAGTATGCTGGAAGGGTGGTGACTGACGTGAGGCAAAACCACGCCAGGGGATGGAGGACAGTATAGCAGCTTTCAGTCTCTGCCCTGACCAGGTCTCTGTTACAGAAGCAGACCTACACCAGCAGCACCAGCAAATGAAAGGCCAAAAATCTGGTCACCTGACTAAAAATCACCTACAAAATACATTTTATAGACAGTGAGACTGGTTTGTTAGAAGGATGCAAGGCAACAAAATCCCCTGTATAAATTCATAGAGAAGGGATGCTTACTTTACAATTTTCCCTAAATGGCATGAAGATTTTTCAGGAATTTCATGAATAATGTGAAGACAATAATATGTTCTTAAATGGGCCCACTGTTTCTCTTGAACTTTGAAATTGTTGCAGCAGCAGCAATTTACAGTAGCAGCTTTTGCTGTCTATGGCTTCATAAGAGGCTGCATTTCTGTCACTGATGAGGAACTGGAAACGGCCATTCAAACTACTGCCAACTCCCACAGAAAAATTCTGCTTACTGAAAAGACTAAACTTCCTGCAAGTTGCCTGAGGAGAACACATAAAACGGCAAAAACTGCACAGTTCAAGATGCTGTTGATAATAGCTAAGCAAAAAAATTTCCTTTGAAAAAATATCCAGAATATTTCTACCCCTTGTTAACAGTTTGGGTTCTTTTTTCACTTCTGTGAATTGTTAGGCATATTTTGCCTCAAGTTTTAAAAATATAAAAAACTCTGTTTGCTGCATCAGCCACTAGAGAGGGGAGTGCATCAGCGGTGCCAGTTGCTAAGAGAGTAACATGCAACTGCTCAGAGAGAAAGCATTTTGACTGGTGTCAAAGAAGGGCTATCAAAAGTCAGTGTTTGAAGAAATGTACTTCAGCCAATTTTTTCCTTCTTTATACTTTATTTATACATACACACACACACACACACAAAAAAAAAAAAAAAAAAAAAAAAAAAAAAAAAAAAAAAAAAAAGGAAGGACATGTGAGACCCCAACTGGTCTTTTGTAACAGTTTAGTGTACAAAAGTTGCTCTATGAGGTTCGCATGGACAGACTTCACAGAGGACAGTGGATTTAAGCTGGGTTAGCAAATCTGACTAAACTTGCAAAATGCATATATAGAAGATAGTATTGGACTCACCACAGGTAACAGAAAATGCAGTCAGATCTTTTATTGGTATAAACAAAAGACTAGCTCTGTCTCACTGAATTCTACAACAGTATAGGCAGAATTGATTTTATGCCTATTGTAAAGAGTTCTTCAGATACACCATGTTTGAATCCTCTTTCCCATGGACTATAAATGTTTAACTTTGACTCCTTGAGGAAGTTGTTTTCCATGCCATGTGTTTGCCCCAGGAAAAACTTTCTTAAACGATTTTGAAAGAGGATTAAAGCAGGTTTTTGGCTTAAGTGACTGGGCTGCTTCTGAGCTGGGCTAAGAAGGAACCACAGGCAAAATATGTTTTACCCACATTGTAAAAAACTAGAGAGAGAGGTGCTAGAACCTCCTTATTGAGACTGCAGACTTCAGCAGCCTTGCAGTGGCATACATACAGAGATATGTATTCTCCTGAAAAATATTATCTGAAAAAAAAAATGACCAGGTACTCCACAGTTTGTCAGCTACCTTTTTAGAGGCTTTTGTTTGCATAAAGTCATTCCAACCTACTTATCTTGTAGGTTAGCCTGACTGCAATCTTTTGTTCAGGGCCCTTCTCCATCTGAGGACTGCAAGAACTGGTCAGAGCTGCTCCTGTAGCTGAATTTCTGCAGGTCCAGGAGCCACACAAGCACAGGAAGGAATAGTTAACTTATTTTCTTCCTTGTTCCCTAAGATAAGCCTTATTGCAAAGCACTGGAATAGGATCATGAGGCTATTATGAAGACAAATGGCAAGGAACTGTTAAAAGGCAGAAGGAGAGAGACATAGCTTTTTGAGTTCAAAACTGGGCAGAATGATAAAAGGGATAAAGACCATGTGCTCTAGGTGTCCCTGCTTGAGCAGCGGGGTTGGACTAGAAGACCTCTAGAGGTCCCTTCCAACCTCAACCATTCTGTGATTCCGTGTGACCGCTTGGTCTAGGAGTGTAGTCAAGACAAAAGGTCACACTGAATTCAGTGTTTGGGATGAGGTAGAGCCACAAATTTTAGATGCCATTTTGTAGGTGCTGTTCCTGAGTGGCACTTGAGATGTGCTGTACTCTTGGGTGGGAGGCCATGCAAACAGAAAGAAAATGCAGAAGTAACCACCTGCCTGGTCAGGTAAAAGGCTCCGTGTTGTGCAGAAGGTCTCAGCAGAATCTCAGCATGTGCTGGAGAGAGCAGATCCTGCACTGAAGGCAATTAGGGACCCAACTTATAATTTTTACTCTGTTAAACAGGGGCAGAGAAAACCTCCCCCATTTATTTCCAACCAAAATAGGTTCCTATAGGAAAAAACAGTGTGTAAGCACATTGTGAAATATTGCAGAGGCAAACACAAGTTTTGCTGTTTCACAAATGTAACCTTTGGCAACCTTCTTCTTAGTGTATTTTTATAAACAAAAATATTACTGTAGGTTTTAAAGACTGGCCCTTTAGACAGGGGTATGCAGGAGCATTCATTATTTTAGACTACTTTTCTATGTCAGTCTTCCTGTGTTACGGCTGAAATACAAGAAATGTTCGTAGAGCATCTCTGATAGTTTATTAACGAGAAGTTAGACAGCATGACAGTTTCAATAAGACACAATTCCTACATCTTCATAAGTATCTTAAACAACTAAATCCATCCCAACTCTTAACCTTCTGATCAGCTGTGGAAATAGAGTGTTGAGAGGCTGATAAGGGGCAGTAAAGCTTGAATGTAGTAAAAGGTAAATGTATCTATGTGGTTTCTTGTTCTGAGTTATATACTCCAAAAAGTTTAGAGCTTCACTTCATTTCTTTTGTTAGTGCATCAGGTATTCAGAACAGAGCAGCACAGAGCTGCTGGTCGTGTTAGCTCTGGCTGATGGCATCATGGGCAGGCAAAGGAGAAACAAAAATGCAGCAGCAGAGCAGCAAATACGGGTAGTTCTTATCAGTAAACTTTCTTAGAAAATGAATTAGGAAACTCACCTACACTTTGTGCACCTTAGAATAATAATGAGGATTATTTGTTGACTATGATACTGTTCCCCACCAGGCTTTCAGCATCTTGACAGTTTTCAGCAGAACAAAGAAATGATTCCCTTGGATTTCTGAGGCATTTTTATTTCCCTTATTAGTGAAATGCATGTGAAAAAAGACACAATATCCTATTTTATCGAGTTTTTGAAAAGAAAACATTTTGGCTGCATTTCTTTCACTTCTTATAAAGCACTAAATTTTGAATTAAAATATATGGATATTTTATTTTTATATCACAAGAAATATATTTAGAAATCTTAGAACCTGTTCAGGCTTAAAATCTAAGGTTGCATTCGGGGGTCATACCTAAGATAAAAATGGACAAATAGACACTCCATATGTGCCTGTACATCATAGTCAAGTCTTTTAAAACAAAACCCTAGCTATTAAGCCTAGCAACTCAATAGACATCTCTTGTAATCTCTTTAATCTTTTTACAGCACGACCTATTATTTGTATCACCTAATCCTGAATTAATACTTTAAAGCAGCTCATATGTTAATGGAGAGTCAGCATATGTTAGCGTAAAGTCAAAGCTTTTGTTGAAATTTTTACTTGAATTTGTTGCTATTTTGTTTTTTCTGTGTGCATGTGTTTGTTTGTTTGTTTTCTTATTAAGCAATAAGCCCCATTTCAAAAGATACTAGACATGTTGATCCATAACGCTTTAATTCAGAATTATGTATTGCTGCTCAGAAGATTGATCCAGTGCCCCAGGCTTTTATTATGCAACAACTGCTGCTGGGTGAGATCCCTAAGGGCGTGTGGTTGGCACTGCGTGCTGCAAGGTGCCACATGTGTTAAACTGGAGAGTCTCTGTTGCCCAAGCCTCTTGGGGACACCATGAGACCACATCACAAAACAGCACAGCACTGAAGCTGCATAACACACCAGGAGTCAGCCCGGGTCAGGGAACAGCACACAGTGCAGAGAGCACGACAGCAGTTTGGAGCCTCTGTTCCCCTTCTTTATGTCCACCCTAATTACAAAAACAGCAATTGAGCAGAAACTCAATTTTTTTGCAGCCACATAATACCTACAAGCACAAGAGCCCTTGTTGTGCTTGTCTAATGCCTACCAAGAATTCATTTCATTAAGTCCACCAGACATTGTTTGGTATGAGAGAAATGACTTATTTAGGGGTGATCACAAAAATGTTTATAAAGTATTTTTAATCAGAAAAAGATGTTGTAGCTAAACCATTTCCCCTTTTTTTTTATGAGGATAAGCAAAAATTCCCATAGAAAAAAATATTTACATAGGAAAATGAGTATTACCAAATATTTTTAGATTTTCAGAAAGGAAATAAATATTCCTTTTTTTTAATTATTATTCCTATTCTATTTATTCTCAAAGAGCTGTATTTTTCAGTGCAACACAAAAGAGTTACTGAGGATAAAACAAGAATTAATACTTTTGGCTACCCAGCACAGTGCTCTTAGCAGTGCTCTACAGGTATCTATTCCAAGGGTGGATAATCAGTATCTCAGATAATAAAACACTCTTAAGACACTTAGCAGCATCTCAAAACTCTGGTCATTCTTCAAAACAAAACAAAACAAAAGAATGAAATGTTTTTATTCACATCAAAAAATGAAAGGATACCTGGGGAAGCATGGATGAGGCTGCAAATGATTCCTCAGGTTTTTATGTATCTGAGTGAAGTGTGATTGTCTGCTTGGAGAAAGAGGAATCTATTTTGCAATGGTTTCATAATTTTCAGTTAAATTAAATGTCCTGTTTTTGCATATGTGAGTTTGAGCCTAGTTTGGGATGAAAAATGATAGCTTGTATGTGTACTATTTCATGAGAAGAACCAGTGACTAAAGAAACTGTTTTATTCTGTTCTGTTTAGAACAGAATAGTAACACTATTTGTCTTTCAGTTGCAAGAAAACAAGCAAGGTTTACTTTCCAACAAATGCTATCTGGCATTCTTAACCTGTTTATGCCCTTTTCTCCTGCATACTACAGAGACCAGTGGTCTACCACAGTTTATCCAAGTAAGGAATTGTTCTTTCAGATGGATTGCTAGAATTTGAAACACTGTCTAGGGGGCTAAGGGAGAGCTATGTGAGGAGTGTAATTGCAACCCAGACTATGTTTTGTTT
>VZSV01000022.1:6851586-6910709 GCA_013398735.1 Nothocercus julius | reverse complement strand
TTTTTTTTTTTTTTTTTTTTTTTTTTTTTTTTTTTTTTTTTTTTTTTTTTTTTTTTTTTTTTTTGGCACTATAATGTAAATACCAGGCAAAACTGATGTGGAATTATGATTTAATTCATTTTTTATTTAAGACAGCCAGTTATGTAATGACTAACAGTACCTTATGTCTAATGATCTCACTGCAGTATAGGCAGCAGGCAAGAGGTTATTCTATTTTACTTTTTCTAAATTAAAATAAAAGCTGTACAAAGATACCATCCAAGGGAAAACTTAATTACAGACAGGGAGAAATATAACGGAGTGCTTTACAGGAGAAAGAAGCTATCAGCAATTGCCTTGAGAATGCAAAACTCTTTACTGACACGGAGAGGTCTTTTTTCTGGTTTGTTCCCCCACAGTGCTATGCAATGGGGCTCTCTGATTCTTGGGCCAATGCCCCACAGCGGGACATTTGCTTCTTCCACAGCTTTAGAAAGCTAGTGTACCTGTGAACTTTCAGTCTGGTTTGTGTTTCTTCTCTGTTCTGGTGTTACTTCTAGCGAGCTTCTGAGGAAATATCTAATCTATTTTATATATCTGTGCCTTTTTTTTTTTTTAATAAGAATTAACAAGATAGGAAATTCTGTGATAATCTTGTTCTATAAACTTCTACTACAGTGTCAGCAGTGTCAGTGAAGCACCGTAGCCATCATGTAAAAGACAGAGTGGAAAGCAGGAGAGATGCAAAAAAGAAGTTGTGCATTTGAGCCATGATGAGAATCTATGCAATGAGAGGAAACCCTCTTCCTACCTTCAGCTGGTGATGCCCAGATGTCATGAACAGGAGGCCCTTCTTAACCTAATGAAACAAAGTGTGTTAATGCAGTAAGGTAGTAGTGGAAAAAAAAATTATTCACACTTATTAATGTTTTGATTCATACAATACTATTTACTTCAAAATGTCTCAGAGCAGTTTTGAAGTTTGAAAAGACACTAAGTGTGAAAAGGTTAATTGTCACCCATGAAGTACATTTCTCAGAATGAGCTGTAAAAAATTTGTATTTTTATATAGTTGAGTATACTTTTTATTTTGGCAAAAAGATGATAATAGACATGATCCTTAATGTATCTCTTACCTTTTTAAACTTCTGTCTTTTTCTTTAAAATTTTCTTTTTCAAATCTCATATCTTTTGTGTCGAGGTGCTTTTCCTTCAACACTTTAAAATTTTCTATTGCATTTTTCCAAATATTATCTATTTCTGTAAGGCCCTTTTGTTGGGGAGACTGAAACAAAATGCATGAATCAAGGAAAGAATGTGTTATTATATTTCATTTACTATATTTTCTTTGTAAGTCCTAGTTTATTAGCACATTCTAGCACATTCCACTGAGCCACCCACCAGCTGTTTACGTCTTTTTCTTTTTTTTCTTTTCTTCTTGGAGAATGCAGAACTAATTAAAAAAGAATCAAATTAGTTCTTGTTTCAAAATAGTTGTGGGATTGAGTAGACTGGATGCTGTAAGTGGATTCAGTGCTTCCACTTGTCTACCACCTATCTATACCTCTTGAAGGATTTTCATGAAATAACATGAAAAGAGGTATCATTCCGGTTGCTAAATTTTACCTTCAATTTCAAGTCCTCAGTCCAAGCTGCATGCTCTTCAGATCCTCTTCATCAGCCAAAACAGGACTGTGAACTTTGGATGAAACAGTGTACAAAATAGGGTCTCAAAACATGCAGCTTAAAATCTTTTGTGGACAAAATTGGATTTTGTTACAAGCTGCATTATCTGAACTTACTTTGGAAGATCCTGTTACTGTCAATCTTAGACTACCATTTTTAGAGATGCTAATAATTTCATTTCAGTAAAACAGAAACACTAGCTTCAAAGAAGATGACTACAGAGAGAGAGCATTAAGCACTGACGTTGGTATACTAATTATATGAGTACCTGCCAGGCAAACAATTTTGGATATCATCATGATGATTTGATGTCACATACCCTTCAGAAACTAAGGAGCACACTACAAAATGTATAAGTGCATTCAGATCTTCTTAGGAAAACAACAGAGTCTTGATGTAAGAGTACCTTCATTCAAAGTAGATCTTGTACATATATTTGAAGTACCTGCAATACTTCCCTAAATGAAAAGTTGCCCTGACTCAGGCCTTTAGTACATCTGATAGCCTAAGAAATGTTCATTCTGAGCTAATCAGACAAGGTAAGGTGATTTTTATTTTAATCAAAAGTGAAGGCTAATTAGCCTGGCCAATGCAGTCTTTATTGGCATAATACCTTGCATATAGTGCTTTGGTCTTTGTACTTTAGTCCTTTAACTCCATCTCACCTGACCAGTCTATAAAGCACTGCAGTACCATTTTTTTATTTATTGGGCAGAAATCCAGGTTCTGGCAAAAGCTTTCCATTTCTTTAGTACAGGATAAGTTATGCCTTGGTACTGAGCCAAGATATAGCATGGTACTGAGCCACAACAGTTTAGATTAAGCAAAACTATTAATAAAATACACACAAGGAGACTGAAGCATAGAATTGTGCTGGTCAACACTGGCAGCAATTAAGCTTTCGTGAAACTTTCAGTGTGAATTGCTTGTCACTGAAGTGATCTCTGCAGAGCTGATGGCATAACAAATGATGGGTCCAGTGACAGTCAGAAATGGAGCTTGAAATTACACCCATCAGCACTGCCCTTTCCTGGCATTGCTTTTGCTCTGCTACTGCAAATGTTCATACTGTCAAGTCAGTCCCTCTTCATGCACAAACTGCTTCAACATGTGGGAAATCTCATCTAATACCATTTTGTATATAGCGTTTTCCTCTCACAAGATACATATTGAAATTCCCAGCCTCCAAAAGCTTTATACCAAACCAGAGTCCTGGGAATTAAAAGTGGCAACTATTGACTCATTCTTTTGAGGTGACTGGCACAGCACTCCCTCTTACAGAATGAGTTGCTGACCCTTTGTATCCAAGCTATGCTTCAAAGTGTTGATAAACTGAATTGATTTGTGAAGCAATCTGTTCCATAACTTTGCTGCAGCAGATTCGAACGGGACAAAAACTATTATCTTTCAGATAGGGAGCTGGAACATTTTTTCCACAGCATGAGATTTTATTTGTTTAACTCCATCAGAATATATATCTAAAAGCTAAATGTTTAGAGCAGTATCATCATGTTATGAAACTGTGAGAAAAAGAATTTGAAAATAAAATACATTTGGTAAATGACAGACAGGGTCATCTCTTTTCAAGACGTATGTGACTAGGTTTAAAATAAGAAAAAAATTGAAGGGCGAGTTGCTAAGATACTAGACAAACCTATCATGCCAATAAATTTTAAATATAGTGTGCAGTTCTGGTGGTCACATCTTTAAAAAGGATACAGAGGAAACAAGAAGTGCATGCAGAAAAGAAAATGAGAGGTACAGAAGAGCTTTTGTATGAGGAAAGGCTAAATAAAGGCTTCTTCCTTTAAAAAAAAAAAAAAAGGAAAGCTGATATCATATGTAAAAGTGATCTAAAAAACTGTGATCATCAGGGAAAAAGAATTGTGATTATTCAGTATCTTTTCTGCTCCAAGATGCAGGAACAACAAGTGAAAACAAATAGAAAATTTGAACCAAAACCCCAAAAGAAGAAGTTTCTTTACATAGAGTAGAGATAAGCTGTGGAACTCCTTGTCACTGAACACTGTGAATGCAAAGTTTTTACTGATTGATTTGTATAAAACAGTGAAGAAAATCCACATAGGAACATCAAAAAAGGATGCTGTGATCCTCTCAGGAAGTCTCTTATCCATGAGTACTAGGAGACTGTTCTTTTGCTTTGATCAAGCATAGTCAACATGTCATTTGTCACTGGCAAAGGCAGAAGGCAGGACTCATGCACGTTAGACCAACTACCTGGCCTGATATAGCCATTCATACAGTCTTCTGTTGATTTACAGGGAAAAAAAAAAAAAAAGCCTTATTCATATTATTTACTTATCAAGTATGTATACAAACAAACATTTTGCATACAAATTCTACATCATTGCAGGGAAGCTAGAGTGCTCCAAAGCTAGACAGAAGTCTTCAGATCTTCAGACAGAATTTCATTAGTGCGTTATCCACTGGTTTGACACACTTCAGGAAAATTAGCCACTGCTTCATTAATTCGTTGAGGCCACTTCTGTATGAAATAACTGGAAGGAAGGTGAAAAGATACTCCAAGATGTTAAAAATCACAACCCTTGACAAAAGATGAATCATGGTGAGCAAATATATTGCTCTAATTTGGTACATTAGCAACAGGAGAGCTTCCTACTGTATATCCATATGCCATTGTCACTGAATGCCTCTCATAGCGCTGCTGAAAAGGCAGAGACTGTTATCAAAGAAGCGGGAGAATACCAAACTTGATTTAAAGCAAACTGCTCAAAAACCTGTTGCATGAAAAAAAAATTTTACTGTACAGATTTTTAAAAAGTTACAGCCTGCATCCTATACCCGGTTAATAGGGTATTCATCAGAGTGAAGAATGTCATACATTTTTTTCTGCATGAATATTTATCTCTGTGCTTTGCATCAAATGCAAATGTGATGGAGATATAAAAATCTAATTTATTTAGCATATTTATATCTTTAGATATTACAAAATAGACTTTGTTTTCAATTACGTTCACAATTACTGATATGTACTTCTTTACCCACTGTTTAAAAAACCCTAAGGCTGACTAAAACCACTGTGTAATGTTCTTCACTTCAGTCAATGAGCTTTAACAGAAACCAATGCATTTTAACTGAATTTTTGTTTATCTCAAGCGGCACATTTTAATGAAATCAATACATTCTTGGTGAAAGCCTCATGAATACATTGGAAAGAATACATTTTTACTGAAAGCAATATACAGTTTTATAATGTCTGTATGTTTTAGTGAAAGCATGACAATACATTTTAGCTGAAACCAATATGTTTCTCCAGGGCTGATACCAAAGAAACCTTATTTTATAGTGAAACCAATGCATTCTTACTGAAACCAATACTCCATATTCCTGAGTCTACACTGTCAGGCTAAATGAAAGCTATGTTTTATTTCAATGAAGAAATTACATACTTTCAAGATTATCTTAAAATAGGGAATTTTGTAAAGCTTAGGTTTTCGTATGTACATAAAACAAAAAACATCATAAGAAGTCATTCCCACATAGATCTATATCCTTGATTTTACCTTTCATGCAGTACTGCAACATATATGCATTCTATCAAGTGAGTAGTGGTACAGACAGGAGTTTATTTTCATTCTCAGTAGCTCTTCATTAAATCTTTTTTTTTCATTTTGTATGCAAACTGACTTAAGATAAGTCAGCATTATGGCTGATTTACACTTCAGAGCAGAGGAACAGAACTGAGGTTAATGATTTTATTGTAGACTGGATGGGATTTATTATGCAAGTTTTTTTGTAAGAATTGTTTTCAGTACATCATTTTTCGTATCTTTCTTGACATTTTGACTAAAGATGTGCTGATCTGCATTACTTAGAAATATTTTGAATAGTTTGGTACATGTAACTAGTGATTTGTGATCCTTCTAAGTGTTCTAATCGATGCAATTAATGTGAATTAGAAGGCTCCATCTGAATTTCAACAGATCTGAGGAAATGCATAATATGCTTAAAGTTTAGATACAGCTTTTCTTTATCTCTTCAGCATAAAGAGACAAAATAGGCAAAGTAGGAAAACCAGCTGTAGGGTAACATTCAATCAAACTGTGCCAGCATTACCTGGCATTATGTGGTACAGCATGGAACAACAGGACTCTTATCAAGGACAAATTTTACACAAATGCTTTTCTGATCATGGGCACACCTAATTAGTACTTTCAGCTAGAACAAACATAAAATTGCTTTCCAATGAGGGGCCAGTTGTGATGGAAAATTAAAGTCATTTACCATAGTTCAGTGAATGAAAAAAAAAAAAATGTTGTTTGGCTGCACTGAGATATTGTCTAGAAGTCAAAGTCCCAAATCTAATGTGCAAATGAAGAGGTCAAAAGGTGTCTCCAGTTCACACAGAACATATATTGAAAGTCTTGCATGTTAATTAGCACAGAGTTGCAACTGGTTTCCTTCAGATGTCCTTTACTGAGAATACTTTATGGCTTTCTCCAGTATAGTTTTTGTTCCCAGCTCTGCTGTTCATGGGATCTTTGGTGAGACACAGAAGCACCAAGCAACACAGAACACTCCCAGTTCATCAGCTCCAGGTCAGCACTCCTATCTCTGCATTAGGGTCCTGATATTTCAGGGACTAGGGAACACATAGCCTCACCATGGCAAAGCTTGCTTTGCCAAGCTTGCTAGTTTACAGAGCTGACCTACTTAGAATCCTTATGAAAAGAAAATAGACATTTTATCTCTGAAGTTATATCTAATCACATCTTCAAAAAAAAATTCTTTCCATACTAATGATATTAGAAAAATAATGAATAAAATGTAAATGCAGTGGAAAGTCAGAGGGAAAATGCAATATTGAGGAAAATATATAGTCCAATTAAAATGATTAGCATAGAAAAGGGTTGTCTATATTCCTACAGCTGCTGCTCTCTGAATGGTTTTCTTCAAGTACAATAGGTTGCCTCAGGGGTGATTGATCTGCTTCCAGAAATTATAAGCATTGGTTTCCAAAGAATCTAAAAGATGTAGTGTAACAAGACCATGCACTACACTAGTATTAGATTTTTACCTCTCCTCATTATTTAGACCCCTCTAGCAATTTTTCCATAATAAGTTCCTATAGTGCTTTGCTGGATTCGCTTTTTTCTCTAACATATTTTATTCCTGCAAATGAATCTGGTCCCCTCATCTTGACACTATTTCTGTACCACCTCTTTCTAATTGCTCTTCTTGGTGCCATACCATTTCTTGCAAATATTATAGAATAAGTGCCATTCTTATATTTATTTTAGAATTCATATTTTTGCCACTAATTCTCAATGAAGAAGGATAGAGTTAGCTACTCAGTTTCATTTTCTTCTCTGTCATTATTAGTATGACCTTGATTTTAAAAACGAATAAATGTTTAGGACTTGAAGCATAATCTTTTCCTAAGTAAATGTACTTGAACTAAAATATAAACAGAACAGAATTTCACTCATCTATATGAACATAAGATATCAATAGAAAGTTTTCATGATCACAGAAACAGCTGAGGTTTTAATTAATGGTTAATAAGAATAGCCTTTAATGGCAGCTTCATGAAAATTGGCTTCTGTCTGGATGGGCTTCTACCACAGCATTACGCATGTGTTTAATAATAATGGAGTTTGTTTTGTAGTGCTAACTTTCAAACAGGGCTCAAAACAGCTGAAAAGGATTTTTTAATGCATCTAACATCTTTTTGTCTTGGTTGACCAAGAACAGGAAGTACAAAGACATATGTTTACTTCATGGATGGAACAGAGAGGATATGGTAAAGATCACTACCGGGATGTACTGTCACAGACAACTGTTCACATTTTAATGATCTTGACAAAATCAGAAGGATATAGAAAAAAATCACAAAATTCACTTCAGACATTGAAGGCCTGCATTTGCCTTAGAAACTCAAGCAGCTGTGCATAACAGCAAAAAGACTAGAGGTGCCTTGATCGTAACCTTTAAATGTCAATGGAAGGAACAGATTTCAGGTAGAAGGTATCTAGCACACTAAGGAATAAGGAGATTCAAAGGTCAGAAATTGATATTAAACCAGAAATGAGAGGCAGGAGGAGTATTCCAGTGACAGGTAACTAACTATTGAAAGAGTTAATATAGGGATCTAGGTGATTCTGTGTGTTTTGAAGCCTTTCAGGTTCATCCCTACAGGTCTTTCCTACCTTACAACAGGGAGTTGGAAGTGATAGAAAAAAGTTCTGTCCTCAGATCTAAGGCTATTTTATCTAGGTCAGACTAGTAGGCATATTGTTTTTCCCTGATATTGATAAAAACAAATACAATTCCACAAAATATGGTTTTTTAGCGCTATAGTCAAATAGTATGAAGATTTAGAGAAGGAATCACTGTAGTACAATATTAAAGAAGTAGCTGGATATAATGAAGCAGGACGCAAACCCAGTTTTCAGGTTACCTGTTCTATTTTTCACTGAAATTGAAATTTAACCTTGTGAATATTTCTCTGTATTCATTCATAAGATAGTAAATGGATTTTTTTTAAACATGATAATATACTGGGATAATATTTCTGAATTAATAAATAGAAAAACAAAAATAAAAGGATAGAGATGCCGGAAAGCCATTAAATCTTTCCTTCCTATAGCAAACGACATGAGGGTAGTCTGACCTTCTTGGTTGTTAGCAGCTTTTAACTTATAACAGCCATAACCTTAGCTCCTTAACCATAGGTGCTCTTTCAAATTCCCTTGCTCCTCTGCACAACACAATTTAATTTCCTGCCACTAGCTATAATATCCTTACCCTCTGATGCTCACAGAATTAAACGATTGCCCTCCTGAAGACCGATTATTTTTGAGACAGAAATTTCTCCTGTCCTCTCTCTTCCCCATTTCCCTTCAGCAGTCTAATCCAAAGGAATATATCCTTTTCCTTTTTTTTTTTTTTTTCCTACACAGATCACATCTAAGTCAAGTTTAAAGGAAATACCTCTTTGGAAGAGCTAGCGGCTGTTAGGAGAAACAATAACCATTATCTCCATGAAAGAGGGATCCCTGCACACTGTGCTCATCTGAGTCAACCAGTGTCACCGGCGCCCCTTCATCAGATACCATTATTTATACCACACAGCCTCTAAAACACTATTGCCTTTACTTTTTGTTTCCCAAAAGGTTACCCCAGCTGATGAGCAGACAGGATTAAGAGCATAGCTCCCAAAATCTGAATTAGGTAATTCCTACCTCACTGCTGCTAGGTGGCTATGCCACAAAGATATCAGCTTAAAGGTCAATATTACATGGTACAAAATGTGTGGATGATTGTCAGAAGTAAAGAAAAGAGTGATATCTTACATACACTTGTAAAAACTTCTTATGAACAAGGCTTATTAGCCTGGACTTCAATGGATAAATGCACTATATGGTTATGACTGACTGAACTCAGATAAAGAAAACTAATACCAGATGACAGGAAACCTTGTTTTCAGATTATCCAAAACACAAAAGAACTGCTGCTTGTAAAGTTCTCCCTTATGAAGCATATAAATTTGACAATTATCTGTCAGAAAAAAAAATAGCATGGATAAATGTAAAACTACTTTTAAGTACTGCAGACACAGAATTTGAGATCTAAATTAGCTACTACCTCTGGTAATGATGCACCGAGACCTATTAAAAATGCAGAAGATGTCATATCCCACAGAGTCATTTCTATTGAAGTATAGCACCGTAAAAACTATCTCCTCCTCCTAATATTAAAATTGCTTCAGATACTCAGCATGTTCACTTGGGGATGCTCATGTAGAGGTATGTCTAAAGTTGCTCTGATAAGACAGAACGGTCTTTGTCAGTAATTAAATCTCTATTAAAGGTTAAATGTAATTCTCCTTAAAATTAGTGAAAATATTTGGATCACTTCAAAAAGAGCTATATCCAATCACAAGTTAGTTATATGATCTTCTTCCTCATAATTTATGAAGGATGTTTCATTAAAAAAAAAAAAAAGCATGTATCCCATGTGATAAACTGAATATTCTGTGATACTTCCTGTTTACAAAAATAGCCCTCAGTTGAAATGCACTTTTCAATTATTTGGTCCCTTTATAATGTCATCTGTGTGCAGCTAAGGTTCAGAAAATTTTGCTAGCTGGCAAAGTCTGGTGACACAAATCAATGGTTTTCATTTTCCTGTTGGCATGCCTGACAGAATATGTGACTATCAGATGTCAGATTCTTTTTAGGCTGGATTTATTGATCAAGCCTATCCAGAACTTTGAAAGTCTTCCTATGTGTTTTGAAGTCTATAAAAAAATGTCTGCTGTTCAAGGTACCACAGAAGCTGAGTTACTCATTTTCACTTATCATTAGTGTTCTTCCTGGCAGCTGTATGGTAATCACATCTCATTTTTCCCTTTCAGACAACTTCTGTCAAATGCCCTTTTTAATATCTATACACATGAAAGATGGTCACACAGGATTAGTAGAATATTCTGAACAAGATATTTGTGGTTACTATTAATAATTATTTTTGTATGGGCTCTTCTAATATGCCCTGACCAACCAGGAATATTATTCTAAGAATAAAGGAATGGAGTAAAAATATTTGATCTGCTCTTTCACATATTCATTCACAGGTTTTGCTCAGGATAAAATTTTATGCTCTTCTAGACAGTCGAATCTGGAATTCTTTTGAAATCCCAGCCCTCTGTCATTTCCATTTTGTTAGACGTGTTGCCAATCTTATGTTGTTACTCTTTAAATACATGGTAGGTTGTTATGTGTCTGTCAAGCCGGCATCCAACAAATCACTTGTTTGGAAAGGGATTCACAAAATGATCTGAGTCTTTAGCAACAGTCAGCACCTTATGTTTTACCTGCTTGACTATTTCACAACATGACCCAAATTTCCAGTAACCAGCACTGCTCTGCAGCCTATACTCATCAATAGGACCCTAAAGAACAGCTTGTATCATACACAGTGGTCACCCCAGTCTTGTGCAGGAGGATGCAGTGAGATTTGCTTGGGTCTGCCCATAACTTCTTTGCAAGATTTAAGGATGGCATTTAGGCACATGGGCTCTCTGCCGTAAGCAAACTGTGTTCACATCCTCACTGTTCTGTAACTTACTGCTGTCTTGGCAGTCTCTGACAAATTAAAATGTTTTTGAAGCTTGACTGTTTCCAAGAGTACACACAAGTCTGCTGTGAGTGGAAGGCTCACATATACAGTCTGTAAAAGCCAACTAGGTCAGTCCTTGTTCTCGACTATAATGACACCAGATTTCAAAATATCAAAATCTTCAATGAAATAAAGTTTATTTCCTTTCTTTATGCACCTCTAAGAAATAACACTGGCTTCCTCAAAAGCTTCCTCCTTTGTAAAACTCAGTCGTTTGACTATTCACAGAGAGCAAATAAATATGGATGATAACAAAGCAGATATTTGTTGGATTTACATCAATACTTATAACTAGCATATATTCCAGCAGAATTTTCATTTGGAAAACAAATACTGTACTAACAAGTAGAAAAAGAAAAAATTTGAGTTGCAGTCCAACTCTCTGATAATGTTTATATTATGGAACTTGTCCTGTAATAAGCAGTGAAGTCAAGGATAGCTGAGAAGATGGAAAATACTGAATCCATTTGGAAACATCTGTAATAAATAAAACTGATGACTCATATATGATTGTATCATAACAGTATACTGAAAGGAGTAACTATTTTCCGGATTCCTCTCCCACCTATCAATTCACCCATGAAAGGAAGGTTATACTAGTTGACCTAATACTTGGGTGGCCCTGATGCCAGCTTTCAGCCAATTCAGAGTGTAAATGAATTGATCTCACATTTACCTTGTACATGTTGTTTATATATATACACATACATTGTACACCTCTAGAAGCTGAGATTTTCTGGGTGTCAGTCCCCTGGAGTCCTCCTCGAGCGGCAAGATTCATCCTCTGTGAAAGGCTCCCAGTTCTGAGGATGCTGATGCCAATGAGTAAATCTCCAATTCAAAGTAACTATTTTTTGCCAAAGTAGCTGGTGTTAGAAAATCCTAGTTAAAGCTTTATATTGTTCTTCATGCATCATATTCATCACTGAAGAGTTATGAAAGGTCTGAGTAAAGGAAAAAAAGTGAAAAATGTGAATTACAATTTTGCTCTCTATGACTGCTGGAGCTCTTTATGTGTATATACACAAAAATATACACAAAAATATACCTGTATATAAATCTGCATCTATATAAAAAAGCAAACATACACAGAAGGTAAATGTCTAAGAATCAGGCCATTGATCTCAATTATAGAATTTTTTTTTTTTACACTATGAAGGAGCACTTGTGGGAAAGAGTGTGAACATATAACAACACTGTGTCACTGTCCTCTAAATTGCTAATACTTTCCAGATCTATCTGTCTACTCCAGATCTATCTACTTGAACTATTGGCCTCTTCAGCTATACTGTGTCCTTATGCCAAATAAAAGAATGATAAAAAAAAGAAGAAAAAAAAAGTTTGTGAAAGTATGGAATTTGATGGTTTTCAAACACTCAATTGCTCTAAGTTTATAAAACTCTTTGGAACACATTAATTTTATTATTTTAATGCATAAATTGTATTAAGGTAATAATGAAAATAGTAATTTATTTTCTATTTTTTGGAAGACAACAGGTGTTCCTTTTATTAAAGAGAGGTCACTGTCATAAAATATTGTTATTCAGGACTAAAAGAACCTTAACTTTTTTTCCTAAAATGATATTTTATATTTATCCTGTATGCTGCATAATATGCACATACCTTATACTGTATTTTTGTTACATTTTGTACCAACTCTATTTTCAAATTGTTACTGAATTTGTTATTCAGTATTTTACTTTCCCATTTTGCTGTCATATTAAGCTTATTCTTTCTGACCCTTGTCTATTTCAATTTTTTGCTTCTCTTTAGTGAAGTGAGAGTCAAGTGATAACCTCTGAAGTGAGATTTTGAAAATATCACGTTGAAAAGAGTTCAAGATTGAACAGAATTAGCTTATTCATCCAGGATTGCAAAAGGGCAAGGGCTAGTATATCCTGGGTGCTTCCTGCTTCTATTTATTTCAGAGCAAATTTCATTTATTCAACTGGCATTCAGTGCTAGGGCTGCTTGCGAACTTTCCTGGGAAACATTTTTCTTGTGTGTGAGCTAGGTCACTGCACTGCAGATGGGTAGTCTGAAACTATGACTGATGAAGGGATAGAGAATGGACTAAAAGGACATCTGTAGCACATCAAATGTCCATACATACAGGCCACGTCTAGTGTTGTATGGAGGAGGATATCCAAATAAAGTATTAAAAATATATTATATAAACAGAACACATGGTTTTGTTAACACCTGGAGCCTGAGAGAAAGCCTGTCTGATAAATAACTAACCATTTTAAGAGTTCATAAAAACATTCAATAGGAGAATTCATGGTGTAAGTATATATATATGTATATATAAAGAATTGATGAAAATCATACTAAGGAAGAGCTATAGCTTGTGTTGCTTGGTATCAAGCTCTGGAAAGTTTGGCTGCACTAAATGTAACTTGATCCACAGTACACACTGCTGTCCTCACTACCTGTGATATTTTCCAGATTAAGGAATTCACAGTGCACACCTTCCCACTCAGTTTAGACTTGCTTCCAGTTTCACAGTATGGCAATTACTGAAAAAGATCCAAACTTAATTGCACCATTCTGAAAATGCTGAAGTTCTACAAAAATTACACTTCAGGCTCAGGTGCTAAATTCAGAATTAATACACCATAGGTAACTCCCATCATGCTTACAAGAAGTCCTCGATAGCTGAAAACAGGATTTTTTTTTTATGCCTAAATTTGGAAACAGAACACCATCTTTTTCATGCTTTTACTTCCTTTACTATCCATTCTACAGTTTGATTTTATTAATATTTATAAGCTTTTTTATTATCACTAGATTTACTCTGCTGGTCTTTGCAATATTTTTAAGAGGAATTTTATGCAAACTAAGCACTTCTTCAAATGGCTAATTTACAGCATCTTTCTGATGCTACAAGTCAGTGAACCTGCTCTTGCAATATTTTGAATATGACCCCAAAACAGGGAGATTACTGAATTTCATGTATAATTATTTAAAAATAGTTTCTGCATATTTTAACTGAACTTTTATTTTCTTTGTGATGTTCAGGAAGATTCCTTGAAAAGCTGCACAGGCACAGACCAATGGTGACATCAAGTGGTGCTTTACATTTTGTCTATAATTGTGAATAATCAGTGTCAATGTAATAAGAGATTTCTCAGTGCTTTTCCTCTGATGATAAGATAATTGCTCACATTACTGCATTAATATTCTTCCATCTAAACTCGGTTACAGAAAAAAGGGACAAGAATATCAGGAATTATTTTTTTACTTTATTTTTGTACGCTATCCATAGTGCTTTTTATTTTCAGCTCTGCATCACTCATCCAAAAACACCAAATACTGTCAGTCTGAAAGCAGACTGCAGTTGTCTCCCAAGACCATAGGGTAACGGTATTTGAGGTCATTACTGCTATGTCAGGTGGATAAGCTTAAATTTGTTTCAGTATTTTACAAGAAACAGGAACTCTTAGTTCCTGGAGGACTTGTGGTCTTTGTAATCATGAATATTATATATTTCTGCAAACACAGTCAATGATCAAAATGGACTGGTATGGGATGTTACACCATGCTGGCAATTCAAGCACTTCATACTGACACTTCCTAATAAATCGCTACAGGATGGTTATGTTTTGAAATTCAAGGACCCCTAAAACTGTGTTTTATGCACACTCCAGTGGTATATTAAATGTTCAGTAAGTACTAAGAGATCATCTTATTTCTTTTTAACTTGATCCAAAATCAAATACAAGTCTGAATCTTGCCACTATAGAAACTACAGCAAATACTCCATTCACTGATCTTTCTCGTTCTTTTCAGCAGCTTATGAGCTTTATGTTACCATGAAGTTTCCATATTTAAACAAGTAAAATATTTTTACAGGGCTTTCAAGGCTGTAAGTAGCAAATTGGAGGTTGTTAGCTGTTATAGGGCAAGGAAAGGAACGGCAGCCACAACCTGCAAATGTGGGAATTGCATTGGTCTGCAATCAGATTGCATAGCTGAGGCTTTAGGAATATATTTCCTGTGTGCATGCACAGCCCTACCTTTCTCCAAGCTCCTAGTGATCCCATGTTCCTCTGACTTCTCTCCAATGGTCTTACCAGCACAATGGAACATCTGTGTCCACATTTTTTCCCTTTAAAATGTTAAAGAGAATCATTACACTCCCCGTCTAATCCTTGAAACTTCATACTCCACTGCATAGTTAGCCTTAAAGTCAGTGACAGTGCCAAGCATCTCGAGCAGCAATTTTCTTTCAGAAAAGAATCCCAGCAAGGGGGGATTATTAAAACCAAATTTCTTATTATTTTTTTTCTAACTACTGCCAGTCTGTCTGGTTGCAAAGACATGAATGAAGATAGAAATAACTATGTGTGCAATGTGCACAATTTATTTTTCTTGTAAGCTGTGAGTTAGTCGCTTGCAAAAGGGAATCAGTCTAGGGTCTGAGTTCTAAGCAAAAACTTTTGTAAGGATAAAATTGTTCTTCGTTAAAGTGCAAGAACAACATGCCTCAGCAGAGGCAGTGACAAAGGTGGAACATACCCAGTTCTGCTCAGGGACATGAGTCACAGGAGTGACTAGCTCACAAGTGCATTCCCAATCTTCACTGGGTGTTGCAAAAATGAATAATTCATTACATCTGTGATGGAGACATGGCCATAGTCAGTACATATTCTGAGTCCAATAACATCCAACACAACTGGTCAACCAGTTCATTAAGGTCTATATTCCCCTTTCTTTTTCTGTCTCTGTGTTCAGGTTTTAGCAACATAGCAACTGGAATTAGAAATGAATGTTGCACAAAGATGATTATCAGGCAGAACAAAATTTTTCTTTTCACAATATTCCAGGAGAAAACTAATTGAAGAGATATAGAAAATTGAGAGGACAATATAAAATTCTAGCTGGAACTTTTTACAAGTTTTCCACAAGTTCATGATCTGTACTATGGAAACACAGGGTCAAACCTATTTGAGGAATATTAGAAGTACACCATGCCCTGAGGTAAAGTGTTATAATGGTTAATTTCTGTTGAAATGCTTAACTATTAGAAATCTGTTCTTTATTCTAGTCTGAATGTCTCCTTTTCAGCTTCCCTCTGCAGAACTTCATCACATATTTCTCTGCTATATTAAATAGCCATCTGCCAATCAAAATCTATTCTTACACAGATACAGTGACCAAGATGATTTTAACCTTCTCTTGAGTAAACATATTTAGATTGAGCTTTATCAGTCAGTTTTCACAGGGCGGGTATTTCTTTTTTCTCAAGCACTCCCAATTAATCTTTCATCAAAAATTAATTGTCTGTTCTCAAAAAATATGCATTTATTTTCCTCTTATAACTTTTTTTTTCTAAACATTTCCTACAATTAAAATTAATGAGAGACAATGGCGCAATTGTACCCAGAATCAATTATTACAAAATCTCTTTAATTAATCTCACTCATAATATAAAGATTCAACACAGAGGAACTGAATTTCAAAGCAAAAGCATTTAAGTTGCACAAAATAGACCTAAAAACAACAGGTTTAAAACCTCTTCAACAAATGGCAGGTTCCTTTGCTTTGAAATGGTTTAATGTATGGCCAATTTCTGCGCATGGCTAATCCATGACTTGTGTTTACCTAAAATATTAGCATGTAACTCCATTTTTACTGCCCATGAATTCCTCTTCCAGATCAAAGCTGCTTCGTTTTCATGAGAAATAAAGGCTAATTTCTTTAGTGACACAAGTGTAACTCTGAGCATCAGAACAGTAGGTCCCTGAGGAAACTGACAAAGCCTAATGCAGTACTCTGAAGTTATCTGAGCAGAGCAGGGATGGACATTCCTAGCAGTTACTGTGATGTGGTGAAAATGGACATGCAAAAAGCTCCAAAATTCTGTACATAACACTGCTTCCAGGAGATATTCCTCTGGAAGCTAAAGAAAGCTCACCACTGAATCTCTGACACTCCCTTACCTCTTCTGGTGAGTAATGAGACAGAATAAGTCCTGTCATGAAGGCTGAGGATAGGCCTTGCATATCCCATAGAACCTCCTTTATCCTCTCCAGCTTGACTGACAGATGTGAATAAGTCACAGTCTACCAGAGGTCTAGAAAAGACTGATATGTGGAGCATAAAATAAACCTGGCCCTGTAAGCCTTTTTTTTGTGTCAACTTTATGAGCAAGCACTCTCTTCCCAGAGTAGTGGGACCTTGAAATGTTACTACGAAGGTTACATAAGCAAGAAATAAGCCCAAAATTTACAAATTTTAAAATAACAAATGTTTCTGAATGCCCTTTAGAAAGCAAGTAATATTGTAACTTGCATTATAAGTAAAATAGTGTAATATTTTAAAATTATGTCTGTATTTGTCATAAATTTATGTATATGCTTAATGTATAGACAACATGTTTAGATATTTTCCATATTCAGTTGGGTGATAGGTCAACAGTTTTGATATCCTATCTAATTTTCCAATAACCCTGCCTCTAATTTCTTAACATCTGTTGTAGGCCCATGTTAGAGTAGCATAACATATCAGAAAAGCAGAGAAACTGATTTCTCAAAGACCTGTGGGATCAATATTTCTTGATACTGAATATTTAGAATTCTCCTTTGGTAAGTATTACAGGAGCTGATACTGCCATAGATGATTCAAAGACAGTAACTTTTACTAAGGGACCACGAGGGAGCATATGCTAATTCACTTGTTTGTAGTAAATAGGACCGAGCTCCACAAACACTGCTTTTTAACTAAGGTACAAGATAAATGAAGGTTTTTTAACTGTCATTTAAATAAGAAATTCTTACTTTATTATTCCGTGTTTACTTTATGTGTGTCTTTGATTTTACTTCTTCCCACAAGAGGGCATAAGCGAACTATAAATATGTGTTTTTAAACTACGCTTTAAACTGTAACAACGAGCATCTCAGAGGACTTTTCTCGTGAAAAAAAAATCAGCTATCACACTGCTAAAATTCACAATTAGCCTCTGAAGTTAACAAAACCTGTTTCTGTAATCATTTTTTTTTTCCAACCAGAAAAAAAAGTACTGTATTGAAGTTCAGGAAAGTTTTCAAATGAACTTTGAGCATGCTTAAAGAGCAGCTCAAGATGGTGGAAAACGGATTTATATCATTGACTCTAAGAAGTTTTATCCCACTTTCTACCAATAGAAGGTCTGACATTATTTATTTTCTGCTACTTTTTATGGTTCAGGTGTTTACCATTGTTGTTTACAATGGTTGTTTACCATTATTTCATCATGATGTTTAGACTCTGAGTTATCCTACCTGTGTATTTTCTATCTCATCTCTAGAACCTACTCTCTCAGACTATTTTCATGCTATTTTTTGCCTCTATGTAGGCATTTAGTATTTCTGTTTTATGAATTTTATGCATGACTTGGACAATTGACTTCAGAAGAAGCATACATATATGCCTCCCCATGAAAAAAAAATCTTAAACGCAGTGATTTTGTGATGTATAAGATGGTAATCCTCTTTTTACTTTTTTTTTTAACATTTACAAGGACAGAAAAACTATTTGCCACTTAAATCTGTTATAAAATGTTTAATCCTGAACTCTTCAAATACAAATAGGAACTATTTGTACCTGGGAGATGATTCTTTAAAATAACTTCCTGTCAACCTGTCAACAGGATTTTAAGCCCCAGAGTAATGCTCAGCTAATTCTGTATAATCCATTTTATTGTCTCCATGCTTCTTATCATAGGAGATACTACTACGGACAGTATCTCCTACAGTATCTCCTATAGGATAGTATATGGATAACCCTAATGGTTTATCCATATACTTGATATTCTTCATATTTGAAAATAAATTGGTTCAGGAATTTGAAGACAAAATAAGATTATGTAATTAGACAAATTTGTTCAAACTCTTCAAATATTCTGTACTTTGAACAAACATTTTAAGGTGGAAACAAAAAGTGTGTACTTAGTGTTTGTGAGTAATATGCTGTTAAAAACTTCTAGGTAACACGAGAAGGAAAAAGTGTAGCTTTGCAATATTGAAGTGTACACTAAGCAGTATAAAAGCTAGCTCTCTATGGGGATCAGAAAATTTATGAGAAGTTCTATGAGCATGTCTTGCACAGAGAAAAGGGAAAAGAATGAAAAGGATGAAAAAAAGAATGTACTACATACAGCATAAACAAAGAGAGTTGAAGAACTCCAAGTGGTCGATTCATGAGCAGTGAATTTAATATGTTACTTTCACTAATGTGTTTCATCTACCACACACAAAAGGTTAATGGTTTTCAAAGAACTGTAGTTTTCATGCAATTTTCACAGAAAATGTGTAGTTTTGAAAGAAATTCCTGAAAATTCATGCCTGTGTCATGGTTCAACAGAAGGGAGCTTAGTTTAAAATGAAGATCAGAAACAATTGCCAAAGCTGGAATTTTTTTCCTTTAATTGCTGGCCTGTCCCATCAAGTACATTATAAGTCTGTGTTACAAACCTAGAATTTTTAAGAATGATTTCCATGTGATGCCTTGGACTACCTAACAAAATAAGGTAATTTTGGATAAGAAAATGATAACAAAAGTTAGTTCTCCAAGGAGATTTTAATGACAGCCTTTAAAGAGTACTGGAGTATTTAACATTCTCTATGGTGTTTTTAAAGCTATTTGAATATAAAATCTTTTATGTTCTTTGGTGAAATATGCTGCATGTGACAACATGTGGATTAACAACCGTGGCTTATGTCTGAAATTTTGCAGCCAGGACATGTTTAGATATACCCTAGTTCTATCCTGGGACACCACAGTTTAGTGCTTCTTTGCTCTGAAGAGCAGGGAATGAACACTACACCAAACCATGCAACACAAGAACCAGCATTGGAATCTAAGCTGAAACGTCTGTAAATGTTTTCCTGTTATATCCAAAAGTTGCATTGAAACAACCTGTAATTATAAGACCAGATTCATAAGTAAGAAAGACGACTGTCTTATCCAACATGGCCTGTGTGATCTAATTTTCCAGGACTAATCACTCTTTCAAGCTTTCTTCAGTAAACAAAATGATCCAATTCTTCTTGATAGTCTAAATTCATGTAGGAATATTGGAGACTCTTATGGGAGAGGAACTGATAGGAAAGGAGGTAGCTTTGAAGTAGGAAGAACAGGTCCTTCAGTATAGCAGAGACTTTAGGACAAGAAATTTCAAGGGATTAGAGCTCTCTGATGGGAGCTCTTGGTGATCTCTGGAAGTATTAAGGCATTTGAACTGTGCAGCAGGAGAAGTGAAAAACTGAGAAAGGAAGAGAAGAAGCTGAGAAGGTGGAAAGGAAGTAGGCACTAGCCACTGAAGTGAGGGTCACAGGATGAGTGAGCTTCTAGTATGTCTTTCGTGTTCCGTCCTGACTTCTTGTCATCACTACAAGTTGTCCCTGTTGTCCCTCATAAAAGCGTGGTAAGAAGATACGCAGGAGTCATTCACTTCAAACAGAGGATGAGAGGGAACAGAGAGATGAGTGCAATGGAGGTCTTCTATTTGACATTAGAGGGTAGAGTCTTTCAAATTACTTAAGAATGGAATAAGTACAGAATTGGAATGGACAGAATGGACAGAATAAGTACAGAATGGAATAAGTAAGAATGGAATAAGTACTTTACTTTGGGAAACTAATTTAATGACAAGAAAGACAAAAAAGGATGATCATGCGTAAGACAGCCAGAATAAATGGTCAGTTAGATTGAATGCATTCAGGTATTTTCAAAATTTGCTGCTGGATATACAACAGCCAGGTAAATTGTTTGGTGATTGCCTTGATGAAAAGAGGGGTAAATACGTTAGATCTGATGGGAAATATAAACACAGCTCAGGAATGACTGAGAAGGGAGAGCCCAGCAGTTTTTGCACGTAGGTATAGATGACTAAGAGAGGTAAGGAAGAAGAGTGCTGGAAATTTTGGGGAGCGTGAAATTAAATTGAAAATTTATAATTAGTAAATAATTAGGTAAAGCCAAATAGGTAATTTGGGAGGTATAATCTTCTCTGAAGAAGTAGAAAAAAAAAAGAGGAAGATGTAAAGACAGAGGGTACTGGAAGAAAATCTGTTCAAAGGGAGGAGCTTAAAGAGGAAGAATGGAGAACTTAATTAAAATAGACCTTGACTGCAGAAAATAACCACAGAATCACAGGATGGTTAAGGCTGGAAGGGACCTCTAGAGATCATTTAGTCCAACCCCCCTGCTCAAGCAGGGACACCTAGAGCACGGGGCACAGCGATGCATCCAGGCGGGTTTGAAAGATCTCCAGGGAAGGAGACTCCACAACCTCTCTGGGCAGCCTCTTTCAGGGCTCTGTCACCCTCACAGGAAAGAAGTTCTTTCTCACATGGAGATGGAACTTTCTGTGTTTCAACTTGCACCCATTACCCCTTGTCCTGTCACTGGACACTACGGAGAAGAGTTTGGCCTCATCCTCCCTACATTCTCCCCTCAGGCACTTGTACATGTTGATCAGATCTCCTCTCAGTCTTCTCTTCTCTAGGCCAAACAGGCCCAGCTCACTTAGTCTTTCCTCATACGATAGATGATCCAGTCCCTTAATCATCTTTGTTGCTCTACACTGCACCTTCTCTAGAAGCTCCATGTCCCTCTTGTCCTGGGGAGCCCAGAACTGCACCCAATACTCCAGGTGCGACCTCAGCAGAGCTGAGGAGAGGGGCAAGATCACCTCCCTCAACCTGCTGGCAACACTCCTCCTCATGCAGGCCAGGATCCTGTTGGCTTTCTTGGCCACAAGGGCACATTGCTGCCTCATGGATAACTTGTTGTCCATCAGGACTCCCAAATCCCTCTCTGTGGAGCTGCTTTTCTTCAGGTCAACCCCTAATCTATACTGGTGCTTGGGGTTATTCCTCCCCAGGTGCAGGACTCTGCACTTGTCCTTGTTGAACCTCATGAGGTTCCTCTTTGCCCAACTCTCCATCCTGTCTAGGTCTCTCTGAATGGCAGCACTGCCATTCTGTTCTGGAGTGTCGGCCACTCCACCCAGTTTGGTATCGTCCGCAAGCTTTCTGAGGGTGCACTCTGTCCCCTCATCCAAGTCATTGATGAACAAGCTGAACAGCATCGGGCCCAGTACTGACCCCTGAGGGACACCACTGGCCACAGGCCTCCAACTAGACTCAGCCCCATTTATCACAATCCTCTGGGTTCTGCCTTCCAGCCAGTCCTCAATCCACTTCACTGTCCACTCGTCCAGTCCACACTTCCAGAGCTTTCCTATGAGGATTTTATGGGAGACTGTGTCGAAAGCCTTGCTGAAGTCAAGGTAGACAACATCCACGGCTCTCCCATTGTTCAGCCAGCCAGTCACCTCATTGTAGAAGGCTATCAGGTTTGTCAAACATGACTTTCCCTTGGTGAATCCATGCTGACTACTCTTGAGCACCTTCTTTTCCTTCACATACCTAGAGATGTTCTCTAGGATGAGCTGCTCCATCACCTTTCCAGGGATCAAGGTGAGGCTGACCAGCCTGTAGTTTCCTGGGTCTTCCCTCTTGCCCTTCTTGAAAACCGGAGTGAGGTTGGCTTTCTTCCAGTCCTCAGGCACTTCCCCCGTCCTCCATGACCTGTCGAGGATGATGGAGAGTGGCTGAGCAATAACCTCTGCCAGGTCCCCCAGCACTCTTGGGTGCATCCCATCTGGGCCCATAGATGTATGGGTGTCCAGTTTGCCTAAGTAACCTCTAACCCAATCCTCCTCGACCAATGGAAAGTCCTCCTCTCTCCTGGTTCTCTCTCTTGTCTCCGGGCTCTGTGGTTCATGGGGACTTGCCTTAGCAGTAAAGACAGAAGCAAAGAAGGCACTCTCTCTTCTCTGCATTCTCCATTACCAAGGCACCCTCCCCATTCAGCAGTGAACTAACATTTTCCCTAGTCTTCCTCTTGTTGCTGATGTATTTATAGAAGCCCTTCCTGTTGTCCCTGACATCTCTCGCTAAGTCTAACTCTAAATGGGCCTTGGCCTGCCTCGTTGCATCCCTGCATTCTCTGACAGTGTTCCCATACTCTTCCCACGTGACCTGCCCCTTCTTACACCTTATGTACATGCTCTTTTTCTCACTAAGTTTAGCCAACAGCTCCTTGCCCATCCACGCAGGTCTCCTGCCCACCTTGCTTGACTTCTTTCTTGTAGGAATGCACCGATCCTGAGCTTGGAGAAAGTGGTGTTTGAATATTAGCCAACTCTCCTGGAGCCCTTTCTCTACTAGCACCCTTGCCCAGGGGATTTCTCCAAGGAGCTCCCTGAAGAGGTCAAAGTTGAAGTCCAGGGTTGCAATCCTTCTTCTTGCCCAGCTTCCTCCTCGCAGGATTGTGAATTCCGGCATCTCGTGGTCACTGCAGCCAAGACTGCCCCTAAACCTCATGTTTCCCACTAGACCATCTCTATTTGTTAATATCAGGTCTAGCAGCGTCCCTCCCCTTGTTGGCTCATCAACCACCCGCATCAAGAAGTTATCATCTGTAACGTTCTGCAGGAACCTCCTGGACTGCCTATTCCTTGCTATGTGATTATACCAGTAGACATCAGGGTGATTGAAGTCTCCCATAAGGACTAGGGCCTGGGATCGTGAAGCTTCCTACAGCTGCCTGTAGAAGGCCTCATCCACTTCCTCTCCCTGGTCAGGAGGCCTGTAGTAAATTCCCACCACAGTGTCGCCCCTGCTGGCCTGCCCTTTAATCCTCACCCACAGGCTTTCAATTTGCACTTTATCCTCCCCTGTGCAGAGCTCCATACATTCCAGTTGCTCTCTCATGTAAAGAGCAACTCCGCCAACTCGCCTTCCTGGCCTGTCCTCCCTGAAAAAACTAAAGTCATCCATGGCCATGTTCCAGTCATGAGAGCTGTCCCACCATGTCTCAGTAATTGCAGCCAGCAAGAGTTGTCTGAGCAATAGGATCTCTATCCAAGTAAATCTTAAATTATTCTATGAATAATTACCCCAAAGCCAATATACTGCCACTGGGGAACACTTGAACTATAAGAATATACCCCATAGGCAAAGTTCAGGTACTTTTTCATATCTCTTTCAACCAGTTTTACTTATCTACCTATTCTCTCTCTGAGGAGACAGCAGTCTCCTCCTCTGATGAGGAATATCAAAATATTACAGAAGTCCCTAGCCAAAATGCTTCACATTGTAATATAATGTGATCAAAAAGGCCTGTATCATAAAGGACGCTTGGGAGCCAGTTATCTAAAATGCAATTCCTACAGAACTACGGCACCATCACAAATCAGTATCTTTCAGCTTTAATTCAAAAAGTTTAATTAATTCTTTCAAAGAAAATTAAATCACAGATCCAATGTGCTTTACAAAAGAACATCCAGTGATTTGATATATATATATACATATATTCAAAGCAACTTCAATGAAAAAAAAAATTATACAGCATTTGGAAAGTGCACTTCACAGTTTCATGATTAAAGAAACATTAAATTTTGTGTTGAAGAGATGCAATACACTCAGTTGTTCAACAGAATCACAGCTTTAAATTTTGGAGGAGCATTCAATGCATAGTCCGAGAATTTTAAAGTAAATCAAGAGTATGATTTAGTTAAAACTGGTTTAAACTAAATTTGGTCTGGGATATCATGTGTTATATCATGACATGACATAGATCCATCAAACTTATTCTATTATAAAAATCACTAATATAGAAGCTATATTCAGAGAATATGTTTATTTTTAGACTCCATGACTTTGCTATTTTTCCATTGCTTTATTTTTATTCTTCATGTTGCTGATGTTTTATTTTTTAAGTTGATAAATAGTAACTACATTATGTAAGGCAAATATAAGTCATCCTTTCTTCCCCCCACAAAATAATGACTATTACCTAGTCTCATTGAAAACCGGCCTGAAGAAGATAATGGGCACATGCGCTTGGATTTGCACAGCTTCCATTTGATCCCAGTGATATTGAAACCAATAGCTTCTAGCTTCAGGCAAACTAATGATTTTTTGTGTAACAGGATCCCTGTACTTCCTATAATTTACTCTTTATCTCCATGTACAATCATGGTTGGAAAAGAAGTGTCCTCTTCTCTTTAAAAAGAAGGCTGATCTCAGATTCTAGGCTAAGATAGGCCTATCTTAGATAGACAAAGATCCTTAACAAAAGATAGTACAAAAATGAGAAGGTTTAAAAGGAAGATAGAGGACATCTTCAAGGTCATATGAGTTATCTGTAATTTTTGGCTGTTGAAAAGGAGTGGAATAGCAGAGCTTTGTGAAATATTGTTGGAATGACAAAACCCGTTTAAGCCCATCGTGCTTGTGCATAATTTCTACAAGATGACAAGACCATGAGGTTACAGAACTGAAGAAACAACTCTTTTCATGGAGGATTTCATAAGATGTAATTAAATATTTCAGATGGGAAAAAAGTCCTTACAATAAAAGCAGCCACTTAGTTAAACAGGAAATCAATATACCACTATTTTCAGCTACCTTATCAATAATAACTGTTGACTGCGACATGTCCCTGAAAAACATGAAATTTTCTGTCAAATAGAATCCTAAACTTTATAAATAACTAGAGTGATCTACAGTGACAATTATCATACAAATTAGAAATGAAAAAAGAGATTAATTAGAAAAACACTATGTCATGGTGTTTAATAGTGTCATTAATAGTAAAATGTCTAGTTTAACATGACCCTTATTTCCTGTATGATGGATTACACATCTTCTGTTCTGTAATACTTTTTTTCTCCTCCTCTGGACATATGTAACATACATTTTTAAATAAATCAGTGAAGATTTACAAGGTATAGATATACTAACATATATTAAGTACAGACTTTTGTTGTCATTCATGCTAATCATGTTTTAAACTAATTAACAAACATAGTCCTAGTGAAAAATACTCTTATACCTGAAAGATGAACAAGTGGTTACAATCCAACTTTCGAAAAAGAGATTGACAAATTTTTCTCTATTCCTGTTCAGCAAACCTCAGATTCAATTAATTGCCTGTAAATGTTCAGCATAACAGATAATGTGTAATCTGTACTATACACCACTACTAATCATATATATACCATACAAGAAAGTCATGTGTAAATGTTGCAGAACCCAGAAATGTTTCTGGGCATTTTTAATTTATCAGTAAGTTAGACCATGCTCAATACAGTTTTCCAGAAACATCATTTTAGTCCACTCAGTGAGTGGATTTCCATGAGAGAGGGAAAAAGCTACCCAATATCAAGCTGCCAAACATGTGCATGCTCATGGTTTCCAAGGCTCATGATAGGTTTTAATGCATTTTTCTTGGTGTAATCTAAAACATTAATAAAATTCATAAAAAAATAAAAAGAGGGTTTGGGGAAGAATAAGAATCAAGCTACAAGCAATATCAAATAAGTAACTCAGGATAGATGTAAATTTGGAGGGATATATTAGTGACACCTTTTCATGTAGAAAAGACATGAATGAAATAATGCAGACGTGTTATAATAATTGCATATTCAAAAGAGGTATTTTAAAATCTGCTTGAAAAACATCAAATTATCTCATACTAAACTAGCAAATTAATACAAGTTAGAGCCTTGCCTGGTGTAAATCTATATAGTTCCTTTGACTTTGAAGACTAGAATCATAGAATTGAATTTGACTGTCTTTCCTCCGTTAATAACAGCAGCTGTTTCAAACTAAACGTAATATCAACCAGAAGTGTTGCTAAGAAAACTGAGAAAATATGTCAAAATCTAAAGTCTCTATCTATTACTCAAATCAAAGAATGATACCTTCAGCCTCTTCCGAACAACCTGTTCGCATCTCTTTACACTATATTTTATTTTTCTTCTGAAAGTGTCTGAACTGCATCCATTGATCACATCAATATACATCAAGAGTAATTCTACTGAATTCAGCAGTTCCCCATCTGGAAATGTAAAGGAACAGGTACATTCAGTCCCAGGAATAAAAAAAACTCTATGTCTGTTAGGTATGAAAAGGAACAGTTACGTCTGTTCCTTTTCTCAATTTGATGAGAACTAAGATAGGAATCTGATTATCAATCTAGTAGGAAGAAATTTAGAAATAAATTCATAGCTGAAGAATGTAAATAGATACTAGCTAAAGCAATAGCTGGCATATGAATCCAAATGATCTTACTTAAATTGGTTTAAAACAGTTCTCTAGATCAGTGCTTTAAGGAAGCCACTCTTGTTGAGAGGTTAGACAGAATCTTTTAGGAGAAGTCTTTTTTCTAAGAGAAGGAATGATTAAAGGAAAACCTGTTTTTAAAGTGAAAGTTTTTTAATTAACCTATATGACAGATTTTTTATTGCCATTTGGGGGTAAAATGATAGTTCAGAAGTTTGTTTGGTCAAGCATGTACTATAGTATAAAGAGCAAAATGCAAAAATCATAGCATATAGATAAGTGTAATACTGACAGCTAGTTTGTATTACACAACTTCCAGTTAAAACATTTCCAAAAAGAAAAAAAAAGTGAAAGGAGACACAAATGAATAAAATCCTGCTTTCAGGATTTGAGAAACTGGAATTAGTTGTTAGTCACTTAACAGCACATGGGAGTGTGAGGGGAAGAGGGCATCTTCTTATCTAATTCTTTTTTTTTTTTTTTTTACTACATTTTCATATTGATAAAAGATTAAGCTGAAAATATCCTAGAAGACTACATTTTAGCCAGGCTAGAAAATATTGTAGTCTGGTACATTTAAAGCTGAAGGAACTACTCACCTTTTTAAAGAATTGTTACGTGTTCCACTTTATTGTAAACATGTGAAATTCTAGAAAATAAATCTGGGATAAATTTCATCGGTAGATTTATGGTGAAAATGTCATAACAGTACTCATATTTTCAGATAGCATAGCTGATTGTGGCTCATCAGCAATCACATACCATTGGTAATCATCTCTAAAAAGCAGATAGAATCATCTTGGCTTTCTCTATAAATGTGATAAATCATTTAGGACCCGGTGTCAGACACAAACAAGCACATCTACAGTTTTCCTGGACAAATATTCTGTTGAATACACCCTATCCTATCAATTAGAGGTTTTCAGAGCTACCTTTTAAATAGTGAACTGTAAATTTTATCACATCGCTATTCAGCTGCAGACATTATTATGTCTAAGCGCATCACATATGTGACTCTGCTTGATGCATTTGATGTCCTACATTATATGCACCTTTTTACTCTGCTAAACAATATTAAAACTCTTTTCACAGGAGATGAATGACTTGAAGTAGCTGTTACTTTTACATTCAGCTACATCATGTGTAACTTCCATTACTAGCAACCTGCAATTAGTTTCCATTCTAGTCCATATAAATTAATTCTGCAACTAATTGGAATTGATGGTAACAGCAATTCATCAGAGAACTACATATTTTTCAGAATGGTGAGAAAAAAATGGCAAGAGAAACAAAAATTTGGTAAAATTTGTTTTTCTGTAACACTCAATACTTTCAACCATATAAAACTGTAGTATAACTCAGAAAAGGTCAACTTCTTTGAATACTCAAGGTTTTGTATCAGGAATAAAACAAGCCATCTACGCCAACAGGGCTTCCTGGAAAAAAGTAGCTTGAGAGCCAGAACTTTCAGACACACTGAAGAAAACTAATCAGAGCTCAGAGGATCAGAAATTATTAGCTTTGGGAACACTTTAGAAGGTAGTAAGTTATAGGAGCCCGCTGAACCATACTTACAGAGACAGCACACCTATGTATGTCATATGTATGTGTGTGTATATATATATATATGTATACATTATAAATATTTTAAAATTCCAGTGCTTTATGATATGAAAGTGTCTTCTGCAGAAGTAAAATTGAATCCCTAAAGTAAGTAAAAAAAGAAGTAAAATAGAATAGTAGAATAGGAATATCTGAAGAAACAGGGCTAGCACCAAAGAAAAACAGAACAAAAGCTATTGAGTTTTGCTAATCATATTCCAGTCTCAGATCTTCCTGGTTCTCTTACCATTTCCGGATTCATGGTGAACTAGTCAGTTACTTTACAACCTCCCACTATGAGGTTATAAAATTTCATATGAGGTATGATCAAAGATATATCCACTAGAATGTTTAAGAACTGGTACAATGACAAAATAAGTTGAGATGGACCGAGTCAGTTCCCTACCTGAAGTTACATCAGATTAAAGAGTTGGTCCACACAGTACAGTTCCAGAAACATATTTTAAACTATTATTGATTGCTATTTCCCTTCTGCTTGTAACAAGCACCCAAAATAGAGAAAGAAAAAGGAAGCACATGATTTTTAAAACATCAGTCTTATAAGAAATAAATTCCTCATGGAAATGGTGCTCATTCCTTGTTTTATCGTTGAGGAAAGACAAACTTGCTGGAAACGTGTTGGAAAAACAAAAGCAAAACAATAACTGTTGTATTATTACCTGTCATTAAAAGTCAGGACTTCCTATAAAAGCAGCTGAATGCCTCTGTGTGAGACAGAAACACAGTGAGTAGATGGTATGTAAGTCAATTTAAACAATCCTAGAAGGACATGTGTTGCGGTTTGTTGCGGGGGGGGCAAATTTGGTAAGAGACGAATCCCCTTGCATTCCAGCCGATCCTCAAAGCTTAGAGAGGCTGGGGGTGGTTGGACTCATCTCTTAATAGGGATACCAAATACTGTGTTAGCTATATGCCCAACTCTGGCAGTATCGGATTCACGAACGGTCTGTTGACCAAAGGTCCGATCGCCTTCCTAGGAGCAAATCGAGTTCCCAAATAGTGTGATCAACTATAAGCTCGACTCTGGCAGTATCGGATTCACAGACAGTCTGCTGACTGTAGGTCCAATGGCCTTCAAAACAAGTGGTCGAGTTCACAAATAGCACAATTTATTCAAATGCAACATTTAGAAAACAGGATTTGAATGTCAGTATAGGAAATTCTGTACTATAGCGTGGGGTTCTTAGCTAGTGTCTAGTGTACAAATGCGCAATCATTACTCATCTAGAAGATGGGAGAGGGCTCTCAGTCTTGAGGAGTCTCCTCAGGCAGTGTCCTGACCTGAGGGGACGAAAGAGGTTCAGCCTGTTGACGGATCCAGAAGTTACAATGGAGTCTTCCCTCTCTCTTCTTCCTTCCTAATTCTTACCACCCTATTCTTCCTTCCTAGTTCTTACCATCCCATTCTTCCTTCCTACTATATCCCTCCTTAGTTCACCTTTTATATATTTTCTTTTACATTTAGGCCAAGCTTGAGTGACTCTAGTCATACTTACTTTTGTTATTCATTGATTTAGAAAAAGTCTCCCAAGTTAATAGAAAATCTTGAGAGCATGCTCAGTGAGGAGTTGTACTCAGTGGGATGGGGTAGTGTATCGGTGTTATAACGAGATTAGAAGGAGAAGAATTTTGAGCAAAGTCTATCAGAAGGAAGTGATCTGCCACCATTGATGGCCCAGCAGCAGACATCACTCTATGTGGCTTATCAGCTTCATGGTACCACCAGGATGCCCCTTCTGCAGGAAGTACAACAGAGTTTGGCCACAGTGTCTTCACTGCACTCCACCCTCCATTCACTTGTCATCTTCACACACCATCACATTATCCCCTCCACAAGGAAGCCAACAAAGTTTGACCATGGTGTCTCCATTCTACTCCACTCTCCGTTTACTCTTATTAGTATGTGCTAGAAGGGCAGATTGTGTTGCAAAGGGAATCGTGGAGAAGTAGATTCCACACGTACCAACCATCCTTGAATTGGTAACTGTCTTTCTCCTCAAGCAAGCCTCTATAATGCCATATCTTCTGTTAGGCTCTAGTTTTCTCTGAGTTCCCCTTTCTCAAGCAATTCTCTCACAACATGGCAGAGTCTACAGAAACTGATATTTCCTAGTCAACTTTGCCATGATTGTAAGATTATAATCACCTGATCAACTGGTCAGTAATTTGGGAAGGAGCTCTGTTAATTCTTCAATACTGATGGGTGTATTCTGTACATTCTCACACTGCCAGGACAAGATTGTAACTTTATGTCCACAAACTGGTTTCTAATGTTGAGATGCTGAAGAAACAAGACATAAGGAGATGTGTGCAGTTCTTTTGCAGAGAAGAATTTTTGAGCTTTTTTCAAAACAAAACATTGTAAAACCCCCAGCATTGTACAGCAACTGAAGAAGGAGAACCAGATGTGCCTGCGACACAGAACGTCCCTACCTTGACCCAGAAAAAAAGAAACAAAACAGAACAAAACAAACAAACAAAAAAAAAGCAATAAGAAATGCATTCTGCAAGGGAAGTGCTACTTAACGTTTGCTTGCAAAGAAAAGCAGAAATGCTGTAACAGGCTGGCTGAGATGAATCAAAATAGGGATTACAAGATTATTTCAACTGAGGCAATGAAGTAAAAAAGAAGCATATATTTAAAGATATGAACCCAGGAGGGACCAATGAGAACATTAGAAGAATAATTCTTTTGCAAGGACAAGAAAGATAATATTCTCAAAAAAACTAATTGAAGATTTAAGTTTGTATTATAGCATCTCATGTTGAATTAATCCTTGTAAAGGTCTCTAATGCCTGGTTGTCTTTCCCTAGGTGAAGGAAATAAAGCTAAGCTAGGCCTGCTGGGAAGACAGGGCCTAAACCTTTTAAGAGACTTAGGAAAACCCTGGAAAACTCTTGGCAAAATCAGATATTCTGGGCTCTATGAAAAATCAGAAAGGAAATAGATGGTGGGGGGGGAAAAAAAAGAAGAAGAAAAAGAGAAAAAGCTCTGAGAAGGAGAAAGTTCATGAGATAGAGCATTCCTACTTAAGGACATTCATATAATGAAAGGAGAGGTTGTGAGGGATGTAATACAAGTCACAACCACATGAAAAGAGGAAGTTATTATTATTTAAAAATACTGTTGATAAGATGAAGATTATGGACTTCATAATAAAACTTAACATTTAAAAATACAGATTTGGCCCAGGCAATTCCATGAGGCTCTTTAAATCATGACTCATCCCCTACAAGAGACCCCATGATAACACCTATGGCAAGACACCTTTATAAAGACTCAGCAAATCTAATCTATTCTTGTTAATGGCAACAAACATTTGCAGCCACACAACTCCACCACGATGGGCTTTCTTATACCAAGATTATATCAAATCATGAAGCACTTCTCTTGTAATCAGAACACAAACCTTAATTCCTCCTGCGACAGAACAATGTATGGCTCAAGGGATATTTTTAGTTAGATGACCAAGAAAATTCCCTGGGATGCTAGAGAAATGGTCCAGATGTTGACATATAAGTAATTAGTGCCATTTGAGTGCCATTTCTCATATTGAATACATCTGCTTAAGATTTGACGCAGGCCAGCAAAGGACTGCTGCCCTTCTCAAGTAGAAGCTGGTTGGCGCTACAAATGTCATTAGACATCTCTGTGTAGGCTCCTGATTCCCAGCCTATGTGTCCTAACCATGTTTCCAGGCACAGGAGCAAAATGAAGGTCTTTGAATCAAGGCACAATTTATCAGGACATGTAGTAGTAGCACATTCTTAATTGAAAGAGATAAGCAGCAAGCCAGCACTGATTTCGTAAGTGGGAAACTGCTTGATGAATTATATGTGTCATTTTTTGAGGTATAATAAGAAGCACAAGGCTATCATTAGTGAGGAGGAAGATACTCGCTTGATTTAGCCACTTGGGTGCAACCTGAAGATCGTGAAAAAAGACAAAATGAGGCTAAGCATGTAGGGAAGGCCAAGAAAATGACCTTGCCTTGACAGCAAGGGGAGGGATATTGACATGATGAAGAAAATCTTGAGGAATTTTTAATAAGAGATGTAAAGCAAAAAGAAAAAGACTTCGCCAGTAGTTTGTTAGCCTTGCACTGGGCAAGAGGCTATAAAAATTGAAGGCAGAGTTGGCCTACTCAGCAAATACTACAATACTTGACTGTCCCCAGAGGAGAGCAAAAGCTGTCAGCCTCAATGTCTGAAAGAATTATGAGTTCCAAGCATGCTGTATCTCAGCATCATTAAACACTCCCTTCCCTTAGAGCCTTGTGAACTCTGACTTTTAGCGACACTGGCTGAGCTATTAATAATATTTACATACAGACTTTGTTTTACCACATCTGATTTATAGGAATCCTCTGGCACCGTGCAGTACCTTCAAAGGAGAGCAAAGGAGGCTGTTACGAACAACTGTGAGATTGCATTCCAGTAGGTGAAAGATGGTTTTATCTAAGTACGGTATCTTATGGAAAAAAAAAATTACTTTCTGTAGAATATTCTGATTTACGCATTGTTCATGAAAATTCATTTACATTAGAATTGTACAAATATGAGGCTCAAAACTGAAATATATTAATCAGAAAATGTTCTCACAGTTAGACAGAATTGATATTTAGAACCTCATGCTCCTATTCTCTGTGGACTAGACTACATCCCCAAAATGTACAGCACGCTGTACAATTTTTGCTGAGCAAGAAGTCTGACAAAGATGGGAAGTTGTGTATGTATCCTTTTCTTTAATGAAAATGAAATTATTTGATATTTACATTTTCACCAAGTAGGTAGAATGACAGGATTTTTTCTGCCCACTTATGAGTCTACCCTCTTTTACTGTGCCCAGTCATCAGAGAAATTTCCTTTATGATTGTCATGTAAGATCTGGTTCTTTGCATGTGGGATTGAGACACTGTGCATATGCATTGGCTGTTTTTGACCTATCTAGATGCTCAAATGTCCTGAAAAATCTGAATCCCTATCTAAAATGGAGAAGGAAAAGGTTATTACTAGAGGAGATGGGCAGCTTCTAAAAATTTTAGGACTGACTGGCCTGCTTTAGCTGGGACAGGGGGCATAGACATGTGATGATAAAGGAGCCACAGTGCAAGTCATCTTGTATTTTTAGTCTAGATGAGGAACTTGGCTATGGATGCATAAAGGCAGAATAAGTTATTCCAGGTGTTTTTTACCACCTGTCTCACAGCCCTTAGGAGCTCCCCGCAATCTTTCCAGTGATCTCAATATGCATGTCCAATCAAAATCTTGTAAGTAAAGAAAACCCCAATAAATGCTTCTATTTCCCTTCTGTCTTTGAAAACAGTTGTGTGCACTGAGTTGTGGTGAGTTCTGTTCTAACACTGTGACTATCACCTAGACCAACAGTGGAAGTAGGGAGTGCGATAGTTCTTTTGAAAATCTCCTGCAGCTAAGCCTGAAATTTCTGAGCTTTCTATGTTCATCTGTAATGTTCTCAGACCTTTCTGACTGGAGTTTTGAATAATTTTAACCTTCTCTAGACAAGCAGGAGGCAGTTACCATGCGTATAACATACAACTCAGTGTTTCTGCCTTTATGGGAACAGCTCAAAAAAGCTGTCCAAATTGCTGTCACATACGTTGCAAAATATTCTTTTTTTTTTACAACAGCTGAACTTTATAGCTCTTATCAAGCTGAATTCTTGCAGATATAGAGGAAATACTGGTAGATGTTAAGAGGCAGAGAACAAGATCATGCGAATGTGTGTGTGTGCTTATCTGTATGAATGGCAATTTATAGAAACAGACTGCCTTCTGAGGAGTAAACAATGCATTGAGATGAGATTCACGAGAAACTAAGGGTGTGATTTGAAAGATGTCAGCTCTTCCAACCACAGTGCATGAAACCATAAGTTCACACAGCTTTGGAAAAGAAGAAAAAAGAGTTCTTTGTTCTCTGACATAAAGAAAAGCTTTTAACAGCTCATTAAAACAGTATAAAAATCTATTATTAGTTAATGTACCCTCCCTTCTGGCAATTTGCTTAGAATATGAGATCATATTTGGAGTTCTGAGAACATGAATTCACTAATTTGATGAGAGAAAATGCAGCTCTTGGTTGGAGACCTAATCTTAAAATCCACCTGCTACTATCTATACTCTAATTTTGTTACTCATTATGTTTAAATGCAAAATACAGAGCTAAGAGCTTGAATAGTATCCAAAGAAAGAACTGGGTACATATAAGTCATCTTCAAGTGCAAGGTTTCTTCCTGAAAATAACACAAATTGCAGACGTCTGTTCAGGGGTTCTTTGTAGGGAAAAAAACAAACGTGAAGGTAATATAATTTATGGTCTTATGATGAAATCACTATGCTCATTATCATACCTGTTTACTGGTCGTTACTGTTGTAACTGGAGTTACCACAATTGCATGGAAGAATACTACTGTCATGCAGCCCATGGCTTGTAATTGGCCACACATTTTGCACTGCCCTAACAGCACAGGGTCTCATCTGGGCTCACTGTGGCCCAAGCCAAGTTCACCTTGTTTTAGCAATTGCCTAGAAAGAAATTACCAATTTCATACTCCTCCCCAGAAGGACACAAAGATGCCAACAACCCATTTTAACCCCCAAGCACATTTCCTTCCTGAAGGAGAATGAGACCACCAACCTCAGGACTTAGAGGGACAGAAGTAAGGTGGAGCATCACACCAGAGAAAAGGAGGAACTATTAGTAGGTTTTCCTGCATAACCATCCTGGCGTTTAATTAATGAGGTTTATTTCATATAATTGAGACAGAGAGTATTAATATTGCTGTAGCTGGACTGATAACAGCTGTTCATTGTCCTTTGATTGGACTGTTAATGTTTTAATTTGGTTAAATATATATATATATATACATGTATATATATATATATATAGAGTATCCTTTATTTCTTTTTGTCCATAGCAGTAGTTGGACTGTAATGTGTTCATTTCAGGTTAAACTTACATATTTTCTCATAGCTTTTATTCTCATTTTGTAACAAGTGCCACTATTTTGCAAGAATTTAGGTATTTTAGTTCATTCAACTACTTCTGATATACTGCTGAGAAGATATCTATAATTCTGATACTATAGAGCACTGTGGGACACTTTAACTTGCATTGTCTGTGTGATATAGGAGAAGACAACAGGATCTCTGAAGCAGGACTCTTTATTTATATTTTGTAGAACATCTGTCCCAGTGGAGCATTTGTTCCAGTTCAGGCTTCCAGGATTTCTACAACACAGTGGTGCAGATCATATTGGATAAAAATCAACTGCTACAGGTAAATGCTTACACTGACTAAACTGTGCTTGATAAAAAAGAGATGAAAAAGGGAATCACTAAAGAGAAACGGCATTATGATCAAAAGGGAAACTACCAGAACCTCATGTAAAACAAATACAATGAAACTTTCCCTGAAGTATATGACAGGCAGTACGTTCTAAACAGAACTCTTTCATTATAATGGTCAAAGTTTCATTGCATCCAGACTTTAAATGATTCTTTTCAAATTCATCTAGTTCATTTCTTCCTCCCCGGTTACAAATAGTACCCATGCCAATTATACTGGTACTTGATTATATCAAACTGAGCAGTCTAATGTATAAAAAAGGTGTTTTCAAAACAGAAAAGATGCATGGCTGGAAAGTGACTTGATTGGCAAGGAAATTAACAGATTCAAAAAAAAAAAAAGTGAAATATAAGTTTTGGCATACATCAGGCAGAGTAGGTGCTATTCCACTAGAAAATGGTTCATGATTAGAAGTGGTGTCAGCATTTGAACTGTTGTTTAAGAATGGGGTGCTCTGATAGGAAGAAAAGGTGAAGAAGACTGTAAGTTATCTAGAAGTTCATTTTATGGAAAATGCCATAAGGAAAAAGAAGCATCAATGGCCAAAGACTTCTCACGTTGAGATCTGCTAAAAGAGGTGTGGCCACCTGAAAAAGTAGGAATATCATTATTGTCCAAGGGATGTTACTGGTAGTGCTAATATAATGATGAGCACAGCAATGTGCCTAACAGAGCAGTGAAAATTGGCACAGTCCATAGCTTTCCTTTTCTGAAAATGTTAACTTATTATTCTATATTGATTTATCTAAATATAGGAAAACATCCATCATCTACTGCCTCCTGAATAGTTCTGTTAATTGCTTGCATGAGAAATTAATATTCATTAAACTGACCTTTCTATGTCAAAGTAAAAAACATTATTTGATTTTTTTTTCTCCTCCATACCTGTGATGCACTTGCACTATCTTTTCTTTCCAAGTTTCAAAGTCATTATCCTCCACTGCTTATTTTCTTTTGGTGCTGCCAATTGAACATCCCAAATTCAGATCTCACTGAGCCTCACAGGAAGATATACAACCTAGATGCCTTTTCAAATTTTCTGTATATAACAAATATCTGACTCTTTCTATAAACAATTAGCTACTGAATGTTTTATCACCTTAAATTTGTATTTTCAAGTGATCTGTTGTAAATCTAGATTGTTTTGATTATAGCTCAATAAGCATATGAGGTTCCACAAATAAAAATTGTTATCCCTTGGTAAATCACAGCACATGTTTTGACAGCAAATGGATGCACTTTGAGGGTGTCAATTTTACCTCAGAAATGTGGACCTAATGCCACCAACTACTGTAATCACTATATCTCTTGCTTAAAATTAAGTCCAAGACCAATGCAGAAACAGACCTAACTGCTGGACTTTAAGCTAGATCAGACTTAATTGAAAATTACTGAGGTTAACCTACTGGCAAGTAACTGAACTACAGATCTGGATTTACAGGGAAGCCAGGCTTCTAGGGTGAGCATGGCAGACAGATGCAGTGGAATTGCAGGAGGCTACACAGAAGGCCAGGAGCTGCTGAAGGTGGTGTGGGGCTGGTCTACTGTGGCTGTGATGCCCCTCTGGGTATGGTATCCAGTAACTACTAAGGGTTCAGCAGAGGTCTCGTGGCAGAGTAAGCTCCCAGGCGTTTGGGACTGTTGGGAGTTTCTGGCACGTCTCACAGGAAGGAAACAGGCTCCTTAGCTGCGGGAGATAAGGGCCATGTTGTCCAGCTACAGAGCTGTGGGAGTAGGTGAACAGACTGCACAGCATGAGGGAGAGTGAAAAAGAGGCTGAGTAGATCTTCATAGGCACCTTGCAAAGATGAGCCTGAACCACACGGGTGTGGAAGGAGGGGCAGCCAAAAACCAGACACCAAATGGTGTAAATGGAGCCTCCTATAATGGATAAAGTGGAAGGTTTGTTACTCCTGGGACCAGGAAACAGCTCCCTCTCCACTGCAGAACAGGTTCAGGGCCCTGACTGCAGACTAGGAGATGGGAACTGTGTCCAGAAACACATCCAAACCAGGTGAGCCTGAACTATGCAGCAGCCTCAGGGGGAAGAGGAAAGTGACAACAGTAAATGCCTCCTTGCTGTAGGAGATGAAGGGCTGTATTTGCTAGCCTGATCTGCTGTCTAGGGAGCTTTGCTGCTTGCCAGGGCATCAATTCAGGGCATCGTAGTGATGCTGCTGAGGCTTGTCCAACACAAGACTATTACCCCCCTGCTGCTCTTCCCCATGAGTACCGATGATACAGCCAGGAGAGATCTGGAGGGTATTGAAGATGAATATATGGTGTTGGAGGAGAGGATAAAGTTTCTAGGGGGGCAGGTGTTGTTCCCTTGTTCTTTAGACAAAAGAGAAGGCTAAGGGAAGAGGGAAGGATCATTCTGGCAGCATCTAGTTGTGCAGTCACCAACGACATCAAGATGGTTTTTTTCCACTCATGAAACCCACTTTTAGGATCAAGGGCTGCTAAGTAGAGATAGATCCACCCAACCAAGTGGACTATCTTTTCCAGCAGACTCGCGAATCTTGTGAGAAGAGCTTTAAACTAGGAATGAGAAAGGAGAGAGATTACCGGCTACAGTTAAAAGAGGATTTAGTGGACAGGGTGTAAAGCAAAGGGTGCAAGACAAAAGGAGCAAGAGAGTAATAGATGAAGGGACACCAGTCTCTAGCACATGTACAGAAATGTAAGCAGCTTTAGAAACAAGCAGGAGGAATTAGATCTGTGTGTACTGTCACAGAACTGTGCTGCAAAGGACAGATACATCGCAAAAAACAGGTAGGGGAATGATGGGAGAAAGGAAGTTGATCTCTGTTCAGAAGAGCAGCTCAGCTGTATGGACACATTAAACAGTGTTGCCCAAGCATGTAGTGATAGTGTCAGGAAAGCCAAAGCTCAGCTGCACAAGACTTGCCAAGGACATCCAAGGCAACAGGAAGAGCTTCTTCCACTAGTAATAAATTAGTAAAAAAAGGATGAACAAGAAAAATCTACTACTGCTGAATAGGGCAGGCAATTTAGTGACAGTGGACATAGATAAGGCTGAGATATTTGATGCCTTTTTTGCTTCAGCATTTGTCAGCAGGGTCTCACAGGTTCTCTCTCCTCTGTGGATAGTGAAAGCTTCAACCAGAATGACCAGCAGCATATGAACACAAGCCAGGGTTAATTGGAGAGGCATTGGCCCATACAATTCCCTGGTATGTGATTAATTTCACGGAACTACAGTTCTGTCTTGGGTTCCTTGGAAAACTTTGAAGTCCTCCTAGAAACCATTTCTGTGGAAATGGAGGAGCAGGTGACTAAGAACCATTGGCATGGATTCACCAAGAGCAAATTATGCCTGAGCCACCTATCCCTTCTGTGGTGAAGGGAATGAGGGAGAGAACAGTGGATGTTACTGACTTTAGAAATGCTTTTGACACTGTCTCCCATAATATCCTGGTATCCAAATCGGAACATTATGGTCTGCATGGATGGACTACCAAATGGACTGGATAGAGAGGCTCAGAGCGTAGAGGTTAATGGGTTGCATTCTACCTGAAACTTAGTGAAAATGTCACAGGAGTCTGTAATGGGGCCTCTCCCTTTTGACATCTCTATCAATGACCTGGTGGATGTAATGTCCAGTTTGAAGATGGCATCAAACTGGGGGGAAACAGTCAGTATGATCAAAGGTAGGGCTGCCATCCAGAGAGACTTCAGCAGACCAGAGGAATGAGCCAACCTTGTAAAAACAAACAAGGACAAATGCCAAGTCCAGCCCCTCACAATGAGGATCATTAAAATCATATTCCTCACATATTCCTCAGCTCCCTTTTTCTGTCATTCAGAACACTTGTACAAAATAGTAACAAACAGGATTTTTGCTTCACCTTTGGTCAGTAGCCCTGTGGAGGAAGCAATCCATCAGTATTCCTACTTTCCTCCTAAGGATTTTTTTATTTCACTTTTTTAAAATGAATCATGGTTATGTACCTGCTGGTTGAAAGCTCTTCTAGCTTGATGTCTTATTCTCTTTGAAGAGGTTTTGGTCTCTCAGTGATTCAGCTTCTATCTGTTATGTCAGGCTAGCAGAAAGAAATAAAATGAAGTCACTCTTTTCTCAGACTTTTCAGCTTCACACTATTTGATTAGAAGAAATTCCCAATGAAAATTAACGCCATTGGAAATAACAATAAAACAGTGAATATTTCCCAACAGACAGCAGCAATAAAAAAAAAAGATAATAATCTCAGCAAGCAGTAGTATCTTTTTTTTTTTAAGAAAGCTTATGCTAGGAGGAAAAGATTTACTCTTAGCAAATAACCATACAAATATAGCTACTTTTTATCCCTGTCATTGTTTGTTTTAATTTACTGGTAGACTGGTATGTCTCCAAGATATGTCAATAGAAATAAAAAAAATAATAATGCAGTTGGAAGAAGGGATAGGAGAACATAAGGATGGTCAGCGTTTGGGGACTGAGTCACTGTTCATGTTATAAAACACGCTGCAGTGGTAGCTGCTAATGCATGAGTTCTGCAGATACAATATTGAGATTATTCTCTGAAAATAACTATTTTAGCATAGGGTGACAGAAACAATAATTTCAGGCTAGAAAGTGCAGGATATGCTGCAAGAGTATACAATATATGCAAAATCCTTGTTTAACTACCAAAGTGAAGACAAAGATAGTACAATTACCGGCAATAAATGAAACGGATTTGCTTGGGACGCCACTAGAGGGGGAAATGAGCTACATGCACTAAAAGCTACTGTTATCCCAAGAACTTATGGGTGCAATCTGCTTAGGAAAAAGCAAAGGCTCAGGACAGCACCTTTTCTAACCGCTGTGACAGTCCATTAGCAATAGTAACAAGGACAGAAGGCAAAATAAGTTTTAAAGATCTCTTTGATGAGATTATGGAAAGAATTACGTGGTGTCTTGCCTTTAGAAGAGCTCAGTGCTGCTCTCTTCCATTCCACTGAGAGTACTTTTCATATCCTTTTACCTCACACCAGTAATTTCTCTCAGTATTATTTATTCTATAACAGAAAAAAAAAAAAAAAAAAAAAAAAATGGAACGTATCTGGGGACTCCAAGTTGATTTGTCCCAAAACCAACAGACCCAAGCTTGTTTGAGTAGCAGAAGAGAAATCAAGACCGGTCATCCCTAGAGAGATGTAGGAGTTAGCTGACAGAAGGGTGAACAGATAACAAATATTAATTTCCCCTTCCTTGGCAATGGTGCAATGCAGAAGGAGCTTTTTGCATACAGTTTTGTTTCGTTTTCCTGAGAATAGATAAGCCCAGTTCTTGTTGTAGTGGACAAGACTTTCTCCTGCAGACCTGTAATTTATATTCTGCCTTCTGTGGAAGGAGCCTTTTGTCTAAACAATACTCCAAAGGATGTTTAGGAAAACAAATTATTTACAGGATTAGAGGAGCTGAGTTTGGCTGATACCTGGCATTAATAAAAACTTTTACTTACTAAAGGAAATTTCTTCTCCAGCTCTGAAATATGAACTAACGGCAGTAATTTCTGTAGTATAAACACACACCTGGATTCCTTCAGAACCAAGACCATTTTCCCTAAATTTTAATATTAATGAAGATCTGCTTCTAATACCACCATGTCTGTGATCTGAACTTTACATGTGTTAGACAGTTTTGTGATACAAAGCTTATCAAAATATAACCATAAATATTTTCAGTTTATTTCTTGGGATACTTCCAACTAAGTATGCCATTAAAGAACTAAAATACAGTTCTAATCCAAAACTCATTGCCACGATTTGTTTCCAGATCATCCTCCTACCTAGTTGCACATATCCAAAAGATGTCTGAGTGCACTTTGTAATTCAGAGCTGGGCCAAGCGCTTCAAAGTGTAGGGCTCCACGTCCACATGTTACAGGAGAAGGATCCTGGAGCACCAGCTGAACTCACCTGGAACAAAGGAACATGCACTCTAAGCAAAAGATTCTTCTAAGCTTATGACATCACGTGCAAATGATAAACAACTTAAAGGCAGAGTGAATATCAAATGGCTTATTATTAACCAGAAGCAAATAAATTAAGAGTAAATGATTAAAATAAATTAGGTGTAAAATCTTGTGAGCATTTTTAAACATTATCTCACTCCATCTCATATGGAGATCTCTTATATGGAGATCTCTCATATGGAGATCTCTTATCTCTTATCTCATTCCATCCACTTCTAAAATAATGAGTAAAGCAGGTACCCTTCCAACCTAGTTCTTCCTCTAATTCAAATGAATAACTGTCTGTCATGTATCTGTTACCCATAAGCTCTCTCACTCAGCAAATCAAAAACAGTTTTAACTGTTTTCAGTTCCAGATTCAGGTTAAAGCAGACTGTCACCCCCACAACTTCAAGTTGAGTCTTTCCTTAAGATAGTATTGGTCCTTGAAAAGGTAGGCTATATCCTATGTTTTCTACATTTTAGCTCTTATTAAAATCAAATAACTGTTGCAGTTAATAAAAAGAAAGAGAATTTTAACATATGACTGATAGAATTATTATGTAATAACTTAAATATGTATATTAATTATATAAATCTTCAATAACAAAACATTGGTCTATGTCTACAGTAGGTTAAATCATAAAATCTGCATACATGTGGGTTCTTATTGCTCTGGCATTGTCCTTGTCTTTTCCTCCCTATTAGCAAAATACTGTACTTCCCCAGTGAGGAAGGATGGGACATAGGATCAAAGAGAAAATAAGACTATGATGCTGTTTCCTTCTCAGACATTCTTAGTTTTCAGTCCATCTCTCTTCTTATTCTTATGAGTATCTTCTGTACCATTTCCATGCCTCTTGTAGTAGCAAATTTCTTTAGAAACTGATGCTCATTTCCCTTTATGTAGAAGGGCCCCTAACAGCAATTTCTGCCTTCATCATTTTTTTTTCTCAGAATATCCTGCCTAACTTACACAACCTGAATCCTGTGCAGTCCTCTAAAGCATCATGCAAGTGACAGATTAAGATGTCCAGAGAGAATAAGCTGTTCTCCAAGTTTAGTACAAGGCACTTCAATGGCCAGACCTCCAGTAAAGTGCGACGGGACATTTTAATAATTACATGAGAACCCTTGAACCATACTTAAAGTTTATCTAGTGGAGGCATGAGCTGAATTATCACGGCTGGACACCAGTTACCCCTTTTACACACAACATTTATGAGCAGGCCACAGGAAGTATAGAATAAGTGCACCATCAAGTAGAAAAAAAGGGGAGAAAATATAAAAGAAAAATGAAGATATTAACAGACAGATTGGAGAAAGATCAGTAGTTCTCCTGAGGTAGCTGTCGGTAAAATGCCTCTGTGTTACTATGCATTTCATTTTTATGACAGAAACAGTAGTTGGGAGAAGAGAGTGAAGAGATTTTGGATTTTCTTCCTTTTTTTTAAAGTATTCAAACACTGATATCAGTGGGATTCCACGCAGTCTCTGGAAGCATGCTGCACACCGCAACTCCTATGATCAAAGACTAAGACTGTGGCTTTCAGTAAGCACCACATGAAAATATGCCTATATCCATGCAAAGTATCTCTTAGGGCTTGGCACAGGTGCAGGTGTCTGTTGAATCACAGCCTCATAATCCTATTTTCCAACACGCTGCGCAGACACAAAAGTTCAGCTTTCCCTGGACCAGAAGCATAAACAAGATATGAGGTACAAAATCATTAAAGTGAGATGATGATACGTTATTCTTAATCCTTGAATTTTTTCCCCCGTCGGTGTTCATAATCTGACAGTCCCTCCACAGAGAGAGGCAGGCAGACTGCCACAGCTGCTCAGGGCAGCTCCAGAGCAGGTATTTCTCCATTAGCTGGAAAGACTGACTAGAACAGAAAGCATAGGTGTGATCTCTTTCTTTCCACATTCACCTTCATAGAAAATGACTGTGATGAGCCTGATATAAAATACCACTTAGTGGAAGGGTGTGACTCTTCTTTTTGCTCCCTCCCAGAAACAGGCTCTCCAGGTCTTCTGTGACCCCTACTTGAAAGAGTGGGTAAATGATACTGTGCAGTCCTGAACAAGAGATAAAAAATTAAATATACGTCTTTTAAGACAGACATACTGAGAATAGTGGAGACAAAGACAGCAGCACAGAAAAGCAACCTAGTTGAGATCCAGAATTCCTGTTTCACAGGAAATTGCAAAATTAGTTTTATTCCAATGCGGACTGATATTTCAATTCCCATTTTTTCCCACAGAGCAGGCCACCAAGCTTCCTACAATGAAGGGCACCAAGACTGCATTCCCTACGTTCCCAATTCTGACCAAAGGAAAGCTGAAGACTTTTCTAGTTTCCAGTTAAGGACCTGAATAAATGGATACACACACTACAGGAACTTTATTTTGGTTCTATGTGATTAAACACCACATTTTCTATGCATATTTTTCTTCCTTTTCTGAAAACACATCCCAGAACTACTGAAAAGTTATCCTGATGATTAATCATCTGCTAAAAGAAGTTTATGTGAGAAGCAGGTGAAAGTCATCATCCCCAGGTTGTCTTGAAAGCTGCTCAGTCTAAGTGACACTTCCAATATTTTCAATACATGAACACACAAAAGCCAAAGATTTCAACAAGAGGTCATGAAAAAAATGTGGTAAATCATTCATAATCCTGAATTCATTTTCTTCAAAAAGTTTTTTTTTTCTCCACTGAAATCCTAAATTCCTTTATCCTGAGTATTCTTTTCTTCAAAAGCCTAATAGTGAAACAGATTCCTATATCAACCATTTTCATTTTATTTAGGTTCTTTCCAAATCCTTCAATTAGACCACTCATACCCAGATATTTACTATAGGCTATCTAACCATATTCTATAATAGCCCAGGTGGCATGCTATCATTTTGCAACAACTAATTTAAATGAAATAATATCAAGTACGTGGAATGATACTTACCATGTACGGCTGAAAGAATTGGTACACAGCAAAACTATCAGAACATATATGAGGGTGCAATTTCTGTAGAATTCTTCGTAGTGAATATATTCATTCTCTGAATTTGAAAAATGGTTTAGCTGTCTCTATTTTACAACAACATTCATATTTTTGAGTTCAAATATTTCTGCTCTGAAACAGGAAGATACAATTGCATTGCACTTCTGGGGAAAAGATGAGCCCTAAACATTTGCCTAGTCAGTTCAGCTTGTGTTTTGTCTTAAATATAATAATAAAATAAATGTGTTTATGCATACTATCTCAGCCCTTAACTCTTTATAGTGTTGATCAAATCTCTACTGAGGACAAGAGAAAGTGTCTCACAGCATTGAATGAATGAGGACCTGAATTTGTTTGTTTATTTATTTTTGCTCTTAAATTAGTCTCTTTTACTAACCAGCCGCACAACATTAACAGTTTACTTTTTCCCCTAAAGACTTTATCAGTAAATTACCTCTCTTCAAGGTACACACAGCCTTGACACATCACCTTTGCTTGATCTCACATCCCTCATCACCAGTTACTTTTTTTACTTTGTAGTGCCATACAAGCCAAGCATTTTCAATGCCTTAGTATTCAGCATGGGTATAAAATAATCACTGCAGTGTTTTTGTTAACACACTCAAATCACTTTAAAATTGACTTTGTATGTTATGTTTTCCAATATTTGCTGCTCCGAACTTATGATGAGCTCTTTCCTTTCCAATTTGTACTTGACCAGGGAGAAACGTAATCCTAAATATTTTAAGACTGCTGCATCTTGGGCTCTTTCATCCTCACTGGTCCAGGACTTTCAGGATCAGTTTCTTCATCAAGTTCCTTCTTTAACTTTTAATGGAGATTGAAATTCAAAACAGTGCTTGAGTGACAGCACATAATACGGAATAAAAATATTAACTACTCATCAGCATAACGAGGCAGTGTATGTCAGGCATCCTCAGTCATTTGCCTGGGAATATAACAAATGAATTATTGAAGACGAAGATGATGTTCCAGCTGAAGACAAAGCAAAGTGCAATGGAATGGAGTGGAACAGGATTTGGCTAAACTCGTTCTTATTGCCACTCCGATGGAGGCTGTGGAAGTGAGAGGGTGCTGCTTCTCCTCTGGCTTGGCAACTGAGGCTCAACCAGCCAGATGCCAGACCTCTCATTTACCGCAACATGTTGCCACCTTCTGACTATAGCAAAGAACTTTACTTCTACAGAGTCAGGGTTTTCAGACTGTCACGTTACTGTTATCTGCATAAAATTAGCAATTAATATGCATTTAATTCTCTGTAAATATTGTGGAGTGTGAGCTTGTGACAATTCTGTGGAAATCACATTTTGAAAAATATCCAGTTTGGCTAAGAAACTTGACTTTTTGCTTCTCTTGCATTCAGAACCAGAAAATGACTCTTCTACTTGGTCCCCACATGACAACAGGAGGATTTCTGAAAATGATACTGTCACACTGTTCCTGCCACTGATTCCCTCAGGATTTCTCAGGGACTGAAAACTCCTGGGACTCTGACACTGATAAACTCAAAACCAAAACCGTCAGAGACTGAAGCTAGCCTCGTGAGGGATCCCAGAATATCTGGTTTGGTCTATTTTGTTTCTTTATTTATTTTGTTTTGTTTTTTGATTGTTTTTTTAATGATTTTTTCAATAGCACAGTCACTTTCCATTCTGCCTCACAGATTATTTGATAATTAATAAATAATCAGAAATGCTGACATCCAACAGCAAAACTGTTTGCCAAGGTCAGGCTTTCTTCAAAAGGCAGTCTATGAAAATGCAAACTTCTTCTCCAAGCAAAACTTCCACAGTTCTAGTTTTTAGACCCTAAACACCCACCTGAAGCCATCCGTGTTCTGTGTGAGAGCACAGCTACAGTATTGCTGAATATGTGCCATTCTGGGACAATTTAGGCCAACCCCACATTTCATCTCCTAACACTAGCTGGTCATTGCTGTCCCTTCCCACAGACTTCCCTTGAACCTGTAGTGATCTGGTTCAGGGATCACTGAAAACTGGGAACTGAAAACTGACGCTGAAAAACAAACAAACAAAAAACAAAGACGAACACTCAATCTAGTGCTACTGCTAACTCATAACATCAGTTGTCTGAGTCATTAAAGCAGATTAAAATGTAACCCCTATGAATTTGAGAATCACTGTTTTGGCAAAATGTGGTTTTAAAAATGAGTCTTACTACTAGAAAATTCTGAAATAATATTACATCTTTGGATTAATTCCAGCAAGATAGGTACACCAGAAGCATCCATTTGGCTGTTATAAACATAAACAAAAAGAAATCAGTGAATATATTGACATTCCAGAAGCATGTAAAGTATAACAGATGTTTTGGCAGAAGTCCATACTACTGCAATTACCAGGAAGGTTTTCACTGACTTAAAAGAATATTGAAAGCTAGAACCAGAGAGACCTTGTGGGTTATCAAACCCAGTTCCTAATACTCAGAGACACAAGCTGAATATTTTCTTCCCATTACTTCTATGAAACGGATGATCCAGAACTGTTACTTCTTTTCCAGGCTAAATTCAGTTGTAGCCAGTTTATAACCCTTTGGATTTGTGTCTGTTCCTATACTTTTACTCATATACCTTTTTCTTCTCTGATGCTACTTAAAGTGTTTATAGAAAGCAATTGCCTCTCAGTTTCATTTTCAACCAATACCTTAATTCTCTTGATCATCTTTGAATAATACTAGGGCTTCCTTTATTCTCTCTGTATTTAAGCCTTTAAATGTATATTTTCAAAAAAAAAAAATTAAAGACTTAAATACAGAGAGAACAAAGGAAACCCTAGAATTGGTCTGGAGTCATATTCCACATTTAGATCGATGAGAAAATTTATTGCTAGACTATTCCAATAGAATTAAAAAAAAATAAATAAGATCATTAGAAGCACAGTCTTCTAGTATATCTCAAAAAGAAGTTTTTTTGGTTTCAAGGGGAGTATTCTAAAACTACTGAGAGTGACAGAAACAAGGACTTTTCTGAAGTCTGTAAGAATTATTTGGAAAATTTGAGACACTAAAGTTGTTAGACTTTGATTTTATAGGCTCCAAAGTTTGTTCTGACACAGGAAAAATGCATATTGCTATTGTAGGAACAGAATGACAACTATTGATGGTATATTTTCACCTGTATGCCCTAATCAATTTTAGACTAGGAATTAGATGGCCTCAACAAGTAAATATTAATTGTGAAGGCTGAGAGAAAATATGATGACTTTGTATAACCACCTTTCAGAGTAAATATCAAGGAAAAGAAGAATTAAGGAATAATATTGGAACAAGTCAGAAAGCTATGAATTGGACATTTAGACTTAAATAGAGAGTTTAATCATTCAAAGCATGAAGTTTCTAGAAAAGCCTTCAAAACATGTGAATAATCTATATTGCTTTGAGACAGAGCTTGCTAAGTTTATCAAAGGGCACGTTTCTATAACAGAATATGGGTTATTATTTATATATATTATTTATATAATTATCAGAATTGATAATTCCTTTCCTGAGAAATCTTTCCAAAGAAAGTCTTATTAAAATGAAACTCAAATGACAAGTTAGCCTACAATTTACAACATGACTTGCAAAAATGTTCTGCAGATTAATATTGAATAGCCTGAATTGCCCTGACAGTATGAAAATAATGTCTGACCAAATAATCATAGAGGAAAAGATTCTGCCCTACTCCCTATTACATTTCTCTCACATTTATCTCATACATATATATATATATGTATGTGTGTGTATGTGTGTGTGTATGTTGGTTCCCTGCTCAGAATACAGCTTTAGTGATGTTTGAGCACTTCGTTCATTTACAGTGAAATTCTGAATACATAGGAGGGCAACAGCAACATATCACATATAGAAAGCTTTGTAAAAACTGTAACATTCTCAAAGAAAATCACATCTAAAAGTAGAGGAAGGATTTTCAGCATATCAGAACATGCTGTAGCTTGATATGTATGTCATGTTTGAGGAGGCAACTCTAGTTAATAATATTTTTCTACTGAATAGAGAACTACTGTTGTTTGATCCCCATGATTGAAAGATGGTGCATCCCAGGAAGATGGTGCATGCCTCAAAACTGTAGCAAATAGGAACTTTGGAAACTAATTCATTAAACTTTCTTGTCTGGCAATGAGAATACACGTAGTTAATATTCTCTGCCTTCATCACCTACCCACAAGGTTTTCAGCACTAGGACTCATTTTAATTCTGTTTTTTTGTTTTGTTTTGTTTTGTTTTGTTTTTTATTTACTCCCTGAAGCTTTACTCTCAGAAGCTAACATTCTCCTAGGTAGTCACTTATTCACATTTTTTTTTTTCCAAATGTGCAGTTTTGAGTTGCTTCTCCTGAGTAAACATCAAAGCAGTTTGAAAGTTCAGGCTACTCTTATGAATGTATTATGGGTCCCACTTGAGCGCATTCTAGATCATCTTTTTTTTTTTTTTTTTTTTTTTTTTTTTTTTTTTTTTTTTTTTTGCAGTTTGTTTTTCAGGAGAACAGGGAGAGGAGTTGAATGAGGGTTTGTTTTGAAGGGAAGTCCCCACCATCACTCAGGAGACTCTTGGAAGTAAGTGCCTACAGGAATACTAAATATAGAGTGGATCATCAGTAGAAGAGTACCACTGCTCTAACAAATGACTTTCAAAAAGTCGAGGTGAACTAGAAATAAAAAGGAATAAGTGAAAAATGACCAATGCACACTTGTTTCACAGACCTTAGAAGGCTATGTTTTTTTGAGAAGTTAAACCTGATACCCCTTTGATACTGGCTGTCATGACCAAAGTTTGGAGATGTGGCATTAAGTTGTCTGAGGTAAGTTCAGGATGAGGAGCTGTTTGGTTGGTTAGTTGCTTTTGTTATTGTTGTTGTTTTGGGTGTTTTTTTTTCTAAAAAAAAAGGAAGAACACATAATGGATTAAGAACACAAAACCATGAACCTCTAAGACCTGAAGGAGAAGACACTGGCATATAGCAAGACATTTTTCTTCACAGTGTCATCTGTTGTTGGTCATGACAGCCAAGCAGTATAAAGAGACAGAGTTTAAACACTAAATGTGGCTAATATTTCACAAATCATAGAACATTTAACAGAAAAGTCAACAGAAGAGGTGTGTATAGACTGACCAGCTACAGAGTGCTAAGTCCCCAGATACATATAACTGACTCTTTTCTGCTTCCTGTAACCTTGTACTTCTGCTTAACTCATTGTAAAGCACTGGCTATTCAGGAAGAATTTTGTGATGCTAAACTTTAGATTTCTTCATATGCAAAATGATTAAATTCACAACCAAGAGCCAAAAAGAAAACCACACCGTTTGTTATTAGGAGAGAGCTTAACACAGAAATAGAATATATTAAAGGTATAAAGTATAGTTAACAGTACCTGGGAAAATTATGGATAACTTTTAATAACACTATTTGAGAGTCAGCTTTCATCTGATGTGTTAGTCCTTGTAGCACAGCCATAAATTTAATATGAATTATCTGAATTCTTGAAAACTTAAAAGGGAAAAATGGAGCATTTCTGCTTTGCAAAGTCTCTTCATAATCATACCAGCTAGCAGCCTGCTCTCCAAAGTGAGGAACACTTTGGAGCTTTTAGGCCTAAAGCTGACTTTTATCCCTAGTTTCTAGTAAAAATGAAAGCTGTAGCTTGAACTCAAAGCACATGTATTGGAGTCAGTATAAAAAAGTATTAGCAACCCAAAGCTCTCACTCTGCACTACACTATTTCTCACCCTAATCTCAGCTAAGTCAGACAGGAACATACGAAACATAACCTAACATTTTGGGCTAATTTTGTTTTCACTTCAATAAGGTTCTTAAACACATGCACTATTTTTTTCCCTTGAGATGAGATGAGGGGAAAATAAGAACCAAACAAATCAGAACCATAGGATGGAGTGCATGGGTTTCACTCTGCATGGTTTTGCAGTCAATACTTTTTTTCTACTCTTAATAGGTTGAACTTTTTTTCCAATAACTAAACACCTGTCCTAAATATCTCTGTTAACATGTGTATATATATACTATACTATACTATACTATACTATACTATATATGTAATTATTGGATGAGAACGATTTCCAAGTACATAAAGATCTTCTGAATAGACCTAAACATTTTAGTGTTATATAGACATATAGACAGAATATTCTTCAGTTTCTTTCCCAAAAGGTTTACATCTGAGTGACTGAAGTTAAAGAGAGAGAGAGAGAAGGAAGCCAGAATCCTTTTTTGTTTGTTTGTTTGTTATTTGGGTTTTTTTTTTTTCTTCTTTTAATATTTAAGTTCTGGTTAGCAATGGAGAGGGGGAACTTTGAAGGGGAGTTTTGAAGGAGAAGTTTCATCTCACTTAACTTATATAACAAAGCAGTGTGGGATTTTGTTAATGTATATTTCAAGTTCTGTTTACAAATATCTTATTTTGTTATGATTTTCAATAGTAAGTATCTCAATTATGTATTTTTGTTAAAAAGTACTTCAGTAAGTATCTTTCAAAAGCAGTATCACATTTTCAGCTTACATATATTTGGGAGTAAGTGAGAAAATGCTCAAAGGAAAAACCTCTACCAATTTTGCAAGTACTGTAGCTTTTTATACAACTTGACCTGTGAGTTTGGGAGAACTAGGTTGGTGCCAGCTGAGAATGGTTTGTAAGTGGTTCTTCCCAACAGTCCAGGAGTTTGAGAATGGAAAGAGTTATTTCTGTGCCGGTAAAACACAGAACGGGGCACACATCCCTTCAGCGCAAGCTTGTACACAGCAGTGGGAAATGCATGACAGAAAACCCTGGCTGACTGCAAGTGCCAGCAAACCCAACTCCAACTGTTCCTCGCTTGTGAATAAGCCTCCATAGCATACATGTGGAGCCTCTTCCACTACTGTCATCTCCCTTTTCTCCTTATTCCTACATGAAAATGCAGCACATCCACAGGAGAATGTGGGCTTGTCATGACCAAGTACACTACAGAGAGAAGTTACTGACAGCTAAGGATTCAGTGACAAAGATACACCTTCCCCCCCACCCCCCAAAAAAAAAAAGTGAAAAGAAGGGAGATGGAGGGGATTGGATATGCAGCAAAGAGAGAAGACAAAAAGAAGATGTATTGAAGAAAAACCTGAGACACAGATTGAAATTTTGGCAACATCCTGTGGGACACGTACATGCCTCAGATTGTTCAGGGGCTCTGTAATATTCCCACCCTCACAGAAACCCCTTAGGCTCATGTGTGCTGGTAACCTGCTCTACAGCCGAACACCAGGGAGATGCATCTACTTCTACACTGACAGACTGGGGAGCACCTCTGAGTTCCTGGCTATGTGACTTCTCTAGACATCTTCCAAAACCGTATGGAACTGAAACCAGGCTGCTGATCAGCCATCTTTATCTTGTTTCAAAGAAAAGTAAGCCTACGGACAACAAGGGAAGAGCCATGATATGCTTCTCTAGCCTGGAGAAACAGAGAGCCAAGAGCATGAAAGAGGTAGAAAGAGAGAGAAAGAAACAGACACTGCTAAGTTTCATGAACAATGCTCAAAGCAGCCTCATGAAATTGCTATCACTTAATACCTCTTAATAATATCTCTTTAAAATCTAATGTCATAGATGTTTGTAAGAGCATGATGAAATACTGAATGTGAAAAAATACAATAATTTAAATATACTAAAATATTAACTCATTATGTTATTATAAAATTATAGAGCAAAAAGGATTAATCATCACTTAATCTCATGCTCCTCTATTTCTTTCATTTTGAAAGTTACAATACTAAATTATATAACCTACATTTTTACACCTAGAAAGTTACAATATCTTAGGTTATTTATAACTGGTTGTGAATTCAAGTACAATTTCAATAAATGTTTTCAAAATATTTGTCAAAAGTCAGATTTTTGGCAATATAAATGAATTTTGATATATGTTTTCATATATGTGTACATATGATATAACGGTCTGAACTCCTGGAGAGGCTAGGCTCATTTTTAAAAGAATAAAATGAGCAGCAAGCAGCAGTGTAAGTGTTTGGAGTATGCACTTGAGTCTTAGAGAGGCCTCAAGTCCTAATCCATATCCAGACAGCTCATCAAGTAGGAGAGTTCAAAAGACTGCAACGAGAGCCACATAGATAGCCTGAAACAGCGAAAGCCCTGTCAAAATCACGGCCCGGCTGTGGGGAATGCCATTCTAAAAGTGTTTGCTCTCTCCGTTCCAAGAAACAGTTGCTCTGGTGCTCTGCGGTGGTCTGGAAGGAAAGGAGATGATCCATCAAGGATCCATCAGTCAAGTCCACCAAAGCAGTGCTATCTGCTCTAGGTCTTTTAAGTGCTTGCTCCTGTAGGATTCCATTCTTGCACATTTTATCTTTAGTGCTTTAAAAGACTATCAGGAAGTCTTAGCGGCTAGCAATTTGTCATGGTGACAGCAATTATCACTGAGTAGTACCACTCACTGTGTAGTCAGTGGTAAGGTGTAGATGTGCTTTCTGTGCTTGGTTTCATAACCAGGCAGAGTGCAAGACAGTTCACTGAAACAATTCTGGCTACACATAGCTTTACTTCCAATGCAGTAAATGTGTTTACATTTGTATGAACACCATATTCTAAAGCAAATAATTTCACAAAAGGAAGTAAAATAAATATATAAAAAGGACCTAATTTCTCTTAGAACAGAAACAGCATCTCTTTTTTGCCTTCCTGGCCAGTTACTCTGCCATCCTTCCTTAAAGACTAAAATGTAAGGTGGTTTGGTTTCTTTGTTGGTGGTGGTGGTGTTTCGGGGGGGGTTTTTTTGGAAGAATGTAAGTTTCTTTATGTTGGGCTTCCCACCTCTATAACTTGTGAATAAATTTTGCAACTATGAAAACAGGATGGGAAATACTGCATTTTCTTTTACAGCATTTTGGAATATAGAAGACTCTTGAGAGATTTTCATAGTAAAAGGATAACTTTCATTTCTATTTAGTGACATGAATGTTTAACATCATATAAAAAATCTGTCTAACACAAACACCAAACCCTTTAGTCATGAAGATATATGTTTCAATTTCTCTGTTCTCTGACTTTTCTCAAACTTAGTTTTGGAGACTTCAGCGATGTAGTCAGTAACATTCATTTCTAAGTGTGAAACGATTGTAGACAAATAGTGACTGAAACTCCTTAAAATCAAACAGCTACTCAGTGACCTGTGTGAAATAGGTTGGTGGAGTGAGTGCAGCTTCCTCCCACAGATCCTCTTGTAGATGCTGTCCCTAACTGGTAGTTCTGGTGACATTCTTACCAGAAACAGGACTGAATAGACAGAGAAATACTTTTTCTGCATAGTTTCCCTGTATATGTATATGTATGCAACTATATATCCATTGGTAGCACAACAATGAAAGCTCTGTAGAGCAAACGTAATATTCTTATATTATTTTTTTTAATAAGAATATTACTGGAATTGGAACAGTGGTAACTTCTTTAAAAAATGTGTCAGTGGGGCTAGTTTGGCCTTTGAAAAATGTGTTTGCTGTGGGGTGGTTTGGGCTGAGTCTTAATTAAATCATTTGTCCTTCTGAAGCCCAAGAAAAAGACAAAAATGATGGAAAAATATTAGAAAAAATCTTCAATCTCTTATGAGTACTTTTGGAAAAGGCAGACATTCCTTTTCTCTAGTATTCAGAATTTGGCATCTTTTATAAAGCACTTTAAAAAATGTATGCTTTAAATATATTTCATCAATTTTCTTGCTGTGCTTTTCTGTATTTCTTTAGATAATCAGAAGAATGAAATTGAGTCAAGTGCAGAATTTAGCCATATGACAAATGGGACCTCTTTTGCATCACATATTCACACAGCATGATGCCTCATTCTTTCTATGAGCTATTACTCCTCTAATTTCAGAAACAGTAAGTATTAGTGAAACAATAATAGAATCAAAAAGGACAGAATAAAACCATAAGGATACATGGCTGCACAGCTGCACTTTCCAGAAGAAACCTGGCCTGCTTGAGGAAGCTTCAGCAGAAGTTGTATTTTACTCTATAGAAAAAAAAAATGTATAAAAATATATATTTTTAACCATTTTCATAATGTATTTAAAATCAATCAAACCATTGTCTACAATTGTAGACTCGAAGGCAACACTGGCATTGGCCTGAGGAAGACTGCTGAAAACTCAGACACTGAAGGTAGCTGCCCTTACCCCTTCCTTTCTGCTATCTTCTCCTCCACAACTTTTTGACCACTAGAAGAATAACCATGATCCTTTATCATCACACTCTCCTTATCTAATCTTTATCTTTTAAATAAACTTCATAGTTCTCTGGTTCTTTCTAGGTGAATCTTATCACCCAAAGGCAAATATCATGTAGTTATCAAAGGTAAGCAATGTCTGTTTTAAAACACCTCTTTGGTGCCTACTGAAGAAGCTTAGCTTTGTTATGCACAAAGAAATAAATTTAAAAGAATATCAAAACAGAAAAGAATTGTTCTTGTAATTTTAAATTTCATACTTTTCCCCCTTTCTCCTTTCAATTTTTGACAAGGCTGTATTGCCTCTTCTTTGAAGCCTGAGAGAGACACTCGAAGCTTTAAAAAAAGACAAAAATAATCAGAAAAAAAAAATCAGTAGTAATCGTTTAATATAAAACAGGCAGGCATTGGCTAGAAATGTAAAACTAATCATGGACTCATAAAATAAAAGGAGTTACAGAACACCTGAAACACAAAAACTAAGCAAGAAAAAGAGACTGCCAACTTCTTCTAAGAGTGTATGTGAACACGAGAGCACCATCTATGCTCTCCAGCTCAGACTTGTGGTCCCTAACTCAGCATTCGGGCTCTAGCAGTGCTGTGAGCTCCCTCTGCATGCACCACATCTCCCCCAAGCCAGGTTTAAATCCTCTGTCAAAGATTTAAACTTGCATCTCTAAAATAAGCCATGGAGGAGGATATTGCAGTGCTTTTGCTGCCCATACCTTCAATGTACGAAGGCTGGTTTTACCAGGGTTGATGCCCCATATTGTTGTACTTCCATGCAACTCCAACCACCTGACACCACCAAATTACAACAACTGATACAGGCCAGGAAGACAACGACAGATGTAGTGAGCTCCAAGGCAGAAGAACATCTGTAAGGCATTGCACGCCACACTGTAATACCTCATATACTCAAACAATGCTAGTGGGATATGGAGGAGATCACAGCTTTGGCACAAGATCACTCTCTCTGGGAAGCCCAATTGCTACATCTGGCTTGGTACCTCCATTCTGGCCTCTCTGTCCGCCTTCCAGCAGATTCAGATCAACAAGAAGGAATACAATACATCCCGACCATCCATTGTCCAGCACAGTGCATTACAAAGACCCCCACACATCTGATGAACCAAAACTGCAAGATGAGACTGGCATTGCTTTGTTTGCTGACTCAGGATCTATGAAGGGAAATGCTGAAGGTACAGGGGCAGTCCTGAAACAAAACCTCTTAGAGGAAACCTCCCTACAATTCTACGGAGCCCCTGAGAACTGTGCCTGTGTGTATGTGTCTTCACAGTCATTGTGAGATACGTTCTAGTGTCTTGCTATACACGGAGTTGGTTACTCATCTTTTTAAAGGTGACATTCCAGTTCAAGAGACCAAATACCAGTTACTGGTGTTATGTATAACTGATTGTCTATAAATTTATGTAAGCCAAGGTAAGTTTTTGAATTTTGCCATAACACTGGTTTTTTTTTTCCCCATTCAAGTTTTTAGTGTTCCCCTGAGACAGATGTGAATAGCAGCTCCAGCTTGCCAGAGTCTACTGAGAAGCATTGCTATTATGTGGGGAACAGAGGCTACCTGAACAGTAACTTAAGATTAGTTAATGTTTTATTATTATATTAAGAATGGCAGTAGGATGCTGAATTTCTGAATGCTATTCAAAAAGAGCACACAAGCCTGGTCGCGTGTCTGTTAATTCCCTTCATACTTCTCCAGCATCCTGAGTTATTAAGTAAGGGATGTAAGAGTGAGTCTACGTATCTGCCTATTATTTCATTTGTATCCATTTTGAATCATTCTGACAGCAAATCTGCCTCCTTATGGATGCACAGATACCACCTCTCCTACAACCTGCTATGAAAAGAAATTCTTTAAGTCTATTATTAATTTGATTAAAAGTATGCTTTAAATTCTGATTTAAACCAAACTCCAGATTGAGTGAATACAGCTAGATTGTGTACTATGGGATTTGGTGTATAACAAACCTACAATTACCTTCATCACTGCCCTCAAAGTTTTGAAAACTTTATCCCATACTCAGTTATCCTTCTGCTCTACAAATTGAGGAGTTACAGCTCTTTTAATCATTCCTTAACGGTAGATGATCTACCTTCTTGATTGTTTTTGTTGCTTTTGTGCTTTCTCTAACTCCAAGAGGTCCTAGATCCACCGGAGTCTTCTGAAGACACTGACAAATTTCAGGGGGAAAGGAACCTACAACTCTCTTCTCTTCTTCCTCCTTGGCTCTCCTAATGACATTAGTACTTCTCCTTTTGACTTCGTCCAGAAGCTTCTAGAAAGAATAGACAGAGAGCTACCCTGTCTGGTGGACAAAGGCTGAAGAAGCGTTACGCTTTTGAGAACAGACAGTGTAAAATTCCTTATATTGGCATTAGTGAAGCTGGATAGTAATGTGAATGTAGCAAAGTAGTCTCACTACTTTGCAGAGAGAATCAGGAAAGCGGGAGTATTAGGGCTTGCCAATGCAACGTCGTGTATGTGTTCCTTTGCAGAAAGCCAGCATAGCATACCCGTATCAATGCACTAATATTTATGGCTGAAATAGCTCAGTAGGAGTTATTCACAGGTCTCTAATTTGACGTATGCATATTTATGCATATTCTGTAATCCTCGGACACAAGATTACATAAATAGCCATTCAGAAATAATAAAGGGAATCCCAACAAAAAGATATTGGTGGTGTCACAGGCAATTAAAGACAACATAGAAACACAGTATTGAAGTGTAAAACGTATAAAAAATTCCTTTAAACACTCCAAGTGCACACACACACACACACACACACACACACACACACAAAAAAAAAAAAAAAGGAAGAAGATGCACATAGATGCATTCTCTTTGTTTCATCTACTGTATATGAGTCTGAACTGTTGTATTTCATTCCTGGCTATGATGAAAAAAAGTGATATAAAAATCTCTTCTTTTTGAAACAGGAAAGGCTGGTCTGGAGAGGATATGGCTATGCCATCTAGCACTAATTAGCATCTAGCTGGAAGCTAATCTAGCATCCAGCTTCTCAACACTATCCTTTCTGGGTTATTCAATTCAGACACCTCTATCACACAAGTTTATTTAAGCTTTTAAGTTACTAGCTCCTCCCTACACTTTCTATATTTATCTCAAGAGAGTTCTATAACAGACTGCATTACCATTGATGTTGTAAATCTAGTGGCGTGCACTTTTGGTGCTAACAATTCTATTGTAGCCAAGCCATTTATCAACACTCCAGTTAGTTGTAGTAAACCCTTTAGATAAATACAGTAACCAACAGATATGAATGGAGGACATAAAAGTTTATTTTCTCCCACAGATTAATCTGCTGAAGTCTAAATTCTTTTCATATGCTAACAGAAGTGGAAATTGAATTAATGGCAGTAGCAGAGAGGAGGCCGCAATGTGAGGCTCTGCATATAAGACAGACACCATTTAAAAAAAAAAAAATACATGTGACTGCTTACTCCCCTCTTAAGTCTTCTAACCTTTTGTGTATATATATAGAATAAAGTAGTTTGTCTAGGAAACACTATGATTAATCTCTGAGTACTTAGGGGCCTATTAGGATAGCATTTTGGTGGGGGTCTTCATACCCTGCCTCCAACAGCCTGAATGCTAGGGTTTCAAAGCATGTCTCCCAGGTCATTGGCAAGTGCTTTAAGTACTAAAGGCTAAGTACAATCACTCTCAAATTAGCTTAAAAAATAAGTACAGAACCAAGTATAGGGTTTTTTTACTTTGTTTTGTTTTTTGTTTTATTTTGTTTTGCTTTGCTTTCCTTTTTTTGTCCAGAACGAGAAATAGAATAAGAGATGAAAAGCAAACTTTGGTTTCCCAAAAAGCTAATCTCATCCACACACACCACTGCACACCGGAGCTCATAGCAAACTCGGGTTCCTCTCACTCCAAAGGCACTGGCTTGAA
>VZSV01000022.1:6835970-6849951 GCA_013398735.1 Nothocercus julius | reverse complement strand
TTTTTTTTGCTAGTTATTGTTAAGCAGAATATACAAAGGAGGCTCAATCTGAAGACAAAACATTGCCCTTAGCTTTTAACTGTCACAAGGCTGTTTTGTAAAAGGACAGCTCTTCTCTTTTACAGCTCACACGTTAATGAGGAGCCTTGAACTGCAAATCTTGCAGTTATTGACAAACAGCTTTCTCAGACCTCTGGAGGCTCTTAATAAGAGGTCTGCTTTTATGAAAGACGATCAGGTTTTCCAAGACTTTGCAAAAGTCCTCTGCGTTTTTATGCCTTCAAGAATTCTAATGTATTTCAAGTTAGAATGTCAATTCATATTTTTTTTTCCAAATTTCCAATTTCTATGAATCTATGTAACATAAATTGGGATTTTTGCTATGTTAACTCTGAATATTCAGTATGAAACAATCCCAATATGTCTATGATTGAGGACATAATTACCTAATTTGTGCTTCCACTTCCATTTCCCTTTCAAATATAAAAATGTAAATTGATATTAATGGAAAAGGATAGACAAAAAGTGGAATATTTAGATGCCTGAACACTGTAGCATAGCCCCTTTATGATTCTCTCTGCAGGTACTTCAAATGAAAACCAGTATAAAGGGAAAGAGATATATATGTTAATAAAAATAGCTTAAAAAAAATAGCAGAGACAGTTGTTCAGACTGAGACTGCTGTTCACCTCTCAAAGAATTAAACCTCAAACTTATTATAAATGGAATGTCTGGGTGTATCACAGGCATGTATTTGATCATGTTTACCATAGTCATTTGAACCAGAGGTTTTCAGGAAATGCAGTGCAGAAGGTCAGATAATTAAAAGTTATTTATTTTTATGACACTTTAGAGACAATATATACATGGATTATTTTTTCAATGTTTTAACCTCTGTGAAGGTATGTCATATAATGAGCTGTCCATAATTCTATAAATGTTCTTTTTTAAGCATGCAACTCCACAAAAATCAGTGAAAGTCAGTTAAGCCCCAAGTATTTACAGCGACCGAATTTTAAATCTCAACAGACTGCTACTGCAAACTTATGAGAAATGAACCTTATTTCCATAGCAAAAAGCTTAGTCAATGCTAAGCACATGGCATTTGGATGCTTGCTACTACATGAAGGACTTCTATTTTAAACAAAGATAGCTCTTACCCCTGTGATAAAGGTGTCCAGCCACATCAGAACTTGTTAACCTTTGGTAAAACCTTTCTAAGCCTCATTTCACTCTTGGCCCAAGCACAGAAAATGTGCATGCCAACGTCAAGAATAGCAACGTGACACATCAGGAGATGCACACCAGAACAGGCAGGGTACCATGCCTGCGCATTAGTCATCACTGGGGACAGCCTGGCAATCCCCAAGGTCACAGAAACAGGCGAGTGCAAGTTGGGCTGAGCACAGAAAGCAGTGCATAGGAGTGTGATTTCACTTGTGAGGTACACAGTAAGAATTCAATACATTACTGCATAGATCAACCCTCCTTTTTGTCATGAAGCTGGACAGAGCAGTGTTCTCTGTGTGGAAAATCAAGTCCAATACATTTGTTATAGAGTCCTTATGCACTTGGGCATCTGCACAGTAACTCTGCACAGGCACTTTGCTGGCTATCCCAATGGGTGTGTGGTGGCTCAACTTGGCCATGAAAAGGATCGTGCTGGAGAAAGACATCTGGCCCTTCACAAAATAACATTAATTTTATTTTTTTCATAAACAAATTGATGCAGTGCCATAATTCCTGGACTAAGAGAAGAGCTGACAAAAATTCAGTGCCAGACTGACTACTAAAAAAGTAGTCACATGTGTTGTAGATCCATTTAAGCCATGTAGATTTTTTTTTCTCTCTGTGAAATCACTGAATGTCTTCTCCAAGAGCACATGCTGATAGCTGTTGCCTTATCTTTTGGAGAAGCGACATATTCTCTTGAAAATGTATTTTTGATGTGCATTTGCTGTTACATTTATTGGGCTCAGTATTCTGCCATCCTACCAATACCATGTTTTATACAAAGCACATTATTAAACCCAATATAAACCTCTCCTCTCATTTAAACCATTGCAGCATTCATGAACTTATGAAAGGGGTTACACTGTGTTAGGATGATCAGGTCTATTGTATTTTTGCTATATGGATGCTATTGCCCCATTAATAAAGCTGATACTGTTCTAAGCCATTATGAACAAGACACACATCATAATATCCTGCTATTATGAATATGATGATTACAGATAGTCAGGAATAGAGTTATCCCGTCCCACAAACCTATAATGATTTCAAAAAAGTTTTTATTTTAAATCAGGTCAAAAATTTTACCCTAGGAAACTTGTGTAGAAAAGACAAGGAATTTTTGTGAAAACTGAGAAGGAGGTCCTCCTTTGTCAGAACAGCAAATCTGGAAGAGAAATAAGGACCTCACAAGTCAATTAGTGTCTTCTGGTAATGCGTGAACACAAATATTTGGAGCCCCCAAGACCTTTAATTGCTATTATATAACGGCAAAGACTAGGATTGTCATATGAACTAAATACATTGCAGATGTAAGAAAGCCATTAAACAAATAGGAATTCCAAACAGGCTACACTTTCATGGTCCAAAGAAAACTGTAAATTATTTAAGAGTGTAAAGATAAAATAACACTTCCTATACATCATCTTTTAAAACAAAAGAGAATTATGTAAGATGGCATACATTTCTGTCTTTTTCCTGAGGAAGGTTAGGTACCACCTCTTAGGTGGTTATCTTTCTAATCAGTAATTGCATTACTGGCAGAAAAACAGAAAAAGGATAAACATGTTTGAACTGATACTATTATTTAGGTGATACAAATATTTCTCAGTGATGTAGATGATCTGTTACCCTAATATTTTTTCCCCTCATCATTTGCTCATCAGAGGGAAGACAGAAATGTGAAGTGACTTTCCATTGCTGGCAGATACTGTGTACTTTGTGTCCTGCTGTTTGTACCATATTTGTGTGATAAGGGAAAACTGCCTTTCATTTCAGGTCTGACTGGAACAGGCCAAAAAAAAAATATATATATATATATTTTTTTATCAACATGGCTAATTCTCTACAGAAAACTGTCTTTTTTTTAGTTTTTTTTTTTTCACTACACAGATTCTAAGAAAAATCTGTTTCAAAATTTAAACACCCGATATTTCAACTAAGGATTTTTCAGCCTTTGGAAAAAAGGTCAAAACCATCTCTGCTGTACATTTACAGCTTTGGATTTTCTGTCAAACCTTGAGGTCTTGAGGTTTTCCTCCAAAAATAAAAGAAATTCAACATTTTATTTTGATTTCATTTTACCCATTTTATGGGTTTCAATAACCCAGAATCTTTCTGAAAAGAGAAAAAAAAAAAAAACACAATGACATCTGCAATCATTTTGATCATCCCATTCAACCTATATTTTGGAGATGTGATCACAAAGTTTACTTTTAAAAAGATAAAATAGCAAGCTGGCTCCTCAAAGATATCTTTTATCAAAAGATATTTCTCTGAGCAGTTTCTTTCAATACTATGTGAATCTTACCTTTCACGCTTTTCCCTACGTGGATGCAAGCACTTTCTTCCCTGTCAGATAATCACCAACTGCTGAGGCTAAAAATGAACTGTTGATCTCTGTTTCTATCAATTTTCTCTCGCAAAGCTGATTGGTAGTTTCAGTGGTCTGGTGGAATGTAGCTGTGATGAAGACTAATGACCAGTGAAGGTGATGAGGTGGTTCATCATGTGGGCTGGCACACTCAGCTCTTTTCAAGACAAAGACAGGGACTGTGAATTCTGCTTGTTGCTCCGGAAGGAGAAAGATATGACAAGACAGCTCAATACTATTTTTCTAGCTATAGAAAGACATATAGAAACATATATCTCTCTGTAATATTCTATCAGGCTCAGAACAAACTCCTGCATTTGAAACTAGTGTAGCCTTACTGAGAAAAGCCTTCTCATGCCCAGACTTAAAGCATTTTGCACTAGTGAAGATGCATTTTGGAGTCTTGAGAGCTCAAAGAAAATCCAACAAGAGGGTAGTGTTATATTAAATATATATGAAAAAGAGTATCTTGGGGAAAGCTGTTTGCTTGTTTCCCTAAATTCTGAAAGCTCTGACTTCTCTAGTCATGACCAGACTTCATAACACAATTGTCTCTTAGGTTTCTTTTAGACAGACAAGAAAACAAGGAGCAAAACAGCTCATATTGACACATTAGACTGCACTTGAATAGGGGTCATTCTTTCTGTTGGCCTCTCAGCAGCAGCATGACCCATCATTATTTCCCTACAGCACAGGACTCCTGAAATAGCTGACAGATTTCCTACTAGTTGTCATGCATAATGCTCAGTTAGGTCCAGACCTACAAAGGCAGAGGGCGCACTCCGGCTCTTGCAGCAAAAACACTTATTTGTTATTATGCAAGCTATAATATTCTGCAGAGAAACATAGAAGCTCTTTTATGCACATGTAAGTTATCACTATTTCAACTCCTGTCATGTCCTATTTTTTTCTCTTTTATTTTTTTCAGCCATGTACCCAAATTTTCAATTTTCCAAATTACTCAAATTTCCAAAAAGTATCCAGTTCCACTATCTAATTACAATAACAGCTCTCAGCTTCCTGAAAGCTACAATATGATGGAAAGGAGAAGAAAGGGGAATTTTCATTCTTATCAGTTGCTTAAGTAATGTCAAATTCTCTGAGCACAAATGACATTTTATAATGTGTCCATTCATTAGGTGATAAAAATGTTTGTTTTAAAAATGTGTCAATGAAATTCACCCTACCTAATATCGTTAACATTGTAAGTTTTTACTTTTATCATCTACAGCTCCCATGAATTAGTGATAAATGACAAATAAAGCAGAAGGTGATTTGAATTTCATGACTGCACATTTGCAAACATTCCACAAAAAAATCTCAAAAGTAGTCTCTCTGCCAGCTATTATTGCATGAAGACTGCATGTGATGAATTCATTCACTGAAGCAAGATTTTTCTGCAATATATAATAGAATATAGAATCTGTAATATAGAATGCATGAACAAATAATAATTGTATATCCCCTTTAAAATCGAGTTACTTATCACTGAGCATATGAACTCAGGTCTGTAACAGTATTAACCATAAATGTCACTCCAACTCTTTACATGTTTTATTTTAAGTAACATTATTGGAGAGATTATACTTGAATCTGATAGGAAAGGATAGAGGAGAAAGATCTTTGCATGTTTTAAAGAAATAGTTCCATTGAAGACTTTTTTCTAAATAAATCTGTGTTGACATTTCTAATGGATCAAGTGATAGTCAAGAATGGTCATGTCCCTGTCTAGGGCCTGGGTGCTATGAACCATTAAGTCAAATTACATTTAGAATGGAATAATTTGTTCACTGCTGCTGTGAATAAAACGAATGTCTGTAACGGTTAAATTAGCCGAAGTGATCTCTGTCGTGCTATCAAGGCAACTTTCTGATACACTGGCAAAGGAGCAGCTCATTAAAAAGACTTAGTCTATTAAAGTCTCATTAAAGTCTCTTTAAAGACTTCTTGTTTTCTTGATTGAAAAACAGGGTAAAAGGAGCAGAAATGGACCCTAAACATCTGAATACAAACTAATACAAAAAAGTTCAAAGACTTTTTAATATACCCAGAAAAGCTGTGGTTTATATAATGTGCTTTTTTCTCATATTTTGCTTGACAAGACTGGTCCAATCTCTGAGAGTATGCATGGATATAGAGATCCCAGTCTTGCCTCTTGTCACCTTTCAGATTGCGAATGCACAAGTCCCTGGGTACATGTGCATCCTGAGAGCAGTTGTATTTATTTAGGCTTTAATTAGGCTAGCTTGGGCTGCATTTGCAGACCAGCTCAGCACAGCATGCCAACCTCCTCAGCTGTGTGAGGCCCCAGCATGGGCACAAGTGGCTGTCACACAAGTGTGAGCTGCCACGGAGCTCTTCGCTGAAACTCTTAGCCTTATTGGCATTATCAAACTGTGCTTAAGCGTAGCTATATAAACCCGTGTTCCGTCTTTTGATGCATCTGTAGGCTCCTGGGAGAGGGTGTTAAGAATATATTGAATTTAGTAAACTTTCTACTTTCACCTAATTCAATGCTGCCCCAGAACATCATTTTAGAAGCTTGCCGCATTTCCTTCCAGAAAATGAGTGAAATTTGTGCATTTTCAAGTCTGTATTTCAAGAAGAGGGTGTAAATTTTGAAAGTTTGAGCCATATTCTGCCATTCTTGCTTGCTTTCAGCACAACTTCTGGAAACAGTAGGTTATACCATAAAGATACCATTCACAGAGTGAGGCTTTACTAACTGTGAATAAGTATGACAGAATTTAATCCATAATAAAATGACCTGAAATTGATCTACTTGAGTACAATTTGCAGCTGCTTTTCTATCAGTTCACTATGCCTAAATAATAATTAAAGCAAAAACATTGCTGACAAAGCAGTCCGCTGAGATCTGGAAAGCTGCCATTTTATCATATTATTAAAATTGGGAAGGACGATGAGGAGAAGAACAACTCCTCAGCAATATAGCAGCTGTGCACTTGTTCATCAGTCCTCCGCAGTGTCATCCCCTCAAACATAATTTTGTGGAATCATATATCAAAGATGCTTTAAAGATATGAAGCTCCCTTTTATACACAATACAGAGCAATGGGATGGGCTCCTATAAAGCCAAATACTACTGTAATTTCCTGACAGCCTTTGACACCAGCTTTACCTAGAGACTAGTATTTTTCTTCATATCATGCTTTGTAAGGGATTCTGGTCAAGAAAATTGAAATACATGATGGTAATAGTTATTTATAATGATTCATAATTTTGACAGTTGTAAAATTGATATGAAATGGAAAAATACGGATTCTTTTTTTAATGATGTGTTTGATTACCAGGACAACCACAGTTAAAACACAGAAATGTTCTTCAAAGCATCTCCTCTATTAAATAATTTAGAACCTGATAATGTCATACACAGCACAGGTTTCCTTCATCTGAGCACATATCTGCTTCATCCTTGCCCCTGCACTAGAACAAAGGCATGTAAGAATATACAAGATCTTTGAGTTCTCCCTTCTTAGACTTGCCTAGCTATTTTAACCAACGCTCAAGCAAACATTCATTTGGACTCTCATCCTCTGTGTCTGAACTAAGGATGCAGGAAGAAAAGACAGACTGAGCAGATGTAACAGGTCACTCACCCTCTTGTCACCCATTGGAAAAGAGAGACTAGATTTCTGACTGCTTACAGAGCTGGATCATCTCCCTCGGCAAACACACACCACCAGAAGAAGGAAATACAGATGGAAGATGATATATAGCAGTATGACACCAGTAATCAGTAATATATTCTGTATTAAACATAATATATAACAAATAATATATTATAACTGCATATAATATTATATGTATGTAATAATTGCTTATTTGTGTAATTATGGAATAATACATATATCAATTTAAAATTACAATTACAATGATATATGGATTTACAATCAAAAACATCAGATTGTCATGAATTTTTTTTTAAATTATTTATAATGTTTTTCTTGTTTTGGAAAGTGCTTTGACCTTTAAGGTGTTATATATCAAAGCAGATCACTAGAATTGAAAATGTGTTTTTGTATCCCCATAATTCTATCAGTGTTAATGTAGATATTAATTATATTCATTACATCTATTTCCCATATTTTATACCACACAAAAAAACCTTGTTCTTTTAATCTCTGTAGTGGCTGTACCACTACAGTTCCTAAAGAGTTATGTTTTGCAAGTTTGCTACTTTTCACATTTTTCGTCATTCAGGCACGTAAGGTTCATATTTGACTTCAAATTGTATCCAGGTTGCATTCTCAATTTACTTTTACAATAATAAGATGCTGAAACCCTAGTAAGGTTGAAGCTATTCCCAGGTTCAGCCATCACTCATGGTGAAGGATATTTACAGAGGTAAAAATCTCACTGTACCTGAGTCCAAACAATCAGCACTAGAGCACATTACCTTCGGTACACCAGCGCTGGTTCCAGCCAACTTCAAATGCTCTTCAAGAGAAGAGAAGATCTTACTTTTCTCCCAAACAGCCCTTAACAACAAATAACCTTTATACGAATGTAGTTCTTTGGAGACTTTGAACTCCATTAGTCATGTGTAATAATGCTGAGAAGCATTCTCCGTTGCAACATGGACCTCAGATCTCATCTTCAGAAATAATGCTGGCAGCAACAGGCTGCACTGATCTGAAGAGCAGAGAGAGCTTTTGTTTTTTGCTTTTTTAATTTAGACTCTATTCCAGCTTGAGAGCACTTCTGAAAAAAAAAAAAAAAAAAGACTGGTTTACATTCAGTTTGCAAATCATACGTTAGTAACAGGAGATAGGCAAAAGGAAATCTCTATTTTGGGAAGCAAGTAAGAGAAAGCACCATTTCCAAAGATATTTAATGTCTTGTGACCAGTTTCTGCTAGCATTGGCTTCCCACAAGTAATGACATGAAGAAGGCTTACAACAGCCAACACCAGAACTTTGTTGGCATGTGGGGAGCAATGCTCATTTTTCTGTGGTAGCTCTTACAGTGCATCAGCCACAAGCATCCAGTTCTTCAGGAAGTTTACCTTCGCACTCGCTTTGCCAGCATGGCAGGGCTCATGCAGTTTGCCTTTTCCTGAAGACTTGTATTCCGTTTCCCACGACACAACTTTGCACCATAGAACTCGCAGAGTGTCAGAACTGGCAGATTCATTTAGACACATGGTCTTGTGGTCATTTACTTCTTATGAAAATCGTGGGACTAATGACCTTGATCCTATCGTGGTGCAATCTTTTACATTGTCCTGTGTTGACTTACCTTTTAACTAAATTGTCAGTATTTTGAGTTTGTTTCTTGGATCTGGCACCTTGTTCTGACTTCCTGTAAGGCTTCCAAAAGCCTTCTACTTTTCTTTGCTTACCTCAGAATACCACTTATGCAATCTTTACTACCCGCTATGCCACTGTTATCCGGTTGTAACACATGGACTACCAATGTTCCGTAATATATTGGGCAATCAGTAAAAAAAAGTCCCCAAAATTATTTTTAAAACCTACAATACATTTATTCCTTTCCCTGTCTTTTCAGTGCAGTGGTTTCCAACTTGGCAAACTCATGAGCAAAATAGAGATAAAAATAAAAAATATTTAAAAAGTATGTATTTATTATCTGATAAATTATATAAATAATATAATAATTTATAATAAATAATTTATTTAAATTTATTTATTTATTATTTTAAAATAACTTATTAAAATATAAAATATTTATATTTTATTTATGATGAATAAAATACATCATGACAGTATTATATTGCTTCACAATATATCCATTGAAATTTTGGTACTAAGGCACATACAGACAGCTTTCAAGTCTATCTAAAAAACAGCTACATTTTTGTGTGCTTTTATTGTTGTTATTGCTTTATTTCTTGCTTTATACTTAACAGTTTCCCTTTTTTTGTTTCTGAAAAGATAAGATTTTTTATTTCATTTAGAATATGCTGAAACAATTTTATCTAACAATAAGAAAACAAAGTAGGTTTTAGTGCTTTTTTTCAAATGAAAAATGCTTATCTGAAATATCAGTTTTAGAAAGTAACTGTAGAGCTAGAACTTTGAGCCACAGCGGCAGTATAGTTGCTGAATATATTTACAATCCAGAATGTCTCCATTCCAATTTTGAGAAAACTTATTAGGAAGTAAAATTATTTTGGAGAGGAGATATTTTTCTAAGTGAAAGAAGGTATGCTCAGAAAGTATTTTCAAAATGAGCAGAAACATGAAGATTTCAGGGAAAAAATGCTAGACTTATGAAGTCAACGAGAAAATAATGCATGTTGTGACATTTTCTCAGCTTTTTCAAGCACACTTAATACATAAAGCCATTAAATTAAGTAGTCAAATTTGTTTGAAGATGAGCAATCACATTTCTTGCTTTTTAGATTTGGATATTCTTGTTTGTTAGTACGTTATCTAAGAATGAGAAATTTCTTGTTCCTTGACCCACTTTCCAATCATAAAAATCACAATTTTCTTTAAAGGAAAAGCAGTGCTAACTGATTTAACTTTAAATAACCCTGAACTTAAGAAAATAAAGAAAAAAAGTAAAATAAATGGCAACTTCTGAATTAGACTGAGAAATAAAGCAATCAGCATGTTATTTCCATTTCCAGCAGCTTTCTTGTGAAGGTTTCACCCCCTGCATTGTAGTAATAAAAGCATCCAAAGAAAGAATCCAAGCTAAAATCTGCTATTGCTGTGCTTTTCTCTTATAAAGTTAATATTGAAGATCAACTTGTATAAAAGATGTTCCAATAGGAATACATTAATTATTAACAGCTTCATTCTGAGGTCACTGTACCCACCCTTCATGCCATGTATAAACAAGAGCAGATACTGCAATGCAATGTAGAAAACTGTTTTATCAAAAAAAACCTATCTTCTCATTCTCCAAAAAAAAAAAAAAAAAAAAAGTAAAGTTTCAGTGCTAGTCTCAAAGTAAAAAATCGTTCATTTAAAAATTTATAATATTTGCTTAACCTTAGGCTTGGAGCTGGAATATGACTAATTAGCCACATTCTATAATGTAATGGGCTCTCCGCAGCACATTTGAATTTAATTAACTAAAGAAAAATTAACTTACTTAAGAAATTATTCAGTATGATATTTCCAGAAATAAGATTCCGAAGCTCATTTGTTGAAATTAGGATCTTAATTCAGAGCTAAAAGATTTAGTAGCTTTATGATAGGTCCTTTTCCTGTTTCCCAGTGATAAAGATTTATTTTACTTTCAGAAGTAACACTGTGGAAGTTAGGAATTCAATATAACAAAAAGCTGACTTAGATTATTTGCTGGAGAGCCTTTTTTAATCCCAGTAAAGGATTGGATATGTTCTGCAGAAGTTTCCCTACCTTGTTTGAGCAGTATTTGAGGTGCTTTTATGCCCTATAAGCTGCCAAATGAAAAGCTGTACCATTGTGTTAACAAACCTGCCATCTTATAGAAGGCACCTTGGTAGAGAAAGACCTGGTGGACACCAGGCTGCCCATGAGTCAGCAATGTGCCCATGTGGAAAAGAACAACAGGACCTTAGGCTGCATTAGGCAGAGCCTTGCCAAAAGGTTAAAGGAAATGATCCACCTTATGCTTAACCCTGGTGAGGCCTTACCTGGAGAGCTGGAGCCTTGTACTAGGCTCCTCAGTACAAGACAAACTTTGGTCTTTCTACTGCAAGTCCAGCAAAAGATCACAGAGATCATTAAGGGATTGGCGCATCTGTCACACATACAGATGCTGAGAGAGCTGGGACTGTTCATCCTGGAGAAGAGAAGACTGAGGAGGAATCGGTGTGCATAAGCACCTGACAGGAGCTGTGCTTCACCCACGGCATGATATGGCTGGCAACTCTAGACTCAGTAAGGCTTGGCTGTTTTACTAATACTTGTAGTTTTCAAGGCAATTTGATAAGCATAATCAAACTTGAGAGCTTTGGAGAATGAAGAGTGGCTCAACTAAAGCATCCATTCACAGTACAGGACTAGAGGTATCACCTTTCTGTAAAGATAAATATATCTGAAAGAATTCTGATTTATACAAGGTGATGCTATCTGATCCGAAGCAGAAATGCACAGAAAGTTCATCTCAAAAAGTTATTCAAAATACTGCTAGGAAGCGAGTTCTGACTACTTTATGAATAGTTGATCCCCAGCTCAATCATCAGAGTAATTTAAAATTGCTAGATATGAGTGCAGTGGAGAATGAGTCATTCCCCTGTGTAAGCAAGTCTTGGTACCCAGGATGAGAATATTAAAATCAGAGCTTATCTTACAGATGTGACCATGCCAGAATACTTCTGTTCTGTATTTAATCATTAAGAAGAATAAAAATCTGTTAAGGAACTAGGCAATTATAGAAGGTAGAGAGAGACAAAATGCAGGGAATGAATTAAATTACAGAGGAAGAAGAGCAGATGAAAATTTAATTAAAACAAAAAAACAACAACAACAAAAAGAGCCTCAAGGGAGATTTAAAATATCTGGAAAAGAAATAGGTAGTTAGGAACATATGTATATAGGTAGACTTGCCACCAGCACACTAAAGTCGTGAAGTAGACAGGGACAATACAAGTGATGAAACATTAATGTGAAATAAGACACTCCATCTGAAGGAAGTTGAAGAAGAAGGAAACAATGTGAATGGGACTTCATTCCAAGGACTAAAGTAGATAACAGGTTTGGGGATTTCCTGCATGATATCATCAAGGCCTTCAGTAGGGATTTCTTTTCAAGCCCAAGTGAAGGATAAATGCAGGAAGAAGAGCACTGAGTCCATGCAAGACAGGCTGCAATGCTGGTAAATCTGGAGTATAGGCACATGATTTTCAAAGCTGTTGAGATATCCAAGCTCCCAGAAGTGAGATTTGTAAGTGCTGAACCCAGCTGAAACTTGAGTTATTAGAAAACCTTAGCTTAGACAGTTTAACCAGCCTCTATAAACAGACCTGATTCTTATACACAATCACCACCCCATTTCACTTGTGCCAGACTAGGCAAGAGTATAGACAAGCAGCGAAATATCTCAATTAAAACTAATCTAGAAGAAAATATACTGATTTTTTCTGTGCCAAGACAAGGAAAGAAGGCAGGCAAGAGTGGTGGATAACTGTGGTGAGCAGTGGTGTCCACGGACTGATGACAGGCAAATGGCTGGCCATTTCCTTTTTGAAGTAGAGCTGGGTTGTAACGTCCCTTAAACTGCAGCTTGCCTTTCTAGCTGTAGATGAGCAATGTACCTCAACATAACCACAATATTTCTGCAGATGGCCAACAAGTTCTGGTCAGTTCTGATGCACTGCTGACGTGTAATCCAGCTGCATCAGTCTAGTACTCATCAGCTCAGTGTACAGGCAGGAGATTTTTTTTGCTGTGCATTGTGTTTGGATTTTCTGAGCTAAGCTCACTCCTGGGGTTGCCGAGTGGCAGATCTAGTGCAGTGGAAGAAACAGAAGCAGAACCACCATTTCCAGTGGCTACTGGATGGCTTTGTCATTTCCTGCAAGTGAACCCCAGCTTCCTGTATAACACTTTAACACAAGACTTTGTCACTGATGATCTTAGCAGTTTGAGAGTAGTCTTATAATGGAGAGATTCAAACATCTGTGTAGACTTCGGAGCACAATTGTCCTACATTTTGAATAGTTCTTCCAGCTACCAAATGTTGCAGTTTGAAAGCTGTGGTGACAGGGAAGGAGATATCTAATACTGTGTTAGCTATATATACATCCGACTCCAGCAGTATCTGATTCACAAACGGTCTGTCAACCATAAGTCCGATCATCTTCCTAGGAGCGAATCAAGTTCCCAAATAGGGTGATCAACTATAAGCTCGACTCTGGCAGTATCGGATTCACAAACGGTCTGTCGACCATTCGTCCAATCGCCTTCCAAATAAGTAGTCGAGTTCACAAACAGCAGGATTTATTCAAATGCAACATTTACAAAGCAGGTTTTGCATGTCAGCACAGGAGATTCTCTACTACAGCGTGGGGCTTTTAGCTAGCCCTGATGTACGAATGTGCAACCATCACTCACCCCAGAAGATGGGAGAGGGCTCTCCATCTGGAGGCTGCTCAGGCGGCGTCCCAACCCAAGGGGGGAAAGGGGGATCAGACTGTCAATTGACCCAGGAGTTATGATGGACTCTTCCTTCCTCATCCTTTTCCTCCTTAGTTCACCTTTTATACTTTTCTTTACATTCAGGTGGAGCTTGAGTGACTATAGTCATACTTATTATTGTCATTGATTGGTGCAAAAGTCTCTCGCTTTCATTTAAAGGAACAGTCAATGGAAAATCCAGAGCGCGTGCTCAGTGAGGAGCGGTCGTACCTCGGGGGCGGGTAACTTTTGGGATGGAGGTGTGTGTTGGCATTGCAAT
>VZSV01000022.1:6817892-6832022 GCA_013398735.1 Nothocercus julius | reverse complement strand
ATTGGTGAGAGCCATGACTGCTTTGGAGTTGGCTCCATCCATACCAGCAAAAAACACACCTTCAAATACCTGGACCTCCTTGGCAGGCAAGTATGGAGGAAACAAGGAAACAGAGATGGTCATGAGAGCAAGGTACACGGGGTGCAGTTTTCTTGTATCCTCCATTGCTTGTGCCCCGAGAATTCAAGCGTACAACATTCAGGTACTCTTCATGTACTCAGACTTTCAAATACTCTCCTAGTGAAATGCCTCAAGTCCTTACTAGGTAATCCTCCAAAGTTTTGAACAGGAGCAATCTGAATAAGAACTTCCATGTCAGTCAGTTGCTCTTACACATGCATTTGAATAAGGTGGGGTTTCGACTCAGCTGGAATAGCCAACAAACATCACCAGGGAAATCACCATGTAAAATTATGGCAGATTCCAAATCAGTATCTTTGTTAACAGGTTGAATCTATTAAGCACCCTAACAAAAGGCACAAAGGAGAAGGTTACAGTAAAGACAAAAGGGCTCTGGGAAGAGAAAAATAAGAGCCACCTGCAAATAATAATACTGTCAGCCACTTGCATAAATCAAAGATAGACTGCCCAGAAGTACTGGGTATGTGGAAACGGTTCAAGAGAGCTCAGAAATATAGAAGCAACTTAGAAAAACCTTGAAGTAGTCACAAGCATCATATAATGACTCAAATTCTCTTTTTTCCCTCTTTCAAGCAAAAGGCAGAATTAAAGCTACCACAGTTTTCTCTGGTAGCAGAGAAAGTATGACATGGTTTTGGTTCTTTGTTTTTTTTGCTAGTTATTGTTAAGCAGAATATACAAAGGAGGCTCAATCTGAAGACAAAACATTGCCCTTAGCTTTTAACTGTCACAAGGCTGTTTTGTAAAAGGACAGCTCTTCTCTTTTACAGCTCACACGTTAATGAGGAGCCTTGAACTGCAAATCTTGCAGTTATTGACAAACAGCTTTCTCAGACCTCTGGAGGCTCTTAATAAGAGGTCTGCTTTTATGAAAGACGATCAGGTTTTCCAAGACTTTGCAAAAGTCCTCTGCGTTTTTATGCCTTCAAGAATTCTAATGTATTTCAAGTTAGAATGTCAATTCATATTTTTTTCCAAATTGTTTTGCTAAGATTTGTCTTATATTGCTTCTAGAGTTTTCATCCATGCTGTAAAACATACCCAAACAGACAGAATTGGAGCTTGATATGTATATATCTGAGAGGTATGATTTCTATCAGATCAGATGCTAAAATTACATGTAAATAGCATTTTTTTTTTTTTAACCAAAAGAATTCTGCTTTGGAGTCAAGTAACCTACGTGCTGATGGGCTGACACAAGAAAACAAGCTAGCTTAGGCTTCATGTGGAGGGCTTTTATGGTTAAACACAAACCCAGTGGACACAAAAATATGTTACAAGAAATCCATTTTGTAGCTGAAATTGCCTTAATACTGTGGATATGAGCCATGGGACAGGAGGAAGGAATTGGTGTACACAGAAGACTGATCAGAAGTACTTGAATACAATAATGTCTTCCATTGCTTCCCACCCTGAAGCATTTAAAATACACTTTGTCCCCAAATTAGGTGGATCACAGCACTGTGTAGTGAAGCACAGAAGTGTGTAGTGAAGCACGTTGAGGATACTCGATCTCAAATTCACCAACAAATTTCTCTTCGGTTGCAATCCTTGTTACTTCTCTGACAACTTTATGTAGCATGACAGATAGGCTAGTTTGGACATGTTGAGCTACAAGATTTAGCAAAATTATTCCAGTTCAAAGGATAATAAAACTCCCTTCCACTTCTCAGTAATGCAGGCACATGGTATTTTGGCTGAGTTCAGGCTGACATTTAAGCATTAACTGGGTAGTATTTATCAAAAGCCTTCTAAAGTGGAAAGAGGTAAAATATTATATATCTTTGTTTTCTTAATTATTTTTGTTGTTTTGAGGTGACCCTTCGATCTCTACTCAGGCCTGGTGAGGCCACATCTGTGTCCCATTCTAGGCTCCCCAACAAGAGAGAGCTGGAGCGAGTCCAGGGAGGGGCTATCAAGACGATTAAGGGACTGGAGGTTTTTTTTAGGAGGAAAGGCTGAGCAAGCTGGGACTCATCAGCCTTGAGAAGAGAAGTCTGAGGGGGCAATCTTATCAATTTGTATAAGTGTCTGAAGGGAGGATTTGGAGAGGAGGGAGTCAGACTCTTCTCAGTGGTGCCCAGTAACAGAACGAGAGGCAACCAGCACAAACTAAACATAGGAAGTTCCACCTGAACATGAGAAAAAGCTCCCTTACTGTGACATGTGTGACAGAATGCTTATTTATTAACAGGTTGCCCAGAGAGGTTGTGGAGTCTCATTCCTTGGAGGTATTCAAAACTCATCTGGACAAGATCCTTTGAAACATACTCGCAGTGACCATATTTCTGGAAGGGAGTTGGACTAGATTCTCTCCAGAGTTTCTTTCTAACCTCAACTTTTCAAATGCAATATTCCATAAGAAAAACATATGAGACAACTCTTCCCACATGTTCACTATAACCAGCCAACTGCTTCTCTACAGGCTCTTTTGATACATGTAATATGAAAAACTTTTCACGGAATACACAGAGAAGTACATCTGAACTTGTTCACTCTGTTCCAGAGAAAGCTGTTGTTAGAGTTGTATGATTTATCTATCAAGGACTCAGAGGTCTTAAAACTGCACCATTAAAAATTTTTGAAAGGGCTTTGGAGCTGCTTTTCCTCATGCAGAGCATATTACAACTACTAGATCAAAGGCTAAGTGCACTAGAATAAGATCTTCACTAGAGGAGAATAAATAGCAAATGCTCTCAGCACCATTATCATTTTAGCATGAATGGGTGAAAAAATTCATTGTTCTTGTTTTCAGTTGCATTGCATTTACTTGTGTGTTTTTTCTTCTGAGAAAGGGTCTGATCTGTGTAACCTGGAGGACAGATCGTACCTTTGCAAAGAGCCATTGAATTTCTTCAGCTGGGAAAAGTTTCTGTAATGCACAAAAGCAACCTGCAGCTGGACATTCTTAGAGATAACATGGGACTGACAGTAGGTCAGAGCCAAATTTGAGAAAATCAACAGTGAGGAGATTATTAGGGACCACTAGGACAGTATGAGGAACCTCTAGCAGGCTGTTTTGTGTTTGGGCAGCCAAGGAAGACTGTGAAAACTGCTGGACTGGAAAGTAAAGTCTAGTAAAGGACATATACTCCAAAGACATTGTGGCGAGGGAGATTTTGTTTTCAAAAGTTTGTATTTTGATCACTCAAAGGATCTGAGTAACCTCTCACTAAAAAATGTCTTTTTATTAAATAAACTTCATTATTTTTATACTCTAACTCAAAGTAGGCGCTGTGCAGGTTTGCCAAAAATGTAATACAGACTTAACTAGGCAGGACTGGACAGATGACCTGTAGAATGACTAAACATGGCAATACTAACTCAAAATGTGGCTTTAGAAGCTCTTATTAAGAAGGGTTTTACACTGTACTGCTAGCAAATTTCAAGTGTCTTTCACTAATAGGAAGGAGAAACAGTATTTGTTCTTCCCTGGGGTTAAATTACATTTCAGAGTAGGAATCCAGTCCTCCAGGTAGGATGATTACAATCATTTCTTGGCAATTCATGGAAGCATGCCTTAATTAAAACCATGATTATTTAATGCAATTTAATAATTTATATTTAGTACCAATTTTTTTGTCATTTCTGAGAAATGTAAAGGGCAGCATCCTTGTAATTCACTCTCAGTTATACTGTGAGAGTACTTTCAAGTTATACTTCAGAATATGCTAAGATGATGACAGTACACAACCACCAAGGAGCTTTCCTTCCTTCCTTCCTTCCTTCCTTCCTTCCTTCCTTCCTTTTATTTATTTATTTGACAAACAAGAGGTTCCTGTTAATAGCATTTACATTACCTACTGCCCCATCTAAATTAAAAAATTAATTTCGAAGAATGCTCTTCTCTTGTTAATGCATGTGCAGACTTTCTCCAAACGTCAAAAGAGTAGTTCACTATGGCTTGATGCTGTTTTTCCTTTGTATATCTCTAGGACTTCCGAATGAAACAGCACGAAATGCAGCACAGTATTTTCCAGAAGAAGAAAAAAATAGAGATTTTGAAGTTTAAAGTAAATCTAGCATACTAGATTTTCCCTATTCCCTCACCCTCAGTGAAAGTTTTTAAAAATCTCTTATTCTGAGAAATTTTTGCCTATGACTTCCTCAATTTGCTTTGTTTTGCTTTAAGCTCTCGGGGATGGGGGCTATTCACATCTGTGTTCTGCAGGATCCTAAGCACACACTTCACAGGCAACCAACCGCAAACTTTCAATTCTACATTTCAAAGACAAGTTTTAATTAAATGCTAGAGCTGTGTTAGAGTATTTCTGTGAGTCTACCTGTGTAGTCTGTATAGGTGAGTCTCAAAAATAAATGTGTAACTCCTAAAGTTTCTAAAATATAATTTATATCTAGATATAAATTAAACTATGTAAGTCCAAAATGTAACAAATTTGAATTTAATAAATTTAATTAAATTTAATAAATTTGAATTTGTTAAACAAGATCAAAAGTGGCATTTACTGCAACACAGGCAATCATAATGCATTGCAAAAATCTGTGTTGGCAAGGTTAACTGTGAATAATTTTTTACAATTACACTGATAACCGTACAGAGATTTCTATTACAATTAGAGAGGGGAGATACCTGTCAGTGGAGGAGGGTTGCATTACTGTTTTTTAATTAATTTCTATGATGTTCTGTCTACAAAGAGGCTTCAAAGTTTACTGAAAATCTACATTGTGGTTGGATATCTGCATGACCTACGTGTTTTCTAGACACTTTTGTGATACCTGGCTGATGCCTGTATGTCATATCATGCACATTTTGCTAAGAAAGAGTAAAGCTTATGACCTGAATTGTAAATTCATTATCTATCTCTTCTAAATCCTCCCAAAAGATGTCTAAAGTGCATCATAACCACCTGAGAATAAATAATAAAGGTCATACATGACTCAATGCGAAGAGCTTACTCTGCTTGTAGAGTTTTGACTTCATATTTATTCCAATGCAACTTTGTGACCTTTTGTGTACCTTTGTATTTCAAATAATGATTGATCCTTCACCAAGCATGCGCACTGTTCTCTTCCAAGTAATTTAGTCAGTTCTGCATTGTGTAAACCCCTACTCATCTCTGTAGAATGCCATTCTTTCAACCTTTTGCTAGCTTCAGTTCAAAATCTCAGCTTATTAAATGGTGTATGTTCCTCCCACTATAAGATTTACCTTCAGGATTCTTTTTTTTTTTTTTTTTTTCTGTCTTTCTTTAACTCCATCTTTTATTTTCTGAGTTTTTTGACAAGCCAGACAATACCTAGGTTTCCCATCTAAATGTCTTATCCAGCAAATAGACTGAAATAGCCTCTAATTGCACTTGAAATAGTCCATATTTTTTTTTAATGCACTATTTTTTTTTGTAAGTTGTGTGACTGAAAATTACTCACAAACTGAATCATTAACATCATTAGCTTTATTAGACATGCAAGTGGCAAACAAGTCAAACTCATTCCTCTTCTACTGTCTTTCACTTTGGCAATATTCCCAATTTGATTAGTCAGTGCTGCAACAGGCCACGTTTTGAGACCCTTATTCTGTCCCTATTGGGTAAAGGCTAAGTGAAGCTTGCCTATGAACACCAAACCACAAGATTACATCTGATCCCAAGTACAGTCTCCAGTTTCATGTGTTTTAAGTGTTTCATCACTCCGCAGGCAGCTAAAATTATTTATACGGATATGCTGAAAAATCTTCTTCCTACAGATCGTAGGAGTTCTTTTCTCCTCACATTATTCTTGAGCCCAAATTTTAGTTCCTGAGTAGGCTACAGGACTAGAAGTTTTCTAATCAAGCTCATCTCCCTGCATATTTTTAGATTTTATTACTGATTATCTTATATTTTCTTATATTTTTCTAAGAAAAAGCATAAAATTTTTGGTTGTCTGCTCAAAAGAAGTGGTATAATGTGTGCTTTTTCTACAAAGATGGTCCTAGCTAATCTTGATAACTAATGACATTTTGCAATGTCAGGAGAATCCCTGACCTTTGTTGTTATGATATATAAAGTCAGACATTCAAAAAGAAAAAGAGGTCATGTAATATTCAGTTCATTTCAAACAGAAAAACATTTGAAGATTTGTATGCCTATGTTGACATCTTTAGTATTGGCCTGTGTCACAGACTGAAGAGAACGCCGACGTGAGATAATTCCTATTTCCCTAAAAATGCACCAGTTTCTGTTTTCCTAAAAATGCAGCCTTTATTGTCAGTAGACAGCTTAAAAAAAAAAAAAAAAAAAAAAGTCAAAAGCAAGCCTAAATAGCTGTATTTTATCTATATTTTTATATTATAACACTCAGACATAGAACATTCCACCTGTCACCCATCAAACAATTCATATCACAATATTAAATGTCCCTCGACAGGAGAGCATGGAGACACAGTGCTTACCCCCTCAATGGAGATCACAGCAACAGTGGGAATGATGCCATTTCAGAAAGGCAGCCATCAAAATACTGAGTTCTTCGTCATTGCCTAGACACCTTTTCGGCAAAAAGATGTGATCTCTGCTTCCAGGAAATTCCAGTAATTTTAGAAAGTGGTGGTCCATTGAACTAGAGAACTTTTTTGACACCCACGTAACACAGAATATTCAGTTCTCTCTGAAACAAAAAGGATAAAAGAAGGAAAGGAAAAGCATCATTTTCAAAGAAAATGCACGATCTGTTGCAAAGGTTTACCTCCAAAATGCTTTTCCTGCTTCTGCCACCAAGACATTCAGATTACTCCTAAGTAACCCAAGTCCTCTGGAGTTAAAACTAAGTCCTTTGGAGACAGTTGTTGTATCACATTCATTCTACTGCCTTTTAAATGGTTTTGTGTGTAACTTTCCAGACTGACATCTTCAACTGTTTCAGTTTCTCCACAGTTTGATACACTCAGTCACTGCTCAATGGATAATTACCTTACAGAAGAATTCCCCTGATAAAATGAAAGACTGTGACAGAGATTAATGGTAGCTTTTCTTACCCACATTCCGTAAACATGGGCAGAGGATAGAATACTGTAGAAATAGTTTTAGGACCAGCAGCTTCAAAGTTAAACAGACACTTTACTTTCTCCTAAGGTGCATACTGAATGTTATTATTATTAATATACATTTCACCTTTTTTTTACGTTTATAATCAATGAGTTTTTTTAGCAGAGCTGGGTTCCATTTCCATACTTCAACCTGCCTACCCACCACTTAATGAGACATCAAATTCCTGGCAGTTTTCTCATTTGATTGCAATTAGCAGAAACAAGAGAAAGTAAACAGGAGTGCTCTTAACAACAAAAGTAGGCTTTTCATAACACACCTCATGAGACGTTAGTAATGCACAATGACAAATTGCACACAGAGAGAAATTTAATTTATTTGGAATAAATATGTGAGGTGTACGATGAATGCTGCCAAAAAAAAAAAAAAAAAAAAGATAAATGTTGTCAACTCTATTGCACCGTTCTGTGTGCTGCTGCCTTGGAACTGACTTTTTACATACAAAATCCCACACTGCTATGCAGATAACAAGAACTGAAGAATCAAGAGTGCCATCATTGCAATGCTCAGAATTTAATGAGGGATCCTGGAACCTCACACTTAAACTGCATAAACTCAGGAAGTTTCAGCAACTCTAGGTCTTTGCCAGAAGCAGACACGTAAGGACACTTTAGTATGGAAAGATTTCAAAAGGACAGCCAGTGCTGTAACTACCTTTACAAATTTAAAATTGTTTCTAAATGCAATAAAGAGGCAAAAACTCTGACACACATCTGCATTCTTAGCGAGTTATTCAACTCACCAACCTCCTACTAAAGACAAAAACACAGTGAATGTTTTAGAACCTACTCAGCCTTGAACTTATTCCACTCTTGAGTATCCTGAGTGAAAGAAAAAAAAAAAAAAAGGAAAAAAAAGAAAAAAGAAACTGTTGAAAAACCCTCTAGTTTGAAAAAGAAAAAAAAAAAAGTGAATGTCTGGAAAACATTTTAAAATCATTTCAGTAAGAACTTATAAATAGTTCTGTACAGCAGTGACACAGCCAAATTTTTTCAACATTCACTGTCAAGAAAACTAAATAGTGCTTCAAATTAAGAAAATTGGTTTTGGCAGTTAAAAAAAGTAAGCTTTTTTATATAATCATCAATATCAAAAGAGGACACATCTGTAGCACACTTCAACTCACTAAGCAAAGTATGAACTGAAAAAAAAGTTTGTTCTCATTTTGCTTTGAATCTTAGTGGAGTATCTCAGTAGCATAAAAGTTACTGTATACTGCCAGTGATAAAATCTTATGGTATAGTTCTTTCATTTTCATATCTTATTGCATTCTTTTTGCAAATACAAATGCTGATGTCTATGCTAAGTCTGTGACTGTTTTTTTTACCTGAAAGAAGAGTTACTTTGTTATCATCAGTAAATAAAGATTTTATCCTATTGTCATTTGTCTTATTCATTGTGGATAAATGCCTAAAAGAAGGGATTGCCTAATTTGCTTCGCAGTCAAATCATCACTATGATAACTACCAATAATACAGATATATATTTTGTTGCTTCTGCAGAACTGTTTTTATTTTTCCTTTTCTGAGCTACAAAAGTTTCAACAGTTTTAGTCTAAGGAAGTACACTTACACTTTCAATCTGCTCCATTGGAATGATTTCCTACATTTGGCAGTAATTTGAAGTTTGGTGACAATTCTTTTACGTAAGGCTCCCTAACCCTTATGAAAAATACCTGTTCTCTTTTTAATGAGGCAAAATCTTTTTCCACTTTTGCCAGACAAGACAAAACGCTTTCCTTTTTAAGGAGTACATTTTGACTTGATGGCAGTGTTTTAGCATCACATTCACTGTCATTGTCACAGTCCGTGTCACCCTGCAAATTCATCAGGTAAGCAAATTATTCCTAGACAGAATATTGGGTGATAACAGCCCTGCTTGCTCTGTCCTCCTTGTATAGGCTCAGTAGTCTCTAGAGATAACTGTACCCAGAATAAGTAATGGTATAAAATCATTCTTTGTTACTAAAGACTGAAAGACTGAGCACATGGTGTATTACAATTACACATTTCATCAGGTAGACTAAAGCCATTCTGGAAATAGAACTCGGACTGCGGCCAGGGGTGAAGTTGTATTTATCCAATGGTTATAAGAAAGGCTCTGTAAACATAAAAAAAAAAAAAAAGTTGTGTTTCTTTTGGTTTTGTTTTTTTAATATGAAGAAGTATGTGGCATTCTAGAAGGTTTTACACAGAAAATGGGGTGCTTTTTCCAATATCTTTCTGCTTAGACCTTTTCAGTAGCAGCAAAGGATACAATGGATATGTAACACCAATACAATTCATTAGTGGATAGTATTTGACTTAAAAGGCTAATTTTCCTATCTCACTTCGTAATAAAAGAAACCCTTCCTGATATAATGAATTATTATTAATAATACCATTAGAATTAGGAATCTCCTGGGCTAGCTGCCAGTGTTTGAGCAAACACTGAATAAACATTAGCATGTCCTTTGTGCATTCCCAGGGTTTCCAACCAGCTCAGGGAGTTGCAAACTATTAGCAAAAAATACAAGCATGAGTCAGCCAGAAAGGTTACATCTAATCTTTGCAAAAATTTCATTGTGTGATACCAAGCATTTTTAGCATTCTTGATGAGATAAAACAGGATAACTTAGAGTGTTGTTTACATTAAATGCAAAAATAGACTATATGTTTAATTTAGATGCAATGAGAAACATTTCATGTTGTGTCAGAAATAAAGTTATGAAGAGAAAAAAAAGAATTACTTAATATTTGACAGATGTTTCCAGAGAAATGGGGAAAGCATTAAGAAATGCCTACAGATAAAAATGAAGACTTATTTTAAAATTAATTTATTAAAAAAGAGAAAGAGGAAGAAATGAGTATGATACTTCAGGTTCTGCTATAACACTCTTTTAAAATGATTGATGAGACAGGAAAATGCAAGGAAAGGAAAAATTTGGTCCTGTCCTTCTGTTGCTAAAAATGAGGGGATGTCTTGAAGTTGCAAGATAAAGCACATACTGATCATTTGCCTTAAGCCTAACTTTATAACCTGGTTAATTATGATTTTGGTTTTTTTTTCTAGTAAAAGGCCACAGGCTTCTTGATACTGCAAGGTCTCAGGACTTGCTGTGGTGGTCTTGGCATGAGAAAATTTAGTTCAGTTAGGTGTGATAGCAATTGTCCAGGAGTTAGGTAACTCTTGCCTAAATTTTCTTTTAGTTTATCTTTAATTTATATCTATAAAAAGTAGTGATGCTGTGCGAATGGAACTATCACTCTAGAACATGATGTCTTGGGGAAGAGTGTAGACACACATGACACTAGGAGGTACAGACTGTAAACAAAATCACAGTCATCAAGGTAGGGTCACTACAGGAGGGCAACTTTGTGAATCAGGTAAAACTGATTATAGAGATAACAGAAAGAAAATGGGATAACTGGGAACCAATGAAAATGTAGAGGATGTCAGAAGCCAGTCTTAAGAAAACAAGAATAACCCAGCAGACCAACTGCTGAGAGAGAAAGAAAACCCTTCGCCCATCATACTCTCCCCAAGACACTGTTAGCTCTTGAGATAACATCCTTCCTGGTCTTCCTAAGGAAGGTTGAAGCATCAGCCTTGGAATTCAGCGTAACATTGGGAGGGTGAATATGACTTTGTCCAAAGAGAAGAGGAGATGCTAGGAACTGCCTGAATAGCAATTTACACTGTATTATTAATGAGACCTTTCTGGATTATTGTAGACTATGAGCATTAGTATCATCATAACAGGACTAAAGATAATTTTTTGTCCTATTTCAATTATACTTTTAAGACTTAAGTTAGACTAGTAGCAATGTCTTAGCTGCCTATCTGAGCTAAAAAAAGAGATAATTTTGAGATGGTAAATGTAACTTTCATCATTTGTTAGTAAAGCACTAGAAGAGAAAACTGGAAAATATGCATAAACTTCAAAGTGATAATCAAATCACGGGTATTAAAAAGAAACAATGATGGAAAATCTTTATCATTCTTGACAGAACTTTCCTAGAAATAAATGCTATGGAATTGACAGAGCAAGTTGTCTTCTTATTTATAGTACTGTAGATAGTGGAAAGTTAGTTTATTTTTGATTGAATTTCACTGTACAAAACAGATGCACTAACACTCATCAGCAATGTTTCCTGCATGCAACTAAGCAATACAAGATTTTTTATTTTACCTTTTTTTTTTTTTTTACAATCCAAAGTTAGATGTTCTCTGTCAAAGACCAACTTTGAATGTGGTATTATTGTTTAATTATTACAGAAGAGAGATATTTTCACAGGCACAAATGCCTTTTAGTTGCCCACCTAAAGTCTGTGCCTTTTAAAATACTTATTTTCAAGAAATGTCTGTTGTAGGTAAACGCAATCAGCTCCCACCTTTAAAATATGTTTAATATAATTTGTTTTGAAACTGCTGTTCTGCAAATCTTTACTTGTTTAAGCAGATCAGCAATCTTAGTAGCAATCTGTGAGTGATGACAAGAAAATTTCCATGGACCTTAAACAGTGCTGGAGTGAACTTTTAGTGAGACTGCAGAAAGAAATTTTAGTAATGACATATCTCTCTGGGTATAAGTGTAGGTGTGTGTTTAGATTTGGAAGTGGGGGATTCAGCAGAGTGATTCAACATGAAAGAAGGAAAACATTTGCTGTAATGAATCACAGTGCATGATAAGTCACAGCACTTTGACAGCATAATATGTTGTTTTGTTGTTCTTGTTCTAAATGGATTTCAGTTCTTTGATAATTATGTCCCACAGCTTACAGAAAGAGCAGTTCTACTTGTAGGTTTAAGGCTCCCTGTCAGCTAACAACATATTAGGCTTTCTTTAAGAGAGGTAGTACCTGATTTCTCTCTTGAACTGAACTATTCGAATAAATATAGAAGATGACTGAGGGTCCAGCGTAGAGCAGCGAAGATGATTAAGGGACTGGAGCATCTATCTTACGAGGAAAGACTAAGTGAGCTGGGCCTGTTTAGCCTAGAGAAGAGAAGACTGAGAGGAGATCTAAGCAGTGTGTGTCTAGTCATTCTCCCCTGATGGGAGAATGTAAAGAGGATGGGGCCAAACTCTTCTCAGTGGTGGCCAGTGTCAGGACAAGGGGTAACGGGTGCAAGTTGAAACATAGGAAGTTTCATGTTCCATATAAGGAAGATCTTCTTTCCTGTGAGGGTGACAGAGCCCTGGAAGAGCAGAGTCTCCTCTGGAGATCTTCCAAACCCACCTGGATGTGACCCTGTGCCACGTGCTCTAGGTGTCCTTGCTGGAGCAGGGGGGTTGGACTAGATGATCTATAGAGGTCCCTTCCAACCTCAACCATTCTGTGATGCTGTGAGTCTGTGATATTAGTTGATATTCTTGTTCCTACAGAGGCTCTCAATCTCCTCAGTCTTCCTACAAGCAGAGAAGAAAGGGATGATACTCTCATGTTAATGAACTTTTGATTCAACAATATCAGGTTGCTCCACAGCTTAGCATACAAGTCTGTGCTCCCCATCAGAATATGATTTCCTCATGAATAACACTCAAGTTCCTTTGAATATGTCACTGAAACAGAAATGGCAGCTCATTTCTGCAACTCTGCTGTCTTAGATGCCAGAAACATGCAGGAATAATTGATGCTGGTGACATCCAGAGGCACAGAATTTTAAATGAAAGAAATGGAATGCCAAATTACTTGAGTGAAATGTCTATAAAAGAATAACAGGAATACTCCACTGTTCTTCATATTTGGAGCTGGGGCTTCACCTCATTAGCCAAAGTCTGCAGTTTTACAACACATGACTATATCAAACAAAACAGGAAGTTAAACAATCTATATAAATAAAGCAATAAAAGTTCTTATGTGTGTGTATAAACACATATACATATAGATAGATAAATAAGTGTTTTTACTATAGTGTATGTTGTCTCTATATGAAAAGACAAAAGGAAGTCAGATTGACATTAGCAAATGTTTCTAGGTATTTGAGAGTTAGATTAGCTGCTTTGTTTTGTGAATGTGAAGAAGTGAAGTTTTCTCTTCAGGGCTGAATTATTCAGTGTGTATGTAAATGAGCCTATTCAAACAAGCAAACTTTGCAAAATGATACTCAGATTTTAGGTAAAGGAAAATGGGATTTTCTTCTTTTCAATATTTGTAAAGCACCATACAGAGTGCACTCTAGAGAAGACAAATGATAATGCCTGATGAAACATAACTGTGGTTATGCTGGGTTAAACCTCATCTCCTTTCAAACAATAGCTTTATGATGTCTGTTATGAAGGTATTACTGTTGTCCCCTGCATTGTTGGCATATCTAAGACCCATGATGAAGTTCTGGCAGTACACTAGGCTGGGATTTATATATTTAAACAACCTCTGCCCCTCAGACCTTGAAATTTAGTGTCCAGTTTGTGGATTTACATTATGTGATTAACATTTATCACACTGTTGCAGTTAGGGAAAGGTAAATTTTCATCACTGTAAATACAAGTCCTTGTTCTACATTTATTTCTCTGATTTGTTTGGTTTTTTTTTTAATTGTTTTGTTTTGTTTTGTTTTTAAATCCTGAAGAGGAAATCTTTTAGTCTTAGATCTTAGAGTTAAGCCTTAAACCTTTTCATTACTGAAGAGAACAAGAAGCAATTATCTGCATCCAGCTTCTGCAGAAAACCAGTATTAAATGACTCTTCATCATTAATAATCTGTAAGAGCTCTGAAACACACAGATTTGTCTTTCTCACTGTAACTCCCAGGTGACAAGCATCCCAGAATATCCCATGTTCCTGGTTAACATAAGAGAATTGCTTCTGCCAGTAGAGATTCCACAGAGCTACACAGGAAAACACTCCCAATAACATGCCCATATCCTAGGAGTCTTATGGCTACTGACACAGGTTTTAATCCTGGCCACAGAATTAGAAGCATAGATATTAACAGGAACTCATATAGAAATAATGAATCCATT